>CM077160.1:180637740-180923879 GCA_039583875.1 Platanthera guangdongensis
GTTTTTCGCCTATCAAATTCTTGATGAACAAGATTGAAAATCTTTGGAAGAGAGGGTAGGGAATATCAGACATGGATCTGAACACTGATCTGATCGAAGTCCTGATGCAGTTCATGAAGAAACTCAAAAAACTTCGTTCCTATTTTTCGAGTTTGGACAAGGATCTCATCCTTAGGACACAAGAGTGAGGGAATCAGAGTGATCATACTCTTGAAAGCTGAGTGAACTCCAAACATTAGACAGACGAAGGGCGATCACCCTGATGGAGGAAGATCTTCCGTCGCAGCTGGAAAATCTAGGCAACATTCATAGGAGTAAGTAGCCTCAATCCTTTTCCAAATATCCGCTACGGTCTCCAAAAAGAGAAATTTTTGGGCAATTGAGTCAACCATAGAGTTAGTCAGCTAAGATATAATGAGGGAATTCTTAGACTCCCACTGCGACCAATCAGGAGAATCCTGAGTAGATGTCGGAGTAGTACCCAGAACATAACCAAACAAATGCCTACTCTTCAAGGCAAGGGTAATAGTCTGAAACCACGAGAAAATTGAAGCCATCCAGGCGTATAGTCGTGATTTGAGGGGTATTGTGTTCATGACTTGACCGATCCGATCCACCAGACATCAAAGTAGTGGAGGAAACTCCGGCACCAGAAGACATAGTTAGAGATTCGCCATTCCTCGACATGATATCCAAGAATAAAAATCAAGGAGTCGAGGAAAGTAACACACAAACACCTGGAGAGAAACTAGGGATGTCTCCTGGAAGAAGGAATGAGATCAAATCCATGGGGGATCATCTATGGAAAGAATGACACTGGAAATGCTGTCAATAATCATGCCAGTATGTCTGGTGCCAAGAGGGAAGAAACAACAAAATCGTTGGAGAGAGCCTCTCCCCGCGCCGTTGGAACTGCTGCTGGACAGAGACTTCTGAAGCTACGACGAGGGGAAATTGCGCGAACCTAACGCGAAAGAAGCTCGGCACGGAAGCTGCGCTAACCGCTGACAGAAGGAGCAGAGATTGTACACAAAAGAGTGGCTGACAGACAGAGAAACGGAAGATGCATGAAAGATCCGCGGGCGCGAGCGACGAGGGACGACTGGGAAGCAAGACGAGGAGCTGAACCGTGCGCCAAACGAAACCCTATCCCTCTGGTACTATGTTGATTATTGGAAAAAGTTACTATTATTCGTCCCTTACGGGATATTTAAAGCCTTAGTTATCAAAGGCGCAAGACACACTAAGACGCAAAGGGGACTTGGAGCCTAGGCGCAAGGCACAGACGCGCGCCTGATGAAGGCAAAACGCAACCACATTCATTTTAAAATAATCATATCAAACATCAATTCAGCTTTTGATCAAATTTTTTCATCTAATATACAAAATTAATCATTCATTACTATCATTTATATTTCTTAAAAATAGAATCAATGTGGTCACTTATATCATATTTAAGTCTTAACGCACAATTATCTTTCACAAATAATAAATAAATAAAAAATTATTGAGTTCTTGCATTATTTTTTTCTTAATTTTTGAAGAAAAAATTTATAATTGTAAAGAGAAGCCCAAAACCTTGTATATACTTCTTTTATTGATAGTTACAAGTATGAATACATTTATATAGGAAAGGAGAAAGAGGAGAAATCCCAATCTAACATGTGAGACTAAACAATGAGAAAAAGAGGGAAAAAGAGGGAAAAAATTGGGCCACTAGATGAGCCCTAAACTGAGCTTCTCTAACACTCCCACGCAAGCTGGAGCGTACAAGTCGTAGGAACCAAGCTTGGATAAAAACTGATAGTATAGCGGCCGGGAGAGAGCTTTAGTCAAGATGTCCGCAACTTGGTTTGTAGCAGGGACATGCTCCAACTCTATCTTCTTTGGCTGTACCTCTTTCCCGGATAAAATGCCAGTCAACTTCAATATGCTTAGTGCATTCATGGAAGACCGGATTCTTGACAATATGTATGACAGCTTGGCTGTCACAGAATAGGGTCGCCGGTGATGAGAGACGAACACCTAAGTCACCCAGAAGGCCCTCAAGCCAAGTTAACTCAGAGACGACAGCGGCCATAGCCCGGTACTCGGCTTCAGCAGAAGAGCGAGCAACCACGGTTTGTTTCTTGCTACGCCAAGTTATGAGATGTCCTCCAAAGTAGGTACATAAACCCGTTGTGGAGCGCCTATCATCAATAGATCCAGAATAGTCAACATCTGAGTATGCGACAAGAGATAGAGATGTGGATGGCTTGTACACCAGCCCTTGTCCTGGAGCGGTCTTGAGGTATCGAAGAATGCGCTCAACAGCCTGAATATGAGATGTTCAGGGAGCATGCATAAAACGACTCACGACTCCTACAACAAAAGAGATGTCTGGGCGAGTAACCGTGAAGTAGATCAGCTTCCCAACCAAGCGTCTATAGTATTCTGGATTTGTAAGCAGCTCATCAGAGTCAGAGCTGTGGGCTGAGAGCTTGTGATTAGCGTCCATAGGAGTATCCGCAGGTTTGCATCCAGAATAGCCGACATCTTGAAGAAGATCAATATAGTACTTCCTTTGTGATAACACAAGACCATCAGAGCGTCGAGCAACCTCAAGGCCAAGAAAGTAGCGAAGGTTGCCAAGGTCTTTGGTCTGAAAAGCAGAGTTTAACTGTTCCTTGATAGGTTGTATCCCTGTAGTATCGTCGCCAGTAATGAGGATATCATCAACCTAGACAAGTAGAATCACAGTTCCGGTTGCCCGGTGTCGGGTGAAGAGAGAAATCAACCGAACTCCGAATAAAGCCGATATCACAGACAACCTTGCTGAATTTTTCAAACCAAGACCGCAGGGACTGTTTGAGACCATTAATAGACTTCTGAAGAAGACAAACCCGAGACTCCCCCGTGGTCTCAAACCCGGGAGGTTGGTACATGTAAACAATTTCCTGCAGATCGCCGTTGAGGATGGCGTTATTAACATCTAGCTGATAAAGGGGCCAATGTCGATGAACAACCAAGGAGAGAAGAACGCGGACGGTGTTCAATTTGGCCACCGGAGAGAAGGTTTCCTTATAATCCAAACCACGCTGCCGAGTAAAACCCCGAGCCACGAGGCGGGCCTTTAGTCGCTCCATGGTGCCATCCGCCGCATGTTTAACAACAGAGACCCACTTGCAGCTCACACAATGCTGTCCTGCGGGAAGAGGAACCAGATCCCAAGTCCGGTTAGCCCAAATAGCCCGCATTTCATCGTCCATGGCCGCCCGCCACCCCGGATGTTGCAACGCCTCCTGCACAGTGTTAGGATAGAGATAGAGGAAAGAGAGGTAGCAAAGGTGTAGAGTGGTGGACTCAGCCGATGGAGAGAAACATAGTTTGCCAAGGAATGAGCTGTAGAGGCAGGAACTGGATCTGCTGTTGCCGAGGTATCGCTGGAGGGAGGTAGCTGGTGCAGGGAAGCATCCTTGGAGCGACGGGTGTAGACACGGATAAGGAGTGGAGGAACTCAAGGGGGGGTCAGGGAGAGAGATGGTTGGAGATGACAGAGAAGAGGACGTGACAGGTATAACAAGCCCGGGAAGAGGAGAAGAAGTCTAAGTGGGTGCAGGTAAGTGGAAGGGTTGATCTTCGCAGAACGTGACATCCGTCAAGACGACCAACTTGTCATCAGAAGGAGAGTAACAAACATACCTCTTCTGAGTACGAGAGTAACCAACAAACATATATTTGGCCTCCCGAAGAGCAATTTTGTCGGAAGGTGGGCCAATAAGATGAACATAACAAACACACCCGAAGACTCGCGAGGTGAGAGAGGTGGGAGTCGCGGAAGGATAGAGAAGTTGAATAGGTATGACAAAATCAAGAACAGAAGAGGGAGACGGTTGTTGAGATGACATGCTGTGGAGACAACAAAATTTCAATAGTCGCCCGGACCCTGCATTTGAAACATAAGGGACCGAGCAACATCGAGGAGGTGACGATTTTTCCGTTCAGCCATCCCATTTTGTTGAGGGGTGTACGCACACGAAGTTTGATGGATGACACCAAATTCGGTGCAAAGAGTGGAAAAGGTGCGACTAGTATACTCACGAGCGTTATTAGTGCGAATGACTTTGAGAGGGGTGACAAACTGTATACGCATTTCAGTTAAAAAAACACAAAATACAGAGATAAGTTCAGTACGATCATGCAGTAAATATAGCCATGTAACACGCAAGTAGTCATCAATAAACGTGACAAAATAACGGAAGCCAAAGATACGAGGACTTTATAGGGACCTCATACATCAGAGTGAACTAGAGATAAAAGAGTACTACTCCTGGTACATGCAGGGGGGAAGGAAGAACGATGCTGTTTACCGTAGATACAAGATTCGCAAGAGAACTCCCGTAGAGGAACATCAGGAAGAGCCCGCTTGAGGATCAGAAGAGGAGCATCACTAAGACTGCGATGCCAGTCGACAATGGAGACAACTGAGAGAGAAGAGTGGATGGTATATCCAGGATGTAGAGCCCATTCACCAGCTGCCCTTCACCAATGATCCTCCAGGTGCGGCGATCCTGCATAAGAAAAGAGGAAGGAGAAAAGGTTATGCAACAATCAAGTTCATGTGTTAGACGACTAACAGAGAGTAAATTGAATGGCGATCCCAGAACGTGAAGAACCGAGGAGAGAGAAAGGGCCGGGGTAAGTTGGAGAGCGGCGGCGCCAGAGACCGGTAAGGTGTCACCATTGGCCACAGTGTTGTGCGAAGGATGAGCTGTCTGGAGATACTGGGAAGGCTTCTGGGAGGTAATATGGTGTGTAGCGCCAGAATCAACGATCCAGCGGGGGCTATGAGAGACATGTTATACCTTCCGCAGAGAAAGACGCAACCGAGCCGGAGGAGCGGCCGAGGACACCCTGTAGCTGTTGGAGTTGGGTGAGGAGCTCATCGATATGTTGGTGAGTAGTAGACGCCGAATCCGGAGTAGAATCCCTAGTGGGAGTAGAAGCAGTAGAGGAAGTAGCCGCAAGGTCTGGAGGTAGACCATGCTTGCGGTAACAAGTAGTCTCGAGATGAACATCCCGGCCACAATAGGTGCATTTCATAGGAGAACGACCCCCACGCCCTCGTCACCGAGACGGAGGTCGGCCCCCCGGGTGGAAGATCCACGAGCAGGAGGAGGGGTTGGAAGGAGAGGCTGCTGAAGGAGAGCAGGTGCAAATCCTGGAGGAGCCTCAGTAGGAGGCGTAACTTTAAGCAGCATAGAGCAGACATCAAACAATGAGGGAGTCGTCGTAGAAGAGAGAATCTGCGCCCGAACACTATGCAGGTGGGGAGGAACACGCGACATCATCATCGCGATGGTGACAGCCTCTTTCTGGGCCCGTTGAGTAGCGAGATCAGTAGTTGGAGGCTGATGTTGAATCCAGGCCCCGACCAGGGCCTTGGCTTGGGCAACAAAAAATATCATATCACCGGGAGCACTTGGAGTGAGGTTCTGAAGGTCAGAGAGAATATCATAGAGGTGTTGAAGACTGTTGTGCCCCGAGTAAAAAGAGTGGAGTTTCTCCCACATGGCCTTGGCCGTGTCATGATACATGACCATCCTGTAAGGCTCAGTATCCATAGAATTGAGAAGCCAGTCATCGGAGGGAGCAACGGAGGTTGCTCGGGTTAAGTGGTGAAGAAGACCCTTGGTCTGCAGGACATGTCGAACCGAGTGGACCCATTCAACAAAGTTCCGTTTCCAGTCAGTGAAATAGTAGTAATCCGGAGCTCATCGCGGAGATCGGAAGTCGGGGTAGCCGCACGGGCTGGAGGAGCAGAGGTGGCAGCGGAAGCATCAGACGCCATGCAGTTATCAGAAGAGACCGGGCGACTAGCAGAGGGAAGACCGGGCGGCTAGCAGAGGGGAAGACCGGGCTAGCAGGGAGGAGGCCAGGCGGCTAGCAGGAGAAGACGTTCGGTCTTGGTAGAGAAGGACAGGTGCGAAAACAGCAAGCCGGGTAGCTAAAACAGCAAGCCGGGTGGTTAGAGGGTGGCTGAATAGAGAGACAAGGTGTGGTAGAAGCAGATGCCGCACGGTCTCGGCGGAGACACCAGCGACAAGGAGAGTCGCGACCAGGATGCGGCTTGCAGGAATAGAAGAGACCGCTAATCGACAAGACAAGTCGCAGCGGCTAGCCGATGTAGAGGCAGGATAGGGAGTCCGCACGGTCACGGTGAGGCCCCCAGCGACAAGTAGAGTTGCCACGACCTAGATGCGGACACTCTGCTAAGAGGAGAAACCGCGACAGCGTGAAAGAAGGCGCGACCAGCAGGAGAGAGAGAGAGAGAGAAAAACAGCCGCGCGGATAGTGAGGAAGACCGCGCGAATAGATACAAGAGAAGGTGGGTCCCACGTGAGAGTTTATAAAAGAGAGGGAGGAGGGGGGAGGAAGTGGAGAAGTGGAAGCCACGAGGAGACAGAGGAGTGATCGGTTAGAAGGAGGCAAGCCGCACGAGACGACGGCTAAGAGGGAGGAGAAAAGGCCATGCGGTTTCCAGGATGACAGGCCGGACAAGCAAGCCCGGGCGGATAGAATCAGGAGGCCGCGAACAGTAGACCAAATACAAGGTGGAGACCGGGTGCCTCTGATACCATGTAAAGAGAGGCCCAAAACGTTGTATATACTTCTTTAATTGATAGTTACAAGTATGAATACATTTATATAGGAAAGGAGAAAGAGGAGAAATCCCAATCTAACATGTGGGACTAATACAATGAGGAGGAAAAGAGAGAAAAAGAGGAAAAAATTGGGCCACTAGATGAGCCCTAAACTGGGCTTCTCTACAACAATAAAATTTCACTCGGACGATCCTTTTATATTCTAAAGGAACAAATAAGACACGCATAGATGCAAACCTCTGAGCCTGGAGCCTTAGGCGTGCCTTTAATAACATAGTTTAAAGCATACACTAGGTACATAACAATCTGAAACCATAGTGTTGGACAAAACTTAAATACACTTTAGTTACTAAAGGCGCAAGGCGCACCAAGACACAAAGGGGTCTTGGAGCCTAGGCGCAAGGCTCAAGGCGCAGACGCGCGTCGGGTGAGGCGCCCGACGGGCGAAGGCAAGACACAACCATATTCAATTTAAATAATTGACACTACATCTTCTTAATCAGATTTTTCATCTATTCCAATTATTAATCATTCATTAATATAATTATATCTCTTAAAAATAGAATCAATGAAACACTTACATCATATGTAAATCTCAACGCTCGATTTTGTTTCACAAACACTAAATTATGCAAAAAAATATTGAGTTATTACATTTTTTTTCTTTATTTTGAAAAAAAATCACAATAGAAATTGCAACCAGACGTTTGTTTTATGCTCCAAAGGTGCAAACCTCTGAGCCTTGAGTATTAGACGCGCCTTTAACAACTAGGAAATACGCTAATACCAACAAAACATAATAAGCATAAATGCATAATGCATGCACGACTCTTAAACCCCAATTAAGGTGTCTAGATCTTCTCCGTAAAATCTGTCAGCGATAAAGAGAAAATTGATATGAATCTTATTGTTTTTGTTAGGAGCGAAGTAGCCTCATACATTACATTTTCCCTTGGTGAATTATAGAAGTGATGGATAATTACCTGGATGGGAAATTGTGTGGGATTAATTTTCTTGAAGCTTAATTCAATTACAACCTAGAAGCCTCATATTTGTTGATTATAATAGCAAAATTTAAATATAAAATCATATGGATAGTAATCCTAATCTTGTTGCAATAATGTAGGTATTATAATCCAAAACCCTAAGAAACTTATTGTTAGACCCCAATTTGTGTCTGGAGGTGTCCACTACAGGGAGGTTTAACGGAGAACCCACCACCACTAACTAGAATCCCAAGAGTTTCTCTCCCGTCCGCCTCTCTGTAATCTCCTTCTCCGGTAAGATTTCATTAACTCTTAAATCCTTCTTTCCAGGAGGTAGAAATGGACTATCCAGTTTGAAGAAGGTGTCTGCCATGTGCAAAGCACGCTGAAGATGTTGTTGACATGTGGTAGAGATTCACTGGGGGTGATGAAATAGTCTCTCCTGAAAAATCTGGAATAGTTGTAAGCGTATTTTCAATAGGACTAACATGACTGCCGAGGTGCGATTATATCTCCTGTGCGTGATCTTTCTGTCACAGGTCTGCTTTGTATTAGAGAAAAAAGGTAGCCTTTGTGCGAGGACCGCCCCTGCGAGCGATCTGTCATGTTGTCGTGAGAGCACTGGGCACGGGGACTCCAAAGAAGGGGAGGAAAGTGTGGTTGGAGAAGACTACATGATGTGGGCGAGAGGTAATCAAACACGTATGTAATCCGAACGAGGACTATGCGAGTCAAGCGAGAATTACTAGTGTCATAGACTAGCCCAACGAAGACTACATAGTTCGAGAGAGAACCGTCAGCCACAAGTGGAGGCTACGATGGTGAGCAGCCAATGAAAACAGACCGTTTCAACGAATAGTACTTTTTCACACGAGGACTATCCCGAGCAGGACACTTTCCACAATCTCCTTCTGGTCTTAGAGGATATTGTGCATTACACGTGGTGTTGTTATTGGGCTCTGCACAGATTGCACTCTGCACCATACAAATATATTAATATATATATTATAATAACTACTTAGAATATAGTTCAGTTATTGATAAGCTAATGGCTGATAATTTTGTTAACTATATAATTAATTCTTTGTATCATATAAATTGAGAAAGTCCCTACTTATCAATCATTCCACTTACATTATAATCAGGTAACTATAGCATTTCTGCATAATAACCAGATATAAAACCCTAAACACAATTAGTTACCTATATTAATCTTTTGAAAACACTACCATCCCATTGGAAATTGACAAATATTTTCATTTTCTGACATTTCTAGCCATGCTTTCTAAGCCTAAGAGTTCACGTTTGACCAGTTCTAGGCCATGCTAAGAGGACCATCTGCTTCAGACTATTAGTGGATTAATTTAAATTGGATTTTCATGCATTTATAGTTTCATGAATGATTTATTCTATGAATCTGCAAGGGTACTGATGAGGATAGAAGAAGCGAACCCGCGGTGGAGAAAGAGTTTTGAGCCCATTCAGGGTTGATTAACCACTTGCCATATTTAGCATTTCTGGATCGACGATCTGACTCCACAGATGCGTACTTGAGAAGGAAAAAACTCCTCGACTGAAGGCTGTCATGGTGGACATAGGTGGTGCTAAGGTGCACATAGGGTAGTAAGGTCATGAGAATCTAGGACCATAAAAGGGGAAGCATAGGGGGATAGAAGGAGGTTTATCAATAGATCTAAGTTCAGATTCCACTTTTACGATTCTAGGTCTGAAGGTATTTAGGTAAATTGCAACGCTTGTGCGTTATTATTTCAAGGTTGTTATTGATATGCACAACTCATTCATGTCTTGTTTTATATTGGTAGACTCAACTTTTTTCATTAAATTCTTAATACACTCATCAAAATCACTTACACTATTCTCTACGCGAATTTTCTTTGAGATAAAACTTTAATTTTACTTAAAGATTTAATTTTAATTTTTGTTTTAATGACAAAAAAGTCAAATGTAAAGGATCAAAATGACTAGTATTTTCTTAAGATCTTAATTTTTTTAAAAAATAAAGATATATTTTCCTACCTATATTACATAAATCACACTTTTAATTAGTGGATCGTTGGATTCACGATAAGAGTGAATTCAACTTACCTCTGATACCAACAGATGTATTCTAAAATTAAGGTTTTTAAATTATTTTATTACAAGCTTTCTCAAATTGATTGTAAATTGTTAGAAGAAAATCCTGTAAAGGCCCAAAGAAAAGCCCATCAAAGGCCCTTTTCCTTTTTATGTATTAGTCGTACATCTTGAATGTGGATCTTTCTCTCTCTTTCTCTTCCTATATAAGTGCACAAATACTTGTATTTATGGATTAAAAAAGAATTAATAAAGTTTTTCAGTTATTTCCCAATATTCTGGGTGTTTATCTACATGGTATCAGAGGTTGGTTGATTCTCTTTTCTCCTCTTCCAGGCGACAAGCCCCCCCTCCCTTATGGTTAGAACTTGTCTACCCGCAAGTTCCTCCATTTTCAGCTCCTTTTATAAGCTCTCCTCTGTCAAGTGCCCCCCCCCCCCCCCCCCCCCCCCGCGCGCGCGCGCGTTTGCCTTCTTCTTTTTTTGTGCGCGGTCTGCCTCTCCCACGACCTGTTTTTTTCTCGCGTACAGTTTGTCTTTCTTTGTCACCAGCGTGACTTGAGCTTGCGCGATTGCCCTTCTTCTTGCACGGTCTGAGCTTACTGTCGTTCCCCTCCTCTTCGCCTCCTTCTCGCGCGACCTCCCTCTGCCCGCTCTTCTCTTGCGGACTGTCTCTTCCTTGTCCCAGCGCGGCCTGACCTCGCAGCTCGTGGCCTCTACTGTCTATTTGCAGCTTGCGGTTTGTCTCTGCCTTGTCGACGATGCGGCCTATCCTCGTGCTCGCGACCGGGCTCTTCTTTGTCTCCAACACGATCTGTGCTCATGATTGCGGCCTGACCTCGCAGCTCGCGGCCTCTGCTGTCAACTCACAGCTCGCGGCTAGTCTCCCTGCCGTGTCGACCAGTGCGGCCGTCTACTTGTCTCTGTGTCTACTCGTTGCTCGCATTTTTTTCCTAGCCGCCCAGGGTAGTGCTCCTGCTGCTTCAACTTTTACCCACGAGTCTCTCTCTAGCCTGCCTGAGTCCATTTTTTTAGCCGGCTATGTAATTTATGACGTCTACTGAGGTACCTTCTCTTCCAGCACATGCTGCTGCTCCTGTTCTGAACTTTGTGACGAGTTGCGAATTACCACTATTTCTCTTAGTGGTAAGAAGAATTTTGTTGAGTGGGTGCACTCTGTCTGCTGGGTTCTTTAGACGAAGGGTCTCCTGCATCATTTGACTAAGTACACTCCTGCACCCACTGATGACTGGCTTTGTGACGATGGTCGTGTTCAGACTTGGCTCCTCAATTCCCTGGATGAAGAACCCTACGTATAACCATGTATCATGAGACGACCATGACAATGTGGGATGAGCTCCATTCCCTTTACTCCGGCAAGGACACTCTCCAACAGCTGTATGATATCATCACCGATCTTCAAACCCTTGAATCAGGCAGTGTGAATGACTTAACCTCATTTGTTACGCGCTCCAAGACTCTGGTTGAGGTCTGGATTCAACATCAACCCCCGACTCCTGATCTGGCTGCACAACGCGTTCAAAAGGAAGCTGTTGGTATTGTCATGATGACGGCTCGCGTTCCGTCTCATCTTCACAGTGTTCGGACTCAGATCCTCTCTTCCGTTACTATTCCCTTATTCTCTGATGTTTGCTCCATGCTGTTAAAAGTTCCACCCTCTCCTGAAGCTACCAACCCCCCTCCCTCGCTGGCTCTTCTCCAGCACTCTACTGCCCTAACCCTCCCTCCGCCTCCCTATACCCGAGGAGGTTGCTCAGGATCCCCCGTGAGGGGTCGTGGTAGCCGACTGAGGCCGAAGTGTACCTACTGTGGTAAGGATGGACATCTTGAGGCAACTTGATACCGCAAACATGGTCAGCCTCCTCGTCCTAATGCCTCTGTTGCTACCAACACCCCTTCTGCCACTCATGCTAATCTTGATGAAGTGCGCCTCCAGCTCCAACAATTTCAAGGATTGCTTAACCACCCGCCTGCCTCTGTTGCCTCCATCTCTAATGACGATATTGCTTGTATCTCCACTAATCCACACTGGATAGTGGACTCAGGTGCTACTCACCATATCACTTCGCTGAAACCACCTCAGTACTTGAACTCTCCGCATCTCAAGTTTATCACAGTACCCAGTAGTGACGCCGCTCCTGTCTCCCGTCTTTGCTAATATACCTCTCAACTCTTCTATTTCTCTTCGCTCGACCCTTCATGTCCTGGACTCTCCGTTTAATTTACTGTTTGTTAGTTTCTTCACTGCCGGTCTTGATTGTTCTGTCACATTCACATCTCCTTTTATGATGAAGGATTGACAGATGCAGAGTATCATTGGTAAATGACGACTGCACAACGAGTTCTACCTTCTTGATGTCTCTCCTACCATTCTTTCCTTCATCTCCTCTGCTGACTGACATCGATGTCTTGGGCATGCTCCTCTTCAGGTCCTCAAGAAGGCTCTTCCTTTTGGGAAAACAACATCGTTCATCTTTCCCTCGTCATTGTACTCGGAGCGCTGTTCCTTTTGTTTCAGTACATTCTGATGTTTGGGGCTCGTACAAAATAGCTAGTTTGTCTGGTTATCGCTATTTTATCACTTTTATTGATGATTATTCTCGCACGACATAGTTATACTTCGTGATCGGTCCGAGCTTACACGTGTGTTCCAGGCTTTTATTCTTGAGACTCACACACAATTTTCCTGCACAATTAAAACACTCCGAGCTGATAATGCTCGTGAGTCATACACTAGTCATGCATTTGATAATCTCTGCTCCAAGTTTGGGATCATTCATCAGACCTCGTGTGCTTATACTCTCCAATAGAATGGTGTGGCCGAGCGTAATAATAGACATCTTTTTGATGTGGCTCGCTCCCTCATGTTTCAAATGCAGGTACCCAAGGCTTATTGGCACTTTGCTGTTTCCACGACACGTTATCTCATTAACCATCTACCCTCCTCCGTCCTCAACTATGTCACTCCGTTTAGTCTTCTCTTCCCCTCCATACTGCCCTTCCCTCTCACGCCTCAAATATTTAGTTGTACCTGCTATGTTCATATGCTTGGCCCTTCCACTGACTGGTTGTACCAACCATTGTGATGCAACCGCCGCCGCATCTAAGGACGCGTGATATCATTACGCTCCAATTATATTTTATTTTTTTGTTATTTTTCCGTGCACCAATGTATTATGAATTCCGGCCCATCGGTTTGACCATCCAATGTGTCCCTGAATAAATAGTCTGGTAATTTTAGATAATTAAGACAAAAAAGACAAGCTAACATTATTCATGGTTGCATACATTTAAATAGGGCAAGATACCCAAAAGATTTCTTTAAAAACCATGTTTGAACGTCCAACCAGGAATTCAAATGGAAATAACTATTTGGCAACTTAAATAGTCAAGGAAATAAATATTTGGAAAATATTATAGAATGAAGTTCATATATATTGCAATGGTGAAGGGAAAAGAGGAGCCCAGGTACACAGGAACAAAAAGTTCTGTTCTCTCTATAATAGCATCAAAATCCCTTCGCTCCCCTCTCATCTATTGTTCGTCTTTTTGCTGATACCCACCATCCACGAGGCTCTGTTCCCGCGGTGCTCATCACCCACGGTTACAGGCGGAAGCTTCCCCGAGTCCAGCGCCCTCTACCTCAACGCCAGACACGCCGCTCAAGCTTTGGGCTACCACCAACGGAAACTAGCGGCGGCTTCGTATCCTGCCTTCTTTCCAGTAGCGGCAACGTCCATTGCCGTCAACCGCTAACCGGACGTCTGTCGCCGATCCGGACACTATCTTCTGACGATACTATTTTCGTACAGGTTGTCGTCAAACTTCATCGATCCACTCCGACAATCCTTCCGTGAATCTTTGTCGTCCACAACTTGGCCAACATCCCGAGCCTTCTCCTCGACGACCCGTTGACGCCAATTGTTCTCCCTCTGCTCAAGGATTTGGACTGGGCTGATTTCCTTCTGCGTATCCTACAATCCTACCCATATACTTGCTCTCCTATATTACTTTAAATTTATGCAATCTAACTAAGTAATTAAAATTTGCTTAGGATGTTCAAATTATTTTTATTGTCGTTATCCATAAATTATTTCCCGTGATTTGCTTGTGGCCGTATTAGTCCCGTGATAGGTTTGACTCGTAAAACACTTGAGAGTTCCACACGAACAATATTAACGAATTTCTTAAGTTTCAAAATGACGAGTTTGTTTTTTGCGCTCAAAACTCAATTTAGCCCGCTCGGCCTACTTCCAAAATTGAAATCGTTCGCAAAAAATATCATATTTGCAAAACTCTAATTGTAGTCTACATCTGTTTGGTATCAGAGATAGGTTTGATTCATTCAATCGTTATCGATTCGTGTTTTTTTAAATAAATATATTTATGTTTTACTTTGAGTTTAATAATAATAATAATAATTTTTTAAAATCTCTCGTTATAAAATGTATATAATTAAGTTAAAAAAATTTCTCAAATATTTTGACTCGAATATCACCTCTTATTAAAATTGTCAACTATTAAAAAAAAACTAAACATGTTATAAAAATAATAATTTTGAGTTCTAGTTTTTTAAAAAGTTAAAATTACTTTAATCTCTAAGTATTTAAAAATCATAATGGAAAATCACATACGTATCGAGAGTATTTTGGAGGATTTAAATGTTCGAATTAAAAATTTATCTGAAATGTTAGCGTCTCTCGCTAATATAAAACATGACGATCATTGATCCAAGTGCCTAGAGCACACACCCCCGAGTGATTTTGATGGACGTTTGAGACTTGAAAATTGTCTAGATTGGTGTCATACTGTGGAATTTTTTATGAGAACTAGTCAAATACATCTGAGAAGACAAGTCGAGTATGTAACCCATATACTTTAAGGACCCGCGTTAGACTTGTGGAAATAATTAGAACGCATGAGAGATAAGTTATGGTTGTTTCCCATAACCACTTGGATTGAGTTTAAAATGGAGTTGCACAAACATCATGTCTCCCCCGACTATCTCTAAACTTTACATCGTATATTTCATAATCTACAACAGAAGAGTTTATCAGTAGATGAATACACTCGAGAATTTCTAGTCCTCCAGTCTAGGTTAGATATTCAAGAGGGAGATATGATGACTGTATCCCGTTACCTTCACGGGTTACACTATTCTATTAGGGATCAACTAGAGTTGCACAATTATCGCAATTTAGAAGAAACTCCTAGTATGGCTCGTGTGGTGGAGTATGAGTTTAAGTCTACTGATAGACCTCTCGCTAATTTCGTCGTTGACCCACTTTTAAGGACAAATTTCTCTAGTGTTATCACCCCCACTTTATCCCCACTTATCTTCACTACAACGCTCCCTCCAGTAGCAGAGTTTTTCCCGAGCCCCAACTCCAGGATGGAGAGTGTCTTGCTTGTCATCCTCTCATCCCGGCTGAGAGTGCGGCTCTACTTACTCCTACGGTATTACAACCTTTAGTCCCTGAGTTTCTTCCTAAGCTCCTACTCCAGGAAGAAGTACGTATTAGTGACGTGTCACTCATCTTAAATGACACAGATTCAATCTCAGTATCTCTCGAGTCACCTAGTCTACTACAATTGCCTACCCCCGAGCCCGCGAGCATATTGTTTAATGATCGCTTGCCATTCACACTAGAATTATCACCTAGCATTGACTTTGTATTTGGTGATTGCACTTCTAGTCCACTTCACTATCCTCTGAGTCTAGGCTTGCACACTGAAGTTATCGTCACATTATATATCTATTTAGGAAGATTCATGATAGGGGTTACTAAAGATACCTAAAATTTTCACTCTTAGTAGAGACACGCGTTTTATAGGATTTCTTTGGAAAATTTTAAATAATAAATTTGGAGATCACACTGTTATTTCACCATGCATTCATTTGGATATGGACGGACGTGTTGATTTGCAATAATATATTAAAAATTGTACATCAAATTTTTGGAACATATTATGAGGTCGAGAGAACACCAAACTTGAGTATAGTAGCACTTATCACTCTCTGACTAATGGACTGACTGTAATCATTAATAAGAGTTTGAAAGATATTCATAGGTGCCCAACGTGATCTTGTATTCCTATAAACAAATTTCACATTTGATAATTCTAAGCATCGCCCCCTACTGAATCTCCTTCCGAGATTATCTCTGGGTTTTTTATACCTCACCTATTTTACCGCCAACTCCTCCCATTCCACGAACGTATTTCATTTGATGCACAAGCTCATATTAATTATTTAATAGAATTGCATAAAATTAATGCTAATAAATTACGAGCAACCTTTGAACTTTATAAATTCATGGTCGGTCGTTATCTTCGTGAGGATAAATGATGTAAAGACCAATTTATAGGCCCCTTTCTTCCTTCTCCTTTAGTCCCACATCTATTGTATAGGATTCTTCCTCCCTCTCTTCTCCTAT
Source organism: Platanthera guangdongensis (assembly GCA_039583875.1). Lineage (NCBI taxonomy): Eukaryota > Viridiplantae > Streptophyta > Magnoliopsida > Asparagales > Orchidaceae > Platanthera > Platanthera guangdongensis. Next base: position 180,653,922 of record CM077160.1, read on the forward strand.
ATATTTGTACTCTCTCTTGTATTTGTGATATGAAAGAAGGATATACAATGTTTGCCCATTGTTTTCTACATGGTATCAGAGGGATATGGTCCGGTCTGCCTGCTTCTGTCCGCCTGGCTCTCTTTTAACCGGGCGATTTGTCTTCGGCTTATCCGCTTTATCTTGCGGCTTTCCCTGGTTTTCCTGCTTCTAACCGCGGCTTCCCGCGCGGTCTATTATTTTTCTTACCGCTCCTCTTCCTCTCTCTCTCGTGCCTCCACCTCGTCTTACCCCCCCTTTTATAAATCTCTCAGTCTGGTGGGCCCTTCCCCTAACCGACCAGTTTCTTCTTTCTTCCCGCCCGGCTTCTCGCCCTCTCGCTGCGGTTTCTTCTTCTACCCGCAATCTCTCCTTCTTTTATCTTATTGCGCGACTTCGTTCCTTGTAGCTGCGACTTCTTTTTCTCGCTACGGTTTCTTTCGAACCGCTGCGAGCACCGCGTCTGGTTGCGACACCGTTCTGTGCCGCTGGTGTTATCATCGAGACCGTGCGGTTTTCCTTTCCGCTGCTGCTCTCCTACCCGCTGCGGTCTCCCTTCTTCAATCTCTGCGGGCGTCCCGCTTGACCCTCTCTTAGCCGTTGCGGCTTCTCTACCCGCTGCGAGCTCCGCTCTTGGTCGCGACATCTTTCCTTGCCGCTGGTGTGCTCACCGTGATCGTGTGGACTTCTCGCGCGACTCCTTTTCTGCTTAGTCGTTGCGACTTCTCTTGTCGCTAGCGGCCTCTTCTCTCTGCCGCGGGCTACGCATATTGGTCGCGGTATCCTCCTTGGCGCTGGTGTGTTATCATCGAGATTGTGCGACTTCTCTTGCTCTCTAGTCTTGGAGGCTTCTCTTCTCTTACCGCTTCGGCTCTTGGTGCGGTCTGTCTCTACCCGCCCGGTTTGTGCCTGTTCGCTGGCCTCTGTTCTTTCTACCTGCTGCCGCTCAGGGTTCTTCCCGCCTCGGCCTGTTTCTTTACGCTATGGGCTCCCTTCTACTCGCCGCTTCTCATGCAATCTCCTCTAGTCGCGTGCGAACTCGTCTTACCGCTGGTGCCCACACAGATTCGTCTCGCGCTTCCCTCATCGTTCTTCCGTAGTAGCCGTTGTTTCTGTCCGGTAAGTCGCGTGCCTTCTTGCCGCCCGGCTTCTGTGCCTATTCGCAGCTTAGGATTATGGCATCTGGTTCAACCACTACTGATGATATTGTCGCGTTGCGTGCTCAACTCCATCTCCTTCAAGAGGTGGTTAGTCGCTCCTCTGGCTCCGTGACCCCGATCTTTAAGGAAGGTATATCATGCTTCTCACACAGCTCTCACCACTGTCTCCACCACTGATTGACATCGTCATCTTGGGCATGCCCCTCTTCTAATTCTCAAGAAAGCTCTTCCTACTTTCTCTCTTCAAGAGTTCTTTTGTGAATATTGTATTTTCGGCAAACAACATCGTGTCTCTTTTTCTACTTCATGTATCTGGAGATATGCTCATTTATCTTTTGTACATTCTGATATCTGGGGGCCCTATAAGGTTCCTAGTGTTTTTGGGTATCGATACTTTGTTACCTTATCGATAATTACTCACGGGTTACCTGGTTTTATTTACTTCGTGATCGTACTAAACTCCCAACCATGTTCCATACGTTTCTTACGGAAACTCGCACTCAATTCTCTACCAATGTCAAAACTCTTCGTACAGACAATGCTCGAGAATATACTGGTCGCACCTTCTCCAATTTATGCGCCGAGTTCGGTATTATACATCAGATTTCATGTGCCTACACCCCTCAACAAAATGGCATAGCGGAACAGAAAAATCGCCACCTCCTTCATGCGGCTAAATCTCTCCTGATCCAAATGCAGGTTTCTCCTCTCTATTGCAACTTTGTCGTCTCTACTGCTTGTCATCTCATCAATCATATGCCTTCGTCTGTCCTCAACTTTGTGGCACCCATTGCTCTCCTTTACCCATCCACGAATCTCTTCTCTCTCACACCTCGTGTTTTTGGGTGTACATGTTATGTCCAACATCTTGGTCCTTCCACTGACAAGCTAGCCCCTCGTGCTACCAAAGCAATGTTTGTTGGGTACCCTCGCACTCAGAAGGAGTATGTCTGCTTTTATCCTATCACTGGTAAGGTGGTTGTGTCAGCTGATGTCTCCTTTCATGAAGCCAACCATATTACGCCAGTCCTTCTGATCCCCTTCTTCCTCCTCCGCTACCTCGACCCATCATTCCCGTAACGTCTCCGCTTCCACCACTTCTCCCTACTCTTCCCCTGCTTCCGATTCCTATACCACCACTAGTACCCTCCAAACCAGTCCCCTAAAACCTCCTATCATTGAAGTTTACACTCGTCGTCCTCCACGTCCAGATGCCCAACAACAGCTTACCACTACTGGTGTGAACTCGCGGCCTGTTGATCCAGCATCCTCCTCGACGGCTCATCACTTAGCAAATTATGTCTCTACATTAGCTCTCTCCACCTTTTCTTACCTTTGCTCTCTCTCTCTCTCTCTCTATCTCTATACCTAACTCTGTGCAGGAAGCTCTCCAACATCCGCCGTGGCGTGCCGCCATGAATGAAGAAATGACTGCTCTGTGGGGTAATCATACTTGGGATCTTGTGTCTCCTCCTCTTGGCCACAGTTGTGTTGGCTGCAAGTGAATCTTTACGATCAAACATGTCGCAGATGAGACAGTTGATCGCTTAAAAGCTCGACTTGTGGCATGAGGTTTTACTTAACAACACGGTCTTGATTATGAGTAAACGTTCTCCCCAGTCGCAAAATTAATACGGTTCGGGTCTCGCTCTCCTTAGTTGTTTATTGTCACTGGCCCCTCCATCAGCTGGATGTCAAGAATGCATTTTTGAATGACGATCTTTTAGAAACTGTTTATATGCAACAACCGCCCGGGTTTAAGAGCATGAGAGATTCTCGTGTCTGTTTACGCCGCAAATCTATTTATGGTGTCAAACAGTCTTCACGGGCATGATTTGACAAATTCAACAAGGCTGTTTGTGAGGTTGGCTTCAAACAAAGTTCGGCAGATTCCTCTCTCTTCGCTCGTCACCAATCAACGGGGACTATAATACTTCTGGTTTATGTGGATGATATTCTGATCACTGGTGATGACTCAGCTGGGATACAACATGTTAAGCAACATTTAAATTCTATCTTTCAAATCAATGATCTGAGAAATCTTCGATTTTTTCTTGGACTAGAGGTAGCACGACGACCTGATGACCTTCTCTTATCCCAGCGTAAGTATTGCATTAACCTTCTGAAAGATGCTGGTCTCTCGGGTTGCAAACCTGCGGAAACCCCGATGGAAGTCAACAATATGTGTGTGCTCAGGGATCTGAGGCTGATTCTCTACTTCCAAATCTGGAATACTATTGTCATCTTGTGGGAAAACCGATATACCTAACCGTTACGAGACCAGATATATCATTTGCGGTTGGAGTGGTTAGTCGGTTTATGCATATCTCACGGGTTTCTCACCTTCAGGCAGTGGAACATATTCTCAAATATCTGAAGACTCCCCCATGGGAAAAAACTTGTGTATAAGCCATCTTCCTCCCTTTCTCTTATTGCATACTCTTATGCGGATTGTGCAGGCTCATTGGATGATCGACGTTCTACTACTGGTTTTTGTACTTACTTTGAAGGAAATCTTATCACATGGCGGAGTAAGAAGCAGACGATTGTTGCTCGCTCGTCTGCTGAGGCTAAGTACCGTGCGATGATAGTTGTTACATCAGAACTAACCTGACTGGAAAGTCTTCTAATGGATTTGGGAGTTAGGTTGTCCTCACCATCAACGTTGTTTTGTGACAGTCAAGCTGCAATACATATTGCGAAGAATCCTGTGTTTCATGAGCGGACTAAACATATTGAGGTTGATTGTCACTTTGTTCGGGAAAAGGTTCAATCAAAGGTGCTAAAGCTTGAATATGTTCCTGCATCTGGGCAAGTTGCTGACATCCTTACCAAGGCATTACCTCGCAAATTGTATTACCAGTTCTTGACCAAGCTTTTGCCTACGACTTGTACTCTCCAGCTTGCAAGAGAGTGTTAGAAGACATAAGGATAAATGATGTAAATGCCCATTTATAGGCCCCTTTCTTCTTTCTCCTTTAGTCCCACATTTATTGTATAAGATTCTTCCGCCCTCTCTTCTCCTATATATTTGTACTCTCTCTTGTATTTGTGATATGAGAGAAGTATATACAAGGTTTGCCCATTGTTTTCTACATTTTCAAAGGGAGATTTTGTGTTTGCTTATTGTAGGGGTTTGGTCCATTTCAAATTCAGAAGCGCATCAAGCCACATGTCAAGGTCCTAGGCATACCACCCGATTTAGACCTAGTGATGACGTCACATCTCTCTGTTGCCAATCTTTATGAATGCTCGTCGAGGTCGAACTCTCTGAACCCCAGGAGAATTGATGCAACTATCGTCGCATCCAAGAACGCGTAATATCACCACGCACCAGTTATATTTTGTTATTTTTCCATGCACCGATGTATTTTGATTTTCGGCCCATCAATTTTACCTTCTGGTGAGTCACTGAATAAATGGTCTGATAATTTTATGCAGGTATTAGGAAAAAGGCAAGCTAAAACTATTTAAGGTTGCATACATTTAAATAGGGCAAGGTGCCCAAAAGATTTTATTAGAAGAAAGATTTGTAAAGGCCAAAGAAAGGCCTATCTAGAGCCCTCTTACTCCTCATGTATTAGTCTCAAATCTTAGATTGAGATTGCTTTCCCTCTTTCTCTTCCTATATTAATGTTCAAATACTTATATTCATATATGTGGAGAAATTAATAAAATTTTAATTTATTTCTCAGTATTCTGGTATTATCAATATGGTATCAGAGACAGTCCTTTATTTTCCTCTTGCGGGAACCCCTCACGACATGTTTGGCGTTAGCATAACTCTAACCACACCTCCTTATTTCATCTGCTGATGTTAAATTTCTGGAAGATCAGCCCTTTGACCCTCCTCATTCCTCCCTCTTCCACCGTCGTTATTGCCATGTCATGTCGTCCCTATTACTTCTCCACCACCACTCCTTCCAACCCCAGTTCCTGTACCAAACAAACCATCCCGTCTTCGTGCCTACACTCGTCGTCCTCCTCGCTTCGGCGCCCCTCAACAGTTGCCCTCTACTTTTGGTACCTCGCGGTCTGCTGATCCGAATCCTATCTCTACGGCTCATCCCCTGTAGAATTATGTTTCCTTGCATCACCTATCCTCGATGCTTCTCAAATTTGAAACTTCTGTATCGTCCATCTCTATACCTAACTCTGTGCAGGAAGCTCTCCAACATCCAGCGTGACGTGCATGCATGGATGGGGAAATGACTGCCCTATGGGCTAATCAAACATGAGATCTGGTTTTTCTTCCTCCGGGGCAGACTTGCGTTCGATGTAAATGAGTTTTCACGATCAAGCATGCTCCTGATGAGACAATTGACCGTCTTAAGGCTCGTCTTGTGGCTCGTGGGTTTACTCAACAGCTAAACCTCGATTATGATGAGACCTTTTCTCCCGTTGCCAAGTTGAACACAGTTCGTGTCCGAATTTCCTTGGTTGTACATTGCTAGTGGCCATTACATCAATTAGATATCAAGAACGCCTTTCTCTATGATGACCTTCAAGAAACTGTCTACATGCACCAGCTTCTCGGGTTTGAGACCACGGGTGTGTCACTTGTTTGTCACATCAAGAAATCGATTTATGGTCTCAAACAATCTTCTCGGGCATGGTTTGACAAGTTCAGTAAGGTTGTCCGTGATGTTTGATTTACTCGGAGCTGGGCCAACTTCTCCCTCTTTACTCGTCATCAAACACCAAACACAATGCTCCTCTTAGTTTATGTCGATGATATTCTAATCACGGGAGATGATTCCAAAGGAATACAAATGATCTAACAACTCCTGAATTCAGTTTTTCAAACTAAAGATTTGGGGAATCTTTGGTACTTCTTTGGCCTAAAGGTTTCAAGACATCCTGATAGCATTGTTTTATCCCAACTGAAATACTGTCTTGATCTTCTTCATGACGCTGTCTATTCTGGATGTAAGCCTATTGATACTCCCGTGGATGTCAATTACAAGCTATGTGCTCATTGTTGAAACCAAAAATGGCCTCTGTGGAGTTCGGGATCCCAAAAGAGGAGTGACCTCACACCTATTACACTCGGGAGAACGTCACGGACCAGAGACTTAGGAAACTATGAACAGACCCTCGGCTCTAGCGCGGATGTCCCACCACACACACCGGAAGGTCACCAGAACTCTTCCCCTCCCTTACCAAAGGGCTAGGCAGGGCGCCTTGGAGAGCTCTCTCTACTCTACCAAGAAGAAGCTAAGGGAGGAGGAAGCCAAAAAAAGGTCCTTTTCCAAAGGCACCCAAGGGGTCTATTTATAGTTTTCCCAAGTCCTGGGGGTAAAATGACCAAAATGCCCTTGGGACACATAGACTTTGGGCCAATAGGAAACACCCACATCGGGGGGCAGAGAGGTAAAAAAGACCCCCAGGGGCACAACGGTAAAAGCACGCCGCCAACCCCCCGCCCCAAACACCCGAGGTGATTCCAGGCCGCCGGGCAGGCCGCTTGGGCGAGACCAGGCCGCCGGCCGTCTCGCCGCGAGCGGGCCGCCCGGGCGAGAACCAGGCCGCGGCGGTCTCGCCCGCGAGCAGGCCTCCCGCACGAGACCGGCCCCCGACCGTCTCGCCCGCGAGCAGGCCGCCCGGGCGAGAACCAGGGCGCGGAGGTCTCGCCCGCGAGCAGGCCTCCCGCGCGAGACCGGCCCCGGCCGTCTCGCCTGCGAGCAGGCCGCCCGGGCGAGAACCAGGCCGCGGCGGTCTCGCCCGCGAGACCGGCCCCCGACCGTCTCGCCCGCGAACAGGCCTCCCGCGCGAGACCGGCCCCGGGCCGTCACGCCCGCCCCTACCTCGAACTCAACAGGCCGGGGTGGGTGCTAGCCAACTTGCCGCACCCGCCCCCCAACAAAGGAGCCATTGGGGGAGGTCAATTTTTCCTCCCCCTACTTGTATATTTCCAAGTTAGAGCCAAAATTGGCCACCGAGAGTGCAAAATCTCCAAAAAGCTTAAAAACGCGCATGCCTTGTTTGGGGCCCACTCTTCGCGAATACGGGGTTGTACACTCATACCTCCGACACCGATATATTTCTTCCAAATCCAGAGTATTATCGACGTCTTGTAGAAAAGTTGATTTATCTTACAGTACAAGACCATATACCTCATTTGTTGTTGGAGTTGTCGGCCGATTCATGCATTGTCCACGGATGTCTCACCTCCAGGATGTGAAGCGCATCCTAAGATATCTGAAGACATCCCCTGGACACCTCTTCCTCTTCTACTCTGACGTTGGTTGCTTATTCAGATGCTGATTATGCTGGCTTTCTGGATGATCGACGTTCTACAAGTAAATTCTATACTTCGGAGGACACCTTATTACCTGGCGCAGCAAGAAACAATCTGCGGTTGCTCGTTTTTCGGCCAAAGCCGAGTATCGTTCAATGGTATCTGTTATATCTGAGTTTACATGGTTAGAAAGTCTCCTAGATGATTTGTTAGTCAAGCTTTCCTCACCATCTATTTATTTTGTAACAGTCAAGCGGCTATACACATTGCTAAGAATTTTGTTTTTCATGAGCTGACCAAACACATTGAAGAAACAGGAATTGAAACTTGTTTCGACTGCCACTTTACTCAGAAGAAAGTTTAAATGAAGAAACAGGAATTGAAACTTGTTTCGACTGCTGGTCAAGTTGCTGATCTTCTCATTAAGGCCTTACCACGAGCGTTATATTATCAATTCTTTATCCAAGCCGGGCTCTTAGGATTTGTACGCTCCAGCTTGCGCGAGAGTGTTAGAAGAAAGATTTGTAAAGGCCCAATGAAAGGCCCATCTAGGGGACTCTTCACGCTCATGTATTAGTCCCACGTCTTATATTGAGATTGCTTTCCCTCTTTCTCTTTTTATATTAATGTACAAATACTTGTATTTGTATATGTAGTGAAATTAATAAAATTTTGATTTATTTCTCAATATTCTGGTATTAGAGTGAGTGATGTAGGGGTATGCTGGTGGTGCACGGAGACTACGACTTTCGTGCTGGTGCGGAGGTGACACACTATTGCAATTCTAAATGTAATGCAATGATCGGTATTTGACAAATAATTAAGCAATGTAATTTTAGCACCACACAAATATTTGAAATAAAAAGCAAGCAATTAATTTCAGCAATTTAGTAATGACTTCCTCCGCTCGGAGGCCGAAGCAAGCGTGCGGCGAATGACTCATCCTGCAATTATTAGTATAATAAAACCAATTTCCACGCAACAATAATCTCAACACAGTACAATAAAACACCAAGTGAGAAATGTCAAATCACCGAATACAATACCACAAATGCTCAAAACGTAGATGACTGAACCGAGGCACTGGAGAATTTGAAGGGCCGGATATGTAGACGGGCGATCAGAGGTGAAACCGGTGGTACGGCGACGGCGAGGTGGCTGCCCACGGGGGAAAAGAGGGAAAATGTGTCGGAAACGAAAAGATCCGGCCACTAGGGGATGGATCCCGGTGTAGGTGGATCGATCCGATGTTTTTACGGCGGATCCGGGCTACGCGATGATGAATATTGAGGAAAATGATGGATCAGAGGGTGGTAGCACTAGATCAAGATAGATCTAGGGTTTTCGGAGCGGTGAGAAGTGGATCCACGGAGGGGAAGGTGGGGGAGTGGTCGACTAGGGCAAAGAGGGCCTTGGAGGTGGCTGGTTTGAGGTGGAGTTGGGCGGTGGGGTGCTGGATGGCTGGCAGCAAGGCCGGCGGACTGTTCTGGGAAAGCGGGCGGCGGCAAACAAGGGGGAAATGGGGGGGGGGGGGGGGTTCGGCCGGTTTGCTGGACTGCAGGCCGACGGCTGTTGGGAGGGGGGTTTGGGAAATCCGGTGGATGGATATGGAGGAGGAGAGGTGGAAAACGATGGTGGGGTATGATGTACCTTGAGGAGGAGTTTGGCGGCCTAGGATTCGTCACCTAGGGTTCCCCGGCGTCGACACCGGGGAGGGATCGCTGGAATCCGGGAATGCTTCTTCTCCAAATCCAACAATGCCCCATTTCAGCCCTCACATCTCCTATTTATAAGAAAAGACAAGCTAGGGTTCCCCATCAACGACTATGATTGGCCGGTGGGGTTGCCCTTAAAATACATCAAAAATAAACTGAAAAATATAAAGTAATATAGTATTTTGACTCGCGGTAATGCTCCGGACACAATCGGGGAGTCCGATCGTCGATCTGGGCACGCCATATATGGAAAGTTGTCAAATCAGCCCCGAACGAGCCCAAAGCGCGTCCTCGTCTCTGCTCCGCATCAGTGAGAGTCTAAGATGGTTGGAAACGTACAAAGGAGACCATTAGAGGTACCTGTTAGGCGTTGTGAGATTCTAGTCACTAGACATGTTAAACGAGGGAGGGGTAGACCAATAAAGACTTGGGATGAAATTACCCTAAAGACATGATGTACTTAAACATTAGCGAGATTATGACAACAGATAGGGCACAATGGCGACAAAGGATCCATGTAGCCGAACCCACTATAGTGGGATAAAGCTTTAGTGTTATTTTTTATCCTGGTATTCTCAATAGATTTCTATAAAAGCCATGTTTTGAAAATGATATTCAAATTTCAATTAGGAAAAACTAGTTGGCAAGTTTGGACAACCAACCAGGAATTCAAATGAAAATAATTATTTGGTAACTTAAATATTCAACGAAAAGTTTTGGTCCCTAGGTTTGGGAAAACTATAAATAGACCCTTAGGGGTGCCTTGAAGGGCATCACTTCTTCATCCTCTTTTTTCATCCTCTAAGACACCTAGCTCAACATTGGCTAGGGAGGGTGAGATCGCCAAGGTCTTCCGGTTGTGAGATGGGACCTCCACGCTAGAGCCGAGAGTCTGTTCCTAGTTTCCTGAGCCTTTGGTCCGTGACATTCGCCTGAGTGCAGTAAGTGTGAGGCCACCCCTTTTTAGGCACTCCGAACTCCACAGAGACCGATTTCTCGGTTTCAACATCTTGGTGTGGTGAGCGTGGAGAGTGACCAGCACAGAAGATCTCAGGAGAGTGTCATGGCTGGAGATCAGGGTGGTAGCGATGACTCCCGCGAAACCCCCAACCCAGGACCCTTTGTGGGAAGGGATGAGTTCATGACATCCATCCAAGACATCATGGAGATGTTACGAAGTATTGCTCCTCGGGGTGATAGCTTCACTCCACCCCCCCCCCCCCCCCCCCCTCTCGAGGAGTCGACTCCCAGGGGTCTAAGCGAGATTACCCGGGGGGGGGGGTGGAGGGAAGCGTACCAGGAAGAAGGACAGGAAAGGAGAGGATGGGAGATGGGGTCGAGCGAGACCTCACCGTCCGGGAGTTGTTCTCCAGCCCGACGAGTGTCAGCCTCCTAGGCGAACGGGTCGCGCGAGTGGAGCACGCGAGACCGCCAAGCAAGGGATCACCTTTCAGCGAGTTGATTGTCTCAGCCCCAGTTCCTGAGTGGTTCAGGGAGCCTGACATGACTTATTATACCGGGAAGGACGACCCTCTACAGCACCTGCAGTGGTTCGAGGATACGGTCTCTATCAGGCCGATGACAGATGCGTTTAAGTGTCGCCTCTCCGCGATCACCTTGAAAGACAAATCTAGGGAATGGTTCCATCAACTCCTAGCGGTATCTATCTACGGGTTCGAAGACTTGAGCCGAAGCTTTCAGCTTCGCTTCTCTACCTATAAGAAGAGAAAGAAGAGTCCCGAGTCCATCTTCTTGATAAGACAGAGGGCGGAGGAGTCGTTGGCCCAATATGTGGATAGGTTACAAGAAGAGATCCTGGACATCCAGGAAATGCTGGGGTATGCCCTTCAGATGACGTTTACAGTGGGGTTGCGTGAGGGGTTCTTCAAGATGAGTCTGACCCAAAAGGCCCCCTTATCCTTCGAGGAGCTGATGGAAAGAGCGCCAGAGGAGATAGCAACTGAGGCGGCCAACCTGACATTTGTCAAGAAGTTAGCAAGGTTAACAGAGGCAGAGTCAAGGGAGCAAGGTGGCTCGAGGCATCAGGATGGGAGAAGGAGAGAGGAGCAGAGAACTCAGGGGCTCCAGGGACCTCGAGAAGGTCCGAAGTCAGATTGGGGCAACAGGGAGGACCCGTTCAGAGACCAGGAAGAGGTCTCATGCAAGGTGGGGGGATTTTCATGGAGGCCAAGGGAGGTTCAACTTCCAAAGGCAAGCCCCTAAACAGCTCCTACCCCCAGCGCATCAAGCAATGGTGATTGGTCGAAGGGAGAGGATGAATCGCGCGGGAAGAAGAAGTGTCAGAGTAGAGTTACCCTACTGTGAGTTCCACCAGGAGGAGGGTCATGTAACAGATACTTGCCCCGAATTCCTGGAGTTGAGAAGGACAAGAGCTCCGGCACCCCAGCCTCAACGGCCTCAACAATTGCAAGATCTGGTGCGGATTGAAAAAGTCCAACCCGAGACGGCAGGGGATAGATGTGAGGATAGGGTTGATGTGGGCACCCAGGGAGGGATCCGATGATGCACGAGGGAAGAGAGAGAGGTAAGGAAGAAGTGAATCATCTCTTGTAATGAACTTTGCTTGCATTGTATCAACTATGTTTGATGACCGGGACCGCCGGAAAACATTTGTGATCCATGAAAGGCCCCGAGATGATTCCGTTGACCAGGCTCCCACTAGCTGGCAGAGCAGGTTGATCTCTCGGGAGGTGAGTAGACCTTACCCTGAGATGATTCCGCTGACCAGGCTCCCACTAGCTGTCAATGCAAGTTGATCTCTCGGAGGGGTGAGTAGACCTTATCCCGAGATGATTCCGCTGACCAGGCTCCCACTAGCTGGCAGGGCAGGTTGATCTCTCGGAGGGGTGAGTAGACCTTACCCCGAGATGATTCCGCTGACCAGGCTCCCACTAGCTGGACAGGGCAGGTTGATCTCTCGGGAGGTGAGTAGACCTTACCCCGAGATGATTCCGCTGACCAGGCTCCCACTAGCTGGCAGGGCAGGTTGATCTCTCGGAGGGGTGAGTAGACCTTACCCCGAGATGATTCCGCTGACCAGGCTCCCACTAGCTGGCAGGGCAGGTTGATCTCTCGGGAGGTGAGTAGACCTTACCCCGAGATGATTCCGCTGACCAGGCTCCCACTAGCTGGCAGGGCAGGTTGATCTCTCGGAGGGGTGAGTAGACCTTACCCCGAGATGATTCCGCTGACCAGGCTCCCACTAGCTGGCAGGGCAGGTTGATCTCTCGGGAGGTGAGTAGACCTTACCCCGAGATGATTCCTGACCAGGCTCCCACTAGATGGCAGGGCAGGTTGATCTCTCGGGAGGTGAGTAGACCTTACCCCGAGATGATTCCGCTGACCAGGCTCCCACTAGATGGCAGGGCAGGTTGATCTCTCAGAGGGGTGAGTTGACCTTACCCCGAGATGATTCCGCTGAGCAGACTCCCATTACTGACAGGGCAGGTTGATCTCTCGGAGGGGTGAGTCGACCCCTCGGGGAGGCCGTGTTTTCTACTCCGAGGCCGTCTCGTCACCCAGGCTCCCATTAGCTGACATGACAGGTTGACCCCCACGGGAGGCCAAATGTTTTTGGCTCCAAGAAGGCTATGCAGCGAATACGTTGGGTTGGATGTTTCTTTCCGAGCGTGGAAATCGCTCGAAAAGAGCGGGGATTGTGTACAACCCCGTATTCGCGAATAGGGGGCCCCAAACAAGGCGTAGGGCATGGTGCACATTTTTAAGCTTTTTGGGAGTTTTGCACTCATAGAGGCCAATTTTGATGGATCTGCAGGATATACTAGTAGGGGGAGGAAAAATCTGGCTCCCCCTGACCCCTTTTACCGGGCGGGTGCAACGAGTTGGCAGGCACTCGCCCCGGCTTGCTAGGTGTGGGGTAGGAGCAGCGGGACCAGCCGGAGGCCGCGGTTTCGCCCCTGCACCTTGGCCTGGCGGGGCGAGACCGGCCGAAGGCCGCGGTCTCGCCCCCTACACCCCGGCCTGGCGGGGCGAGACCTGACGGAGGCCGCGGTCTCGCCCCTGCACCTCGGTCTGGCGGGGCGAGATCGGCCGGAGGCCGCAGTCTCGCCCTGCACCTCGGCTTCGCGGGGAGAGACCGGCCGGAGGCCGTGGTCTCGCCCCTACACCTCGGCCTGGCAGGGCGAGACCGGCCGGAGGCCGTGGTCTCGCCCCTGCACCTCGGCCTGGCGGGGCGAGACCGGTCGGAGGCCGCGGTCTCGCCTCTGCACCTCGGCCTGGCGGGGCGAGACCGGTCGGAGGCCGCGGTCTCGCCCCCGCACTCCGGCCTGGCGGGGCGAGACCGACCGGAGGAACAGTGCCCCACCCCCAGATCTCGGTTCTTCTACGGGACTCGCCCGCTCGTCCAGTACCAAGGTGAGGGGCATGGTTTAGCCTCTTTTCACCCCCGGACCTCTTTTGGCCATGTTTTTACTATTGTGCCCCCGGGGGTGGAATTACCTCTTTCCCCCCGGGTGCGAATGTTTTCTATTGGCGCAGGATTTATTTGTCTTAAGGGTATTTCTGACCTTTTGGTCCGTAGGTTTGGGAAAACTATAAATAGACCCTTAGGGGTGCCTTGGAGGGCATCACTTATTCATCCTCTTTCTTCATCCTCCAAGGCACCGAGCTCAGCATTGGCTAGGGAGGGGGAGATCGCTAAGGTCTTCCGGATGTGAGGTGGGACCTCCACGCTAGAGCCGAGGGTCTGTTCCTAGTTTCCTGAGCCTTTGGTCCGTGACATTCACCTGACTGCAGTAAGTGTGAGGCCACCCCTTTTTAGGGACCCCGAACTGCACAGAGACCGATTTCTCGGTTTCAAGAGAATACCTCGACTCAACATCCTTGAGGATATGACTTATATAATAAACATGTTACTACTTCCTCTTATCATATCTGACCAGCACTGAGCTGACAGCCTCAGGATTAACTCCCAAATGGATGAACAACACTTCTCCTTCATGAGGGCTTTGGAGCAATGGAGTTGATGTTAGCTGTTGCTTAAGTTGTTCAAAAGTTTCGTCACACTCTTTGGTCCACTCAAATTTTAGGCCTCCACGCAAAGTGCGGAAGAAAGGAGCACTTTTATCTCCCGACCTGGAGATAAACCTGCTGAGACCTGCCAGCCTTCCCCTAGCTGCTGAACTTTTTTTCGAGAATGCGGAGGTGCCATGTCGAGAATTGCTTTTACTTTGTCAGGATTTGGAGCAAGGCCTTCGGGTGTAAGGATATGGACATGGAACTTCCCCTTATTGGCTCCGAAGACAAACTTCAAAAGGTTTAACTTCATTTTATACATCCGCAGAGTAGTGAACGTCTCTACGAGGTCTCCTAGGTGCGACGAGAAGGGCTTGCTTTTGATGAGAAGATTAAACTAAAGAATCTATCCGAGGCAAGGGGTAACAATCTTTCGGACATGTTTTATTTTGTTTTGTGAAATCTACACACATTCGCCATTTATCCCCTGGTTTTTTTACCATTACAACATTCGACACCCAGTCACAAATAAATTTTGCCTTGAGGAGCTTAGCCACCTCCCCTCTTTGATCAGCTCAACAAGAGTCGTAGCCATCATCCTCTTCTTTTTTTGCTTGATCGGCTTGAAGCTCGGGCTGATGTTGAATAATGACAAGCGTCATCAGGATCAACTCCTGACATGTCTTCCGCAGACCAAGCGATGACATTCAAGTTCTCTTGAAGGCAGAAGATTAGCCGGGACTTCTCCTCTTCTGGCAATTCGACATTGATGGAGAGCTTCTTCTCCTCATCTTCAACAATTAACCTCCTTTAGTCACCTAAGCAGGTTCCAGACGAGCTCCTTTAGCTTCCTCCTCTAGCTCTTCAGCAGCTTCTGAGGGATTTGATACTTCAAGAACAACAACCGGAACCTCCAGGGGAGGATTCTGCTCGATCACATTGACCGTCCCAACATAGCATTCCAGAGTTAGCTTTGGATCACTCCTAACTCGGTATTGCCTCCCTTGCATGACAAATTTGACGGCTAGGTAGAAGTAGAGACCACCGCCAGATACTCGTTAAGTATAGGCCTTCCGAAGATAACGTAGTAGCTGCTGAGAGCATCTACCACGATTAATTACACCAGCTTGGTGACTCCTCCAAGTGTTACTGAGAGCGTGACACTTCCTTCCACTTCTTTCCTCTCTCCTGAAAAGCCATAGAGGTGCCCTTCGGTGGAAATTAGAAACATTCCAGTCTTCAGGGCTTCAAAAGTTAGCTTGAAGAGGAGGTTGACTGAGCTTCCTTTGTCTATCAAGATCTTGTGAACTGTATAGTTCTCAATGACTGTCTTGATGACCACAACATTGTTGAATGGATTTGCAGTCGGAGGGACGTCGTTTGGGCCAAAGGTGAAGACCACCCTCTCTGGAGCAGAAGAGAAGGTTGCAACTACCTCTTCCCGGAAGACCCTGACGATGCTGGACTTCCGGGACGATTCAGGTCCAGCCTCTCCATGGACTCAGAAAGGCGGCCAAGAGAGCCTTCATCGCCAGCTTCGATGCACTCGCTTTCCAGATTGACGTCGCCAAGGTGGTTGACGTCTTCTACTTCGCACTCCGAATATACTTCTGCCACCTCCTTGCCCTTGGAGGTGGATGGCTTGGCAGAAGCATCTTTTTGAACCAAATCCTGAAGCCTTCCTTCTCCCAACAGCTTCTCCACCAGCAGGCGGAGAGCTCTGCAGTTCTCTGTCAAATGTCCCCTCTCCCCGTGATGCTTGCAGTACAAGGAGAGATCACGGGACTTGACTCCAGACTTCGAAGGAGCTAGCCTCCTATAGTCATGCCTCTTCTGCAGAATCGGGACGACTTTGTCCATGGACACGTCAACCTCCGTGAAGGAATCTTGAGAGTCATCATATTGAGGTTGGACAGCCAGAGGCAGAGGCTGAGTGTACTGCTGCCTGTATACTGGCATGATCTGGGGAGCAAGAGCAGGTGGAGCAGGCACGACGACCAACGACAGTTTCTGATTTTGAAACTGTTGATGGCTTTGAAAAGGCGACGATGTTGGAAGTTCCTTCCCCTCTGACCAGGGGGTTGGAACTCTGGGCAAGAGGTCTCGCTTGCTGATGAGCTGCATTGGAAGAGCTTGCCCCATCTCCCGTGTTGGTTTTGGCAGTCAACGAGATGATGTAGGTCGGATTGACATTCTCCCCCTCAATAAACAATTGACCATACTGATCAACTCTATAAGTAGCAGGATCTTTGGTAGTGCCCTTAAACTTCAAAGGGCCTTCCCTGAGACCATTAACCAAGGCAACTTTGTTGAAGTCGGGATCAAAGTTCTTCTCTCACATGATCTCTTTCTGAAATCGATCAACAAAACGAGCTGCTGACTCGTTCTCTCTTTGTTTGATCTGGAAGAGGGCTGCATGGCCACTCTTCCTCTTCTTTGAGGCGACAGACCTTAGAAGAAGCTCCCTTTGGAGCTCGGTAAAGCAGGTGATGGACTGTTGATATAGTTCATAGAACCATTCCCTTGCTTGCCCATCAAAAGAGGTAACTAGAAGCTTGCACTTTGTTGCACGTTTGAAAGGCACCTCAAAGCAACTGCTGACTCAAATGTTTGAAGATGAGCCACTTGGTCAGTTTCTTCTGTATTGATTGGCAAGCGAGGCTCTCTAAAGTTGTTGGGGGTAGAATCCCAACGATTCCTATCAATAAAAGGAGAAGGCTCCTCCACTTCAACTGGAACGGGAGGAGACAGAGGATGAGCTGCAACAGGAGCAGCCACAACAGTAGCTAGAGCAGGGGGATATACATAGTTCTCTTGGAAATTCAACATTCTAGCTGGACTTCCCTGGGTGGCCTCTCGGAAGAAGCCTTGGCGAGCTGCGAACTCTTCTCCCCGAGACCGCATAGGAGCTGCGGGCTGAGCATGCGAATGGGGTGGAGGTCCCACCACAGGAGCTGGAGTAGCCGCGGTCGCCATTGCGGGCTGAGGAGCTAGCCGCTGAGTGAGGGTGGATAGCGCTTGCCTGATTGCTTCGAACTTTTGCGTGGTTTCTAGTAGGGACTGGTCTATAGCTTCCCAAAGAGCAGCCTCCCTCGGGCTGGAGCGACTATGGTGTTGTGCGAACTCGCGGTCTGACATTTCTAACCATTGATTTCACGACGTCTCATGATCTGAAGGTTGCGTGTTCGATCTGTTGGCACTAAAAATGTACCTCCACAACAACATGCACCAGGGAGCTAGGGGAAGGAGAAAACTGCTAGTAACCAGTTACTAGCGATTAGGAAAATGCGGACAGCGAAAGCTGCTGGCAGTGACGACTCCAGACTTCCCCGCCGCAGCGAAT
The DNA here is from genome assembly GCA_039583875.1 of Platanthera guangdongensis. Lineage (NCBI taxonomy): Eukaryota > Viridiplantae > Streptophyta > Magnoliopsida > Asparagales > Orchidaceae > Platanthera > Platanthera guangdongensis. The sequence goes on from CM077160.1 coordinate 180,671,394, forward strand.
GTCTCTCTTGCGACGGACTTTTCTTTGATTGAATGTTTTGATTACAAGGGACAAACAAAGGAAAGTTGTGCGAATTGCAACCGCAAAGCACGAAAATCAAGACCGCAGCTTGTAACAAGTAGACTCCTGAATTCGAGTCAGCGAGCTTTGGGAACGTCACTTCTCCTATTTATAGGCTCAGGGGCCTGCTCGAACGGGCAGAGCTAAAATAACCGCCTGCCCGGGGTACAGGAGAACAGGGCATAGGTGACATGATACAAAATAGAAGAAAAAAGCCAACTACCAGACCCCAAGCACGGGCGGCTAGCCCATGCGGTATGGACCTCCTGCTAGACTTGATGACTACCAAACCACAAGAGCGGGCGGTTAGCTCCTGCGGATTTGAGCTCCTGCCCGGCGGTTGCTGGTTGCGAATTGGACGGCCTGTGCGGTCTGGCTGAGCAACCTGAGAGGGCTTGAAACTTGGTTGCGGACTCCCGGGTAAACCCTACTAGTGATTTGCTCTCACATGTGTTCTATAGCAAATATTTGTTTGAATATGATTTCATGTACTATTGCTGATTTGATTTCATGAGTATTTTATAATAATTATTTGTCTGAATATGAATTCATGTACTACTAATGATTTGGTTTCACGTATATTCTATAATAACTTATTTGTCTGTTTATATTGTATGCACTGATTTGTATGTCGAATTTAGTTAATTTAATTAACCTTTAATACGAATTTGTATGCCACTGATGACTCAATTTCATGTGGGTGTTGTGTTAAATCATCCTTTTGTTATCATGAATTCAAAAACTACGAGCATTGCAATTTCACGTGTTTTGGCATGCTAGTAAATAAATTTACAACAAGTGATATGTCTAATAAAAAAGAAATGAATTTCTTACTTCGGGATTGTGGCGTTCAGCGTGTTGAAATATTTTTTCTAATCTGTCGCGACGCTTAAATAATACCTTAAAATTAAAATAGGACTATAAATATTTAAAAGTTAAGCAGATGGATCTAGGAATCGTCCCCTTCCTTTTATGGTTTTGTGACAACACTATGACATACCAAGCGTAAGTATGAGCGAAAAGAATGAATCAAAGAAAGCACGTAAAAAGGGCTTTTACATTTTTCCAGCTGAAATAACTACACAATTTACTATGATCTTTGCAAACCTAAAATCAAGAACTTTAATTAATTAGAAACTCTTAAATAAAATCATATGTAGAATCCCCAAGTTTAGGGATTGCCTCCTCCTGATAGGGTTGGTTGGGAAATCAATTAGAACTCTTCTAAAAATTGGAAGGAGAGGAGAGAATCAGAAAAGAGAAATGGGGTCTTATACCTCATCTTCTTACCGATCAAATTCTCTGGTCAGAGAAATCAGGACTCCAGAATCCTGAAATTAAACTCACCATTTAAGGAACACATAACAAACAACTTTTGAAAAGAGGAAGGCGTGGAAGTGAAAAGGAAGACTCACACAAGTAAATTCGTGCGTTTCTGCACTGCATCTGCCTTTTGGGTTGAGGGAAATGCCATTGAGGTAGGAGGAGGGCTCGTTGAGGCTGTTGTTGTTGAAGGGAGGCGATGTCGATTGCATAACAAGAAAGAGCTCGCCGATTGGAAGCATCTGCGAGGGAGGAAAGGAGGCGCCGGTTTCAGTTCTGTCGTGTGCTCAATTGGGAGGGGAAAAAGTAAGGGCGTGTGAAAGTTAATTATAGGTTATGACCTAAAGCTCGTGAACCGACCCTTTTCTTAAGTGGAGATGAAATTTCAGTCTTTCCACTTAAATTACAGTTATGCTATTGAATGAGCACACCTGTGGACTACTATATTACGATTTAAACCAAATTAAAGTTTATAATTTATTCTATTAATCGGTTGCTATATTACTTCTGTTGTGTGCATGACTGGGAGGGGATAAAGTAATGGAGTGTGAAAGTTAATTATCGATTATGACCTAAGATGCGTGTTTCTTATATGGAGATGAAATCTCAGCCTTTCTTCTTTAATTACAATTATGTTTTTGAATGAGCACACCCGTGGACTATTATGCCAAATTAAAGTTCATAGTTTATTTTATTATTCAAATAACCACCCTAAAGTTATAACATATGACTGCCTCGATTTATGACTGCGACATCGGTATTAATTCTGATTTGACCTTTAAATTTTAAAAATATAAACGTATTAAAATTTTGAATATTACAAATCTTCCCTCTTAATAAAATTTTCGTTCTTGAAGATTACAATTATACCTGAGATAAAAATAATAAGGCATAATGTTCTTTGCTTTGGAGTTCATCTTCTCATTCTCATAAATACTCTGGTTGACCTCAATTCATACAAAGGATTTTAACAAAACAAATATCTCTGTTCATGTGCTTTTGAATCCTTGAGCCCACTATCTTGACTGTCTTAATACTAATAGTAAGATTTGATTTGATATGTGCATCCTTAGTACTGACTACCTAACATTACTAGGGTCTATGTCTACTCTCCTCTAATATGAGACGTGGAATACATTATGCAAACCACTCATTTTCTCAGGTAAGGCTAACCTGTACTGATCACTTTTAAATCATCCTCAAAGATTACAACTTACCCACTGTTGTGGATATCCTCCGACATGACCGACATAAAGGTTTGATTGACAAAACGATATGTTTTCGATCTTTTTTTTTGCAAAATATCCTTTTGGAATTTATCCTCCGATATGTGTGTTATTGACCGATATATTCACAGATATATCAGCCTATATATCCCAACATTTTGTCGATTGATTTTTTTCAATTTATTTTAATTAGTGTATATAGTCTAATACACAATAAACCGAAATTGTTTCATTGTTTAGATTGTTTTTCTCTTCCCCTGGCTTTCGTCCTTGCTCATGTCTGTCATCGGTTTCAATTATGCATGATTTTTGAATTATAGACTAAAAATTCCTTATCTTCCATCGTCATCGACAACTTCGAGACATTCTGCTTCCTCTTGTTTTATTTTACATGTCATACCGTTATTATTTCTGTAACACAAAAATGTATATATTAGTTTGATAAATTTAAGAGTTCAATAAATATCAAAATTTTATTATATTAATATATAAATTAAAAAAGATTAAATTTATAAATAATAACACATATAAATAATTAAATATTAAAACTCGATATATCCCCCGACATATTAAAACGACATGAAAAGCGTAAACCGACTTGTCTCCGATATTCGACATCTACAATCTTAATTATACTTGAGACAAAAATAATAAGGCATAATCTGCTTTGCTTCGGAGTTCATCTTCTCATTCCCTTAAATACTCTGGTTGACCTCAATTCATTCAAAGGACTTTAACAAAAAAATATCTCTATTCATAAGTTTTTGAATTCTTGAGCTCACTATCTTGACTTTCTTGATACTGATACTGAGATTTGATTTGATTTGATTTGTGCATCCTTAGTACTGACCACCTAACATTACTAGGGTATCTGTCTGCTCTCCTCTAATAGGAGACGTGAAATACATCATGCAAACCACTCATTTCCTCAGGTAAGGCTATCCTGTTTGCAACCTTATTAATGCGCTCAAGAAGTTCGAAAGGACTAATGAACCTATGAATCAATTTTTTCATTTCCTTAACTTTAGAATTGCCATTTCTGTTGATGCGCGAAAACGGCACCGCCTAGTTAACATGGAGGGAGTGTTCGATCTCACAAGCTAGGAGAAGGAGGAGGATGAAGGTTGCGGGGAAAGAGGAAGCTTCTGAGTGCTCGAGAGTGGAGCAAGCGCTTGTTCGAGGGGTTGCGGGGATAGAGGAGAGGTTTGCTGAGAGCAGCCGGGGAGGCTGATGATCAGAGGAGGAGGTTGATCAGGAGCTGTCGAGCAGACGGTTACTATGACGGTTGTGCTTCCAGGTTGAGGCCGAGGGAGCTGAGCTGAGCTGAGAAGAAGAGAGGGGGACGCTAGCAGCGACAACAACAGATTTCGCCCGTCGCGGCTTGAATGTCACTCTTGCGACGGGCTTTCCTTTGATTAATAGTGAGTTATTACAGCTTGCAATACACCTTTACAAGAAGACAATAAAGGGGTACAAGGGGGAAGCTGTCGGCTAAGGAAGGAGTGCCAGGAGAGGCCGCGCGGACTGAACTAGAAGGCCGACAGGCCGCGCGGTTAAGGGAAGTACGGAGACCGCGCGGACTGGGAATTGAGGTCGGCAGGCCGCGCGCGGCTAAGAGAAGAGAAGCGTCGGACTGGGAAAAGGAGTCTGCAGAGGTTGCTGCTTGAGCTTGCTGTGGGTTGTCTTCGAGCGTGAGCACCTTGGCGATGATGAGACCTCCCCCCAAAATGAGAGGCAGGAGGGTCTATTTATAGGCCCGAGGAGGTAACGGCTTGCGGTGAAGTTATCCCCGGTGAGACGGTAACTGGAGCAAGAAGAGGAAGGAGTCCGCCGAGTCCGCCACAAGCCGTGAGGACTGGAACTTGGTTCTGGAGCTGGTGCTGCTGATGGAGAACTGGGAGACTGAGTGGCGGACTGCGAGGGGAGTCCACCGAGTCCGCCACTGCTGAGCTGAGATTGTCCGCCTGCTGCTGGGGAGACGGACGCTGGAGGCTAAGTGGCGGACTGCGAGGGGAATCCGCGGAGTCCGCCGCTGCCGAACTGAACGAGCGCTAAGGGGTGCGAGCTGAGGAGTGCCCGCTGAGTCCGCCGAGGCCATGCGGTCTGGGACTGCCTTCTGGAGGCTCTGCTGCCTGGCGGACTAGGAGGAGTCCGCCACTACTGTTCGAGCCCGCGCCAATCTGTGTGAGCTGAGGAGGTTGTCCGCCTGCTGGAGAGAAGCAGGTGGAGGCTGGAGGAAAGGCGGGCTGCATAGCGAATCCGCTGAGTCTGCGGAGTTCGCCTCTGCTGACGAGCTGAGTCCGCCGAAGATGAGGCCTGCTGTTGCTGAGGAGCTGGAGCTGGGGTTCATCAACGCAGGCAGACTGAAATGCTTGACTGCCCCTCGAGTCCGCCCAGCTCGCGAGGAACGAAACATGGCTGCCGATCTTTGCAGGTAGCCGGGGAGCTGGAGCGTCCGCACTCCGCAGGCGGACTGAAGAAGCTGGCTGTCCACGCTGCTGGGTGACAAGGGCTGAGCGACCTGCCGGACTGACGAGGCAGGCCGCGCGTGTTGGCGAGGTGGAAGCTGAGGTAGCTGGCTGGCGACCTGGGGGCAGGTCGCCACCTTTGTTTGGCGGTTTGAGCGGCCTGGGCGGATAGATATCTGAATCCGGCAAAGGGGGCTCCTGTTGAGACAAGTTGCGATTAAGCTGACAAGGCAGGCGGCCTGCAGGGGCGGACTGCAGAAGCAGTCCGCGGCACCTGCCGACCAAGGGAACAAGCCGCGGCCTGGGCGGTCAGACCGCTGAGACCGCCCAAGCCGCGCGGCCTGAGCGGACAGAAAGGCCTGTCCGCCCAAACGAGGGCATCGCGACCTCCAGGAGGAAACTGGAGCAGGCCGCGACTGGCGAGCTGGCTGCCTTGGGAAGAATCGCCGATTTTGGGGTTAACATAATCCCCACACTTTTTTAAGTTCAGAAGGGAACTTCGAAAAAGTTGGAGACCCACGAAAATCGTGATCCACCCCAAAGAAAAGGAAGGGGGCAAGGAGAGATAGAACCTGATGTCTCTCCTTAGGAGTTTGGTGCTGCCTGTCTTTTTCCTGTAAAGGAAAAGTCAATGTAGGCATCTGTGGAAGGTACACCTTGCGCGTACCTGGGTTTGCCTTTGCAAAACGAGGAAGATGTGTCTTCTACTGAGTTCTGCAAAATGAAGGTGGGAGGAAAACATAGGAGCATAATAACTTGCAAGTACCTGGTGGCGGCTTGCAAACACCTGTTATCTTCTGCAAAAGGAAGAATGAGGAGTATACAAGAAAGAAAAACGAGCTGCAAGTACCTGAAAGGAACTTGCAAGTCTTTGCTGGTTTCTACAAAAGAGAAGTTAGAAGTAAATACGGGATACGAAAGTAGCTTGCAAGTACCTGTGAAGAAACTTGCAAGTGTCTGCTGATCTCTGCAAGAAAAGAGTTGGAAGTGGACATGACATGTGAAAGAAACTTGCAAGTACCTGTGAAGAAACTTACAAGTGTCTGCTGATCTCTGCAAGAAAAGAGTTAGGAGCAGACATGGTATGTGAAAGAAGCTTGCAAGTACCTGTGAAGAAACTTGCAAGTGTCTGCTGATTTCTGCAAGAAAAGAGTTAGGAGCAGACATGATATGTGAAAGAAGCGTGCAAGTACCTGTGAAGAAACTTGCAAGTGTCTGCTGATCTCTGCAAGAAAAGAGTTAGGAGCAGATATGAATGAAAAAATTACGCTGCAAGTACCTGGATATGACTTGCAGGTGCCTGCTAATCATTGCAAAGAGAAGAGTGAGCAGTAGACATATTATAATGAACTAAGCTACAAGTACCTAGATGAGCCTTGCAGGTGTTAACTTTTGACAAGACAAGGTCAGTATCTGCTGATCTCTGCAAAATGAGAGTTAGAAGCAGACATAATATAATGAGCTAAGCTGCAAGTACCTGAGCGGAACTTGCGAATGCTAACTGTCGATGAGATAAGGTCGATATGATCAAATAGCAGAGGAAATGTTTGATGAACTCTGCTGATAATTGAATGGAGATCAAACCAGAGTAGTGATCTTCTTGCTAAATCAGAGATGATATCTTAGCATGAAGTCCAGATCAGTAAGTCGAGCGTTGACTGTTGATATGTTAGGGTGGATATTGACACATTGGCAGAGAAAGAGCTTGATGCATTCTGTCAATCTGAAGTAGACTCCAATAGTATTGCTTGATGATCAAGTAGAGTTAGATTCCTCAATCAATGATTGACGCCATTAGCGTTTAATAAGAGTAATGAAGAACTTATATAAGTAGAGAGCTTGTAAGTTATCATTTGATAGAGCTTATGCAGACAACGCATATAAGTTGAGCATAAATAAAATGAATGTTGCAAATCCTTTTGGGAGGTCGGGTTTAACTTGTTAACCTGTGAAAGAGACAGTTGGCAAAAAAGTGGTCTATACTCGGAGATGACCAAGAAAGACTTGATGCTGCCACAGGAGATCACCCGCGGGCCTTATGCATCGCTTGCCTGAGAAAGGTCGTCGTGAGTATAGTCCTACTAAGAGCGGGCTAGCCGCGCATCCTTTAGAAGGGAAAGAAAAAGAGGAGCATGGAAAATCCTGAGAAGGATCGCTAGATACACTGCTCTCATGCCTCGGGTTACGACATCACTGATCAATGAGACTGGTTGTGCCAAGTGGCCTATAACTTGTCTGTGGATTGATCAGTGGAGTCGCGGACCCCGCGAAAGCATGGATTGAGAGCACCAAAGAGTTTTCGACCATCACAGTTGTGAGATGATCGAAGAGACAAAGCTACGCTTGATCGCCATTGCTTGTCAAGCAAAGATCACCGTAACTGTAATGTATCATAACGGAGCACAACAGAGCTAACACATGGGGCCTCCCTAGCACACACTTTGTGTCAGATGCCGGCTAGGATCCGAAGTCCCGTATTCCTCCGCATGAGAGTTGGATAGCCCCCACTACACATATGCGAAATCTCCCCGCGATATATGGTCATGCCTCGGGTTACTCATCACTGATCAATGAGACTGGTTGCGCCGAGTGGCCTATAACTTGTCTGTGGATTGATCAGTGGAGTCGCGGACCCCGCGAAAGCATGGATCGAGAGCACCAAAGAGTGTTCGGCCATCACAGTTGTGAGATGATCGAAGAGACAAGGCTACGCTTGGTCGTCATTGCTTGTCAAGCAAAGATCACCGTAACTGTAATGTATCCTAACGGAGCACAACAAAGCTAACACATGGGGCCTCCCTAGCACACACTCTGTGTCAGATGCCGGCTAGGATCCGAAGTCCCGTATTCCTCCATATGAGAGTTGGATTGCCCCACTACACATATGCAAAATCTCCCCGCGATATATGGTCATTGTGGTCTTACGCCGGAATCCAATCTCGAGGGGGCCTATAGCAAGACTCGGCGATATCTCAGTGGTGTAGTGATCTCTTTGGCAAAGAGAAAAAGTAGAGGAGGAAACACTCCATAAAGGGAAATGTGTCAGTACAGGATCTCTGAAGAAAACTTTATTGAAAAGCATGAACACTTAGAAGCGTTTTGAGATGAAAATGTTCAAAGAGTAAGAGTAGAGATAACCCATCATGGTTGTGAAAAAACTTCGAAGAACTGAGAAGTCCTTTGTCGGCTTAGAATAGTCTTCCAAGCGTGCCCTCGTCATCGGCATCAAAGCATTCAACAGTTTTATTAACAACGAGGAGAGGGGGTTCTTCGACTAGGCTCACTCTTGAGTTGCAAGGAATGCCTGCAACTGCTTTGCCCTTTGAGGTTGCTGGATCAGGGCGATCTTTTTTGGGAAACAAGTCACGCATCTTACCCTGCCAGAGCATCCTTTGCATCAGTTGGCGGAGTGCTCAGCAGTTCTCTGTCAGGTGGCCTGGCTCTTTGTGGAATTCACAGTATGGTTTTGAGTCTGAAAGTGATGTGTTAGATCTGAAATACTCTAGGGGGGGGGGGGGGGTGAATAGAGTGTTTCTAAAATCCTTCAATAAACTTTACAACTTTTGTTGTAAATAAAAAAAACTGCAGAATAACAAATAAATAATCACAAACACAACAGACCTAGTTAGCACAAACACAACAAGAAAAAAAGAAAGGACAATCAAACAACACAAAAAATTATAGTGGTTCCCCAACCTGGGTACATCTACTCTTCTACCAACCTGGTAGGAATCCACTCAGTTTTTTGATTAGTTGCCTGACACCAATGAGCTTTTGATCAGGTGCTCAAAAACCAAACCTCAAGTCTTTTGGTCAGGTGACTTACAACCAGGAATAACTTTTGAAGGGAGTTATAACTCTTTATACAGTGGGGGATGAGAGATGATATTGTCTTCTCTTTCTCAATATACAACTGAGAAGACTTAAGTGGAAATGATGTTAGCAAAGAGCTCCCCCTGAGATGTAGAATGGTTCAGGGAAAAACTGGAGCTTTGCTTCAGGGTGATAGACCTTCAGTCTTTAAGCCTTGACCAGAAAAGATCTTCAGGAACCTCTTGACAGATGAAATTGATATTGTCCTTTGAAGTGTCCTGGAGAGTTGAAGAATGAAGACTCTTGATTTTTGATTGATTGTTCTTCTTCAGATAGCAGATGTTCTTCTGGTCTAGGGCTTCTTCTCTGTATCAGAGATCTGTGAAAGAAAGAGCAGAGAATTCCTTTATTCAGACTGATTGTATTTTTGTTGTCTGTGTGTCTATGTTCTCTGTCTATCTTATGTGTCTTGTCTGCAGGAAAAGAGAGAAAATCTCTTTTATATTTCCTGTCAAAAATTGTTTTTCGAAATTTGAAATCCTCTGCAATCAATGCTGACGGCCTTGAGAATAAACTGCATTGATTTATTTCCCCAACTGTCTCATGGAAAAACGGCAAGCAATAATCCTGGAGAAGACCATAATCAATGCTCTTTTTAACGGCTATACTCAGAGAATGTTTGAGCATTAATTACACATGAATTATTGCAGTAAGAATGAGGCAGAAGGAAGGAAATAACTAAGTCTGGATTCGTCGAACAGATAACAGAAATCGTCGAGCTGAGTTCACAGTTCGTCGAGCCGAGTTGCTGTGTTCGTCGACCGGATAACTTCTGTTCGTCGAGCTGAGTTCCAAGATCGTCGAGCTAAAGCAGAACTGCATTCTCTAGAAACTTTGTCTTTTCTGTGTATGGAGTTCGTCGAGCTGAGAACCACTAACTGCTGCTACATAACTTTTGCCAAAGTGGTCAAAGTTCGTCGAGCTAGAATCTTGAATTCGTCGACTGGAGATGATTCTGGACTTAGGAAATTGAGAGGCATCTGGATTAATAAATTGAAGTAGAGAATCCAGAAATCGTCAACCAGAGAACTAAGTTCGTCGACCTGAGTCTAGAGAACAAAATCTGGACTTTGAATGCTGAAGGTAGAGTCCAAAGATCGTCGACTTGAGAATCAAGTTCGTCGAGCTCAGCTCAGACAATTTTCTCTGAGATCGTCGAGCTGAGCACGACTATCGTCGACCTGAGTTTGACGAACGTCAAACTCATTTTACTGAGTCTTTGAAATCTCTAAGGGTCTGTTTGGTAAAGCTGTGGCGGTGCAGGAAGCAGTGGTGGGAAACAGTGGTGTATGAATCAGCTGTTTTGCAGTGGTGGAAAAATTTATGAAACTGTTTGGAAAACTGTATTTGCAGTGCTGTGTGAAACAGTGGTGCAGAATTAAACAGTGATAGTAATAATTAAACAATCAAGAGAATTTAAAAAATCTAAAAATAAAAATAATTGTTCGGCATTTATTTTATTTCATTATAAAATTAAATATATTAATATTGATGGGGTTCCCCAAAATATGTTCGGACGAGCCAAAAATTTCTAAACGGACGTCGAAACACACGTATGCGCGCTCGACTCGCTCACGAGCTAGGACGTCAGAACACACGTATCCCCAAAATAATTAAAATGTTGAAATGTTTTAATTATAATTTAATATAAGTTTTATTTATGTATTAATGAGGCTCTCCATAGAGATTTTCAAACCAAACATGCTCCGATTCGGGGTTACGGCGATCTAATTTTCAAGTTGGACGATCATCAACATTAATAATAAAATATTAATATACATTAATTAAAATATTAATACATAAATAAACATTTTGCAGTACTAGAACGGTTCGTTTTCACCCGATTCTCGCATAATTTCGAGTACGTTCAGTATTCCAAACGGACGTTAGGACGCACGTATGCGCACTTGATTCACTCACGAGCTAGGACGATTCAATTTTGACCGATTCACGAGCTTCTTGCGTGCCCCGCAAAAAAAAAGTATTAAACAATTAAACATTAATTAATTATTAAACATTTAAAAATTATTATATTAATGTTTTAATTAATTACCAAAAAACAATAAATATTAATATAATTTATTAAATATTAATTAATTGTGTTATTAAATATTAATATAAATTTTATATAATATAAAATTTATATATTAATAAATAATATAGGAAATTTATATATTAAATTAATATAATAAATAATATTATAAATTAATATATCATATATATAAATATTTTAATATAAATTAATATAAATTAATATATATAATAATATAAAAATTATAAAAAACAGCGCTGCAGCCCTTTTCTGGGCTGTAGCGCTGCCGCTGCCGCTGTGGGCGGTGGCTTCTTGCCACCGCCCACGCCAAACAAATTGTTTGGCGGAGCGGCAGCAAAATCAGCGGCATGCCGCTGTGCTGCCGCTCCGCCAAACAAGGCCTAAGTCTTTGAAGTCTCTGGCAGTCTGATGATGGCTGATCCATGTGATGTTGAAACTAAGAACTTGACCTAGACTCTAGGACACAACTATGACCCTGACTATACAAGATGTGTCACAAGATCCTAATTTAGTGAACCTAGCCCAAATCAAACTAGTGATCCAACAGAGTCTCTAGACCTCTGCTCAGCTGGTCGATAAGGCCTTTTGCAGTTAGCCCTGTCTTTCATGACCTGGCTTACTTCCAGCATAGCTTCATCTAGCTCGGACTCATGCAAGTCATCGTCTTGCTGTTGGTAAACTGTAGCTGTTTGAGAAAATGGAGCTGGTGGTAGTAATGGATCCCGAGTACGATCATGGTCTTGGAAGGGATATCGATGGCGCTGAAACCTTCTTCCCTTCCTTGAGTGAGTTGAGAAATCATTGTGAGGAGACCTCAGAGGCTGCTTGTGAGAAAGATCTTTCTCTGATATAAGCTTGGAGACGAAGTCTGGGTTGCTCTTTTCGTCTCGGATGTATGAGTTGGCTAGAGCAATCAACTCTTGGTACGTTTTTGGTGCTCGGACATTGGCTTCAAACTTGAGCGGCCCTTCATGAAGACCGTGGATAAGAGCCACTCGGTACATTTCTTGACTAACAATCTCGATCTCCAAAATTTCTCTTTGGAATCGATCAACGAACTGAGACCAAGTTTCATTCCCACGTTGCTTGATCTCAAATAGGGCTTCAGGACCGCCCTTTCTCTTGGTAGAGGTAGAGAACCTGAGCAAGAACTCCCTTCGCAGATCAACGAAGGAAGTGATGGAGTGAGGGCGAAGATCATAGAACCAGTCCCTCACTTGTCCGTCAAAGGTTGTGACAAGTAGTTTGCACTTAGTTGCATCTGAAAGAGTTTTGAAAGCAACAACTAATTCGAAGGCTTGCAGATGCTTCACTGGATCAGTCTCTCCAGTGTAGATTGGTAGTCGGGGCTCTCTGAAGTTAGCTGGAGTTGGTTCATGACGAACATTCTCTGCAAATGGCGAAGACTCTTCTTGTTCTTCTACAACACAAGGATGAAAAAGAGCATAAGCTGCAGCTGCAAAAGAAGCAGGAGGATAGAAGGGAAAAGTTGCTGCAGGAGCAAAGGCAGGAGCTGAGGGGTAGGAATGACTTCCCTGAAAGTTGAGAAATCTAGCAGAGCTCCCCCGGGCTGCTTCCCGGAAGAAGTTTTGGCGAGCAGCAAACTCTTCCTCTTGAGGTCGCAGAGGGGGTGCAGGCCCTTGCGGGAAGGTTGCTGTGTAAGGAGGATAGACTAGCGGGCAAGCTGGAGGATAAGCTTGTTGATTGCGGAAAGGTTGTTGTAAAAGGAGGATAGACTAGCGGGCAAGCTGGGGGATAAGCTTGTTGATGCTCCAATGTTGACGCTGGATTGATCGGAGCAGCTGGAGCTGCTGTAGGTTGAGTCTGCAACTGCTGGGTTATTGTAGCAAGGATTTGGTTGATGGCTTGGAACTGCTGAGCATTCTCACGGCGTGATTGCTCAAAGGCCTCCCAGAGAGGATCATCTCTAGGACTTGATTGAGCAAGGTTCTCGGCTGGATGATGATCTGACATGACTAACTGTCGTTGTTCACCGTCTGTTCGGATCTGAAGGCCGCGTGTTAACTGTTGATGCGCGAAAACGGCACCGCCTAGTTAACACGGAGGGAGTGTTCGATCTCACAAGCTAGGAGGAGGAGGATGAAGGTTGCGGGGAAAGAGTAAGCTTCTGAGTGCTCGAGAGTGGAGCAAGCGCTTGTTCGAGGGGTTACCGGGATAGAGGAGAGGTTTGCTGAGAGCAGCCGGGGAGGCGGATGATCAGAGGAGGAGGTTGATCAGGAGTTGTCGAGCAGACAATTACTATGATGGTTGGGCTTGCAGGTTGAGGTCGAGGGAGCTGAGCTGAGTTGAGAAGAAGAGAGGGGGGGCGCTAGCAGCGGCAATATCAGACTTTGCCCGCCGCGGCTTGAATGTCACTCTTGCGACGGGCTTTCCTTTGATTAATAGTGAGTTATTACAGCTTGCAATACACCTTTACAAGAAAGCAATAAAGAGGTACAAGGGGGAAGCTGGCGGCTAAGGAAGGAGTGCCAGGAGAGGCCGCGCGGACTGAACTAGGAGGCCGGCAGGCCGCGCAGTTAAGGGAAGAATGGAGACCGCGCGGACTGAACTGAGGTCGGCAGGCCGCGCGCGGCTAAGAGAAGAGAAGCGGCGGACTGGGAAAAGGAGTCCGCAGAGGTTGCTGCTTGAGCTTGCTGTGGGCTGTCTTCGAGCGTGAGCACCTTGGCGATGATGAGACCTCCCCCCCAAAATGAGAGGCATGGAGGTCTATTTATAGGCCCAAGGAGGTAACGGCTTGTGGTGACGTTACCCCCGGTGAGACGGTAACTGGAGCAAGAAGAGGAAGGAGTCCGACGAATCCGCCACAAGCCGTGCAGACTGGAACTTGGTTCTGGAGCTGGTGCTACTGATGGCGAACTGGGAGACTGAGTGGCGGACTGCGAGGGGAGTCCGCCAAGTCCGCCACTGCTGAGCTGAGATTGTCCGCCTGCTGCTGGGGAGGCGGACGCTGGAGGCTAAGTGGCGGACTGCGAGGGGAATCCGCGGAGTCCCCGCTGCCGAACTGAACGAGCTCTAAGGGGTGCGAGCTGAGGAGTGCCCACTGAGTCCGCCGAGGCCATGCAGTCTGGGACTGCCTTCTAGAGGCTCTGCTGCCTGGCGGACTGGGAGGAGTCCGCCACTACTGTTCGAGCCTGCGCCAAATTGTGCGGGCTGAGGAGGTTGTCCGCCTGCTGGAGAGAAGCGGGTGGAGGCTGGAGGAATGGCGGGCTGCATAGCGAATCCGCGAAGTTCGCCTCTGCTGACGAGCTGAGTTTGCCGAAGATGATGCCTGCTGTTGCTGAGGAGCTGGAGCTGGGGTTCATCAACGCAGGCGGACTGAAATGCTTGACTGCACCTCGAGTCCGCCCAGCTCGCGAGGAACAGAACATGACTGCCGATCTTTGCGGGTAGCCGGGGAGCTGGAGCGTCCGCACTCCGCAGGCGGACTGAAGAAGCTGGCTATCCAGGCTGCTGGGTGACAAGGGCTGAGCGACCTGCCGGACTGACGAGGCAGGTCGCGCGTGTTGGCGAGGTGGAAGCTGAGGTAGCTGGCTGGCGGCCTTGGGGTAGGTCGCCACCTTTGTTTGGCGGTTTGAGCGGCCTGCGCGGATAGATATCTGAATCAGGCAAAGGGGGCTCCTGTTGAGACAAGTTGCGATTAAGCTGACAAGGCAGGCTGCCTGCATGGGCGGACTGCAGAAGCAGTCCGCGACACCTGCCGAGCGAGGGAACAAGCCGCGGCCTGGGCGGTCAGACTGCTGAGACCGCCCAAGCCGCGCGGCCTGAGCGGACAGAAAGGCCTGTCCGCCCAAACGAGGGCGTCACGACCTCCAGGAGGAAACTGGAGCAGGCCGCGACTGGCGAGCTGGCTGCCTTGGGAAGGATCGTCGATTTCGGGATTAACACTTTCGAAGTTTGACTTTGAGATATACAATATCTCGAATGTTGAACTCCACTGTCATTGTCATAACCCGTCTTAACAAGATCAGAGTGCGTTTTGGGCGGGTCGTGATGCCACAAGAATGCAGAGAGGAGCCATGTCTGCTAAGGCGGAAACATAGATTTTACAACTAGTTTTAAATTGTGTGTTTTGAAAGGGATTTAGTTGATTTTAAAGTGGTGCGAAAACCGCAAATAAATAAATAAAAGTTATTGTGCATGATTTCTTTTTATAAAAATGGAGCCACAAACAGTACTGAAACTAAATGAATGCAACTAGCCATTAAGGTAGAAATATCATAAGTGAAATGAACTAGTACAATGCTTCACCCTAAAAAGTTGTCCACGATACAAGAGAAAATGTCTGACGATAACTAATACATGAATAGTAAAATCCAACAGTAACTGAAACAAAATATATAGAACCTACTGATACATCAAACCAAATTGAAACCTCAAAGTAAAGTTGAAGTTGGATGAAGAATACTCAGGAACCGGACAACGCAGTCACGAACCCTAAGACAAATCCAAACTTGCAAAAAAAGCAAGTAAAGGAAACAAGAGCTCAGTGAACTAGTTTTACACGTAGCAACCTATAACCGGATAAGTAACCATGTCTAACAAGATGCTTTTACTTTAATAGCCTACTCCGGAATTTAGTCTAGCTGCCATACCATAAGCAGATAGCAATGAAGGGGGTGTTGTCATTTGGTGTACAAGATTCTAGTGTATAAATTGATGCTAGGCTTATCAACAACTGTGCCTGCAAAAGTCGCCTAATGGTTTCTGTTACCAGCTAGGCGGGGGCTCGATTCAACGCGTCACACCAAACCAACACTCTCCTCTCAATGTTTGCCTATGATATTAAACAATCTCAGAGATTCATAATTAATTTGGACAAGTTATTAATTAGACGATTTCAGTCTATAAGGGTCTATTTCATAACAAAAAGTGAAGTAAAAAAATAGACTTTTTCATATTTGCAAGCAAGAGAGGTTTCTCTACTCTCCTTAAGGTAAAGCTGAGCAGCTGGAGGCGGCTAAGCGGTGTTAGCAAGCTCTTAGGAATCTTAAATTTTTTTGACCTGCTTTAAGACCACGCAAACACAATATCATAACCGGGATCCCTAAACTTACATAAACATTTAATATTTGCAAAAGAAAACTCACATAAAAAATGGTTTGAAGGAAATTACCTCCCTCGAGAGTGAGGGGAGAGGAGTTACCACAAGGATTGAGAATTTGGCGGCTCTAGGCGTCGGAAACCCAAAATCGGAGAGGGTTCAGAGCGAATTCCACCGCTAGATCTGATGAGCGGCACCGGAAACACAAACATAAATAAAATTAGTCGAATTTTTGACAAACACAAGAGGGAACGACGAAATTACGTCGATCGGAGGGCTGAAATCCTCCCAAATAAATTAGAGCAAAACTGAAACGACGGGGAAGCAAGGGGAAGAGGCGCCGACCCTAGAGGAGGAGGTTTCTGGCCACGGGAAGGGGGATCGGGACACCCAGGGGCGGGATCGGGAGCGGCGAGTCGCGCGTCTCGCGGAGACCTGGCTGCGGCTGTGCAGGAGAAGGTTTGGACCGGGAGAGGGAAATGAGTTACCGAGGGGGGAGGGTTCACAGGTTTATGAGGGAAATATAGTTTGTTTTTTGTTATTATTATTATTATTATTAAAAAAAGTGAGGTTGTTACAATCTCCCTTACTTAACAAGTTTCGTCCTGAAACTTCCTGAAGATTCTCTGAATGTGGCCAAAACAACGAAGATTCAGATGACATGCACTTCAACAACAATTTGCTACATAAAACATAGAAGCTAACTATGAAAGGTACTGAAATAGCAAGGAAGTCAGACTCAGAGACGTACTGAGATTAAGAGAAGAGTTGCGGATACTTGCTGCGCATGTCAGATTCGAGTTCCCAAGTGTACTCCTCAGACTTGCCATGCACCCAAAGTACCTTCACCATAGGAATGGTTCTCTTGTGAAACTTGCGTTCTTGATATTCGACGATCTTCGCGGGCTCGACTGGATATGACAGATTGGCTTCAGGAATCACTAGAGCTTTTTCAAGAACACGATTCGTGGATGTATTTCCGAAGCTGACTGACATGAAAGACATCATGGACACATGACAACGAAGCGGGTAGCACCAGACGATAGGCGGATCCTCCAACACGTTCTGAGATGGCGTACGAACCTACGAACCTCTGGCTGAGCTTATGATGACGACCAAACCGTTTCACTCCAGGAGTAGGGGAAAGCTTCAGAAACACTTGAACACCCACAGCAAATTCTAACGGACGACGACACTGATTTGCATACTTTCTCTGTCTCTCAATGACACGACTGTGCTGAAGACGAGTTTTCTTGGTGGCTTCTTCCATTTCCTGAAATAACTCCGGGCCCAACGCCACCTTCTCACCAACCTCTGACCAGTAGAGCGGGGTCCTAAAGCGACGCCCGTACAACGCTTCGAAGGGGGCCATCTTGAGGCTCTCTTGATAGCTGTTGTTGTAGGCGAATTCAACAAAGGGTAGATGTTCATCCCAAACTCCCTTGTAGTCCAAAATATAACAACGTAGCATATCTTCAAGAATCTGATTAACTCTCCCGGTCTGGCCATCAGTCGTCGGGTGGTAAACAGAGCTTAGGTTGAGATTAGTGCCCAAAGCTTTGCTGAAATCCCTTCCAGAAGTGCGATACGAATCTCGAGTCACGATCAGAAACGATTCGCAGAGGAATCCCATTTATTCTAACAATCTCTGAAACATAGATCCGAGTCATCTTCTCGGTGGAATGACCCCCCTTATACGGAATAAAATGAGCCACTTTAGTCAAACGGTCCAAACCAGAACTATAAACAAAGCTACCGCCTCGCGAATACAAATCTCGAGTCGGATGGAAACGATCGCTTCGGCTTTGTCTCCGTAGATCCAAACTCGCCTCACAAATCCAAGTTCCGAATCTCAAACGACGACGAGATCTCCTATCCGGCGCTGCTGCTCCAAAAGATCTGGCCAAGATCTGAACTTCAAAGGAAAATGAAGTGAAACAGCCAAACCAGAACTATAAACAAAGCTACCGCCGCGCAGTACCTAACTACTGGCGCGCGGTACCGTTAATCAACGCCTCGATTCGAGCGCAACCGCCCAGACCCTCCAATCACAGGCCGACACGTGGCCGCACTGTTACAGCTTCGCTATCGCCGCGCGGTAGGACGCTAACGCCTCGCGGTAGCTAGCGACGGTTACGACACGACCGCTCCTGCTACCGCCACACGATAGCTACTACCGCCGCGCGGTAGAAACCCGAGCGCTTTGACAAATTAATTGCCAAACTACCGCCTGCGGTAACTCTACTGCTGGGCCATTGCTTCTCGAGAGCTTGACCAAATAAATGGCTAACGCCGCACGCTAACAACCTATCGCCGCGCGGTAGACTAGGCGTTGAGTCACCTCGCCTCACTCAACGCTCTAGACGCCTGATGCTACAGCCACGCAGTATCATCCTACCGCCGCGCGGTAATCAAAGCGTTGGGTCGACTCACCTTACACGGCGCTCTCGACGCCTGGCGTTACCGCGGCGCTCTCGACGCCTGGCGTTACCGCGGCGCGGTATTGGTCTACCGCCGCGCGGTATCCTCTTTTGCTGACTACAGAAACTTGGGGTGTTACACGCGCTTGAGCCATGTGAGGTGCAAAAATGAAAAATAAAATATATTTTTTTGATGAATAAATGTACATTTGTAAGTTTGTAATGATTCATTTATAGTTTATGCTCTTAAATCCATACCCATTTTCATTGAAAATCTGTGAACTGAGTACCCAATTCACTGAAAATCTGCGAACTGGCTAATTGTAATTTTGAAAGTTAGAGGGGTGCAAGCTGTAATTATGCAAACTTCGAGGGGAGGTCCCGGTAAATAACCCTTAAGAATAATTATAAAAAATACTATCCTACGACTATGCAAATTTACAATGACCTCTCATCTACTTTTTAAGATTTCCGAGACTTTTCTTTTCTGTTTAGGCTGTTAACGGACATGTACCAAAAGACATGTTAACAATGTAATCTAAGCGGGGCGTGTTTGTAATTTTTAAAAGTAAAAGGAATGCCCTTCTAATTACATGCCCCCCGCAGGTCCCTTTCTTCTCCCAGATGGACGATCAACTTCTCGACGCCATATGCGAGCGTCTAGTTTCTTCCCTGAGCACGGAGGGCACCTACATTGTGAGCGAGGACGAGCCCGTGCGTGAGATGCTCTTTGTGATTCGTGGAAGGCTCGAAAGTTCCACCACCAACGGCGGCAGGACAGGCTTCTACAACTCCATTAGTCTGAGGCCGGGCGATTTCTGCGGCGAGGAGCTCCTTTCGTGGGCACTGCTCCCAAAGTCAATGACAAACCTCCCCACCTCCACGAGGACCGTCCGGGCTCTTGTCGAAGTCGAGGCCTTCGCACTGCGAGCAGAAGACCTAAAGTTCGTCGCAAACCAATTCCGAAGGCTCCACAGCAAGAAGCTGCAGCACACCTTCAGGTTCTATTCCCACCACTGGAGGAGCTGGGCTGCCTGCTTCATTCAGGCCGCCTGGCATAGATACAAACGGAGAAAGTCGTCGAAGAGTCTGAGTGTGAGCGGGTCGTTCTCCTCGAGACCCGAAAGCCCGGATGCAGACAAACCCGTTTGGGACGAGGAAGGGAACCCGAGCTCCCCCGGCTCCTCGCAACCCAAGCAGAACATCATGGCCATGGTACTGGCATCCAAGTTCGCAGCGAGTGCTTTAAAAGGAGTTCAGAAGGGCAAAGCCTTCGACATGCTGAAGTTGAAAAAACCTGATGAGCCTGATTTCTCTGCTGATTCTTATGACTAGTGGCTATCATCATATGCTTTTTTTGCTGTTATACAGAAGATCATGGAAGTTATCCGTGATGATTCCTGTGTGAATTGAGCACACTCCGGCTCAGGTATATATGCTTGTGGTTAACTTGAAATCCTGTGCATGGAAACAAGTTCAAAATGGTTTCAAGAATGTCTTTGTTATTGTACAATCTTTTATCTTGTATTGTATTTCCATCCTTGACTTCTGAAGAGAACGGCTGAACGGGTGCCTTTTTTGTGATAATGTTTTTATTTTCTTGTTTTTTTAACATGAATTTATTTCAGTCATTTTTGTAAAAGGGTGTTCTGTTTGGGCCCATGGAGGGGATGTCCCAGGTCACGTATATCTTCGTTTTGCTATCCGCACTCACCGTTATTCACAAGCACTGTTTTAAGTCAACGGCTATCCGCAAGTAAAACGTTATTTGCACCACATTATTTAACTTGAAAAAAACAATTATTAAATATATTTTCACTGTCAAAATAATACTAAAATTATATTCAAAATATATATCAAAGTCCAAAATTCATATCGGACATTGTCATCCATTTGTTAGATGTTTTGATAATGATCACATAGCAAGACTTCTACTAACACTTCGAGATCACTCAGTAAGCTCTTTGAAACGAAAGATTTTGTTGATTTGAAAATGATAGCTCAAATAAAATTCAAACTTTTGATCTATTTTTTCTTTTTTTTTGGTTCCAATATTCATGACAATAAAAGATGTATGTAAACATTTAATGAACACAAACAAATTATAATAGAATGTTTTTTGTGAGTATATAAAAAACTAAGAACAACAAGGAAGAACACATTTAGAAGAAAATGTTTATACCTTCAATGGAGAAATGACGACCATATCTTTCATGAGCAAAAAACCTGGCTGAAAAGCTCGCCTGGAACACCTCGGCTGGGGGAGAATGGCTCTACCACTGAGGTCAACGACATCTTGCTGGCAGACGAAGGCGTATACGGCGAGGTCGGCGTGTATCATGAGCAAAAAACCAGGCGTTGGGCGGAGGAGAATTGCGAAACCTAGCTGCGGCGAGAAGCGTGAGGAAAGGGTTTTGCCTGTGTTAAACGAACGTGCGTGTGACGTAAAAAACCCTAAAAATTTAAGTCTTTTGAGTGTGAATATCCATATGTGCAGTGCGGATATAAGGACCCTTAATAAAAATAATAATATAACTGGTTATGAACTGTTGTTCATGAATGTCTATCATACCTAAGGAAACCATTTTTTTGTTCAAACTAGTGTTCATTTCTTGATGGTGGTCATAATCACTGTCTTGACAAACATGCATTTTTTGATGGTTACGTTTTTTGTCTCATGGGAGCAAAAATAATAATAAAAACAAGCCAAATGGAGCCCATCAAAATTGAAAATGAGAAAATGCTAGATGCTGAAGTTTAGGTATTAAAGGAGGTAAATTGAAGTTTTGTTTAATTGAAAAATATTATGCTTGGACAATTGTATCAAAATAAGATGTGTTGTGGGCCGCCCGGTTTTTTTCCGGTCCGGAGAAATCGAACCGCCTTAGCTCGGAATCGGACCGGGCGAACAAACAGTCAAAATGAACGACGACAAATGACAAGAAGTGTGTTTTACGTGGAAAACCTGGAAGGGTGAAAAAACATGTTGCTGGAACTTTTTCGATCCAAAATCAACTAGCTTCTCAGAGTTTTATAGAGTTTAGTTTGATCTCGGAGGGCGACAAGCCGCAACTCCATTATAAGTGCAGAAAATGAGGAAAATGGCTAAATCCTCGGAGCCTCGATGGAAGCGCTCCGACTTTGGAAATTTGCCGAGCTCGCAGAACTTGGGTGGGAGCGTTCGTGCTGGAAAATTCTTCAAGTCCACGGAGCTTCTGATGCGGCGCCCTTGTTGATGCGGAGCCTAATGGGAGCGCTCTCGCGGAGGCGGTTGATGAGACTTGGAGCTTGTTGAAGCCTTGGCGCAA
This sequence comes from Platanthera guangdongensis, assembly GCA_039583875.1. Lineage (NCBI taxonomy): Eukaryota > Viridiplantae > Streptophyta > Magnoliopsida > Asparagales > Orchidaceae > Platanthera > Platanthera guangdongensis. The sequence continues at coordinate 180,693,187 of CM077160.1, forward strand.
TGAGAAGAGCAGAGTAAATTCCTGAGCGGATAATCGACCTAAGTCCACGATCTCGCCGGAGAAACTCAGAGCTCTCTCTTCCCTTTGGAGTTCCGTACGGGGACGCGACCCTGCGGCCACGCGGGGTCGTGGCCTTGCGACCTCGTGCGGTCGCGCATAGTACAGATGCGCGGCCTGATCGCACGCAGCCGCGCGCGCGCTGGCTGCATGCGCCCACGCGCAAGCCGGGTGCGCCTGCGTGGACCTGCTTTGTGCGTGCACAGGTTCGACTTCTCCTTTGGGAGCTCTTGGGGCTTGCGACTTTGATGCACGTAATCGGCCCGGTCGAGCCTAGGCGTACTCGGTTCGAGTCTTGCCGATTTGACTTAGAAATTTTAGTGGGGACCCCATCAAATGCATCAATTTTTGCGAGTCATGATCCGCGAAGCGATGGGCGAGGAAATTTCCTGCTTCTTCCGACGCGCTCCAATTGTTATGAAATTATCTACCATGCCTTGGGAGATATCAGTCAAAGATTGATGCTTATTTATTGCCTATTTTGAGACAGGAAAATCTGACAAGAAATATCTTATAAATTTGGTAGTCTTTCATTATTAGCCTCCCCTCCAACGCCTATAAATTAAGGGGGTCATTCTGCTCCTTCCTCACGCGCTGTAGAGATTTTGGAGTTCGTGGAGCCTCTGTGGCCATCATGCCTCGCTCGAAGAAGGTTATTATTTTTCTTGACTCAGGAGTGAGGAGCGAGGCAAGAAGAAGAGGGCGCTGTCGGTGGTTTCACGCAAAAGGGCGTCGATGTGGGGGTGACGGAAGATGCGGCGAGCGCGGAGGTAGCAGACGTGGAGGAATGTTGCTTCTAAGGGCGGAGGCCATCGATGACGTATGTGCCTATGGATGTTGCAATGATGCGAGCTTACGCGTTTGCAGAACACAGGGAGCCCTGGGGCCTTGGAGTGGGGCGAGGCCGAATAGCTGAGCGGACCCCTAGATGATGACTATGAATGTAGGCTCGTTGTGGTTGCGTGCTGTCGAACTATGCCTTATATTTGGCTGGGGCTTTGCGTGTTGCGAAGGCTGTGGGGGCGTTCCGTCCCCCAAGCAGGTGCTGACTTGAAAGATGGTGTTGGTGACAAGGGATCACTTGATCGCACCCGTTCCATACGCACGCTTGGTATGGTTGGTTTGTGCATCGCCTTTGTCACTTCCTTTGTTCGGTCGTGTTATTTTTCGCTTGACTCATTGAGCTTGCGACTTCCCTAGGGCGTCAGCCGTGCATGATGAAGATCCCGTCGTCGTCAATAGGCGGAGGATCTTAGCGGTTACCGAACTGTTTCCCGCTGTTGTCCTTGTTGCAGCGACATCTTGGTGTCGTGACATGCGTTACGGCGGTCCAGGAGCATCTGGTGCTTTTATGTTCCCTGTTCGCAGGGCGCTATCACTCGCGATTGTCATCATGTGTTAGTGGCGAGAGCTTGTTGCCTAAGCGCGATGGGGGGACACTTGCCCCCTTGCCTTTGTAGTACAGATAGACTCAAAGATTTGTTTGTTTCGGGAGGCGGCGACGGAGCTTGGTTCGTGCGTGATTTGGGAGTGCCTATGATTTGGCAAAGAGAATTTACTCGCTTTTGTCTGGGGAGGATAAGAATTCTTCCGTGAGGTAGATGCAAATAACATTTGTTCGATCTCTCTTTTAGGAGGACTGAAGTCCGTCTGGATGGATGTGGAGCAGACAAAGAAAGAGAAGACTCAATTTACCGTAGAGCGGGAGGATGTCGAGGTTTTGTGAGCGTCTGCGGTGGCTGAGTACAACGGGTCTCGCGACTTTTTTGATGGAGCGATCCCATATCGCAGAGGAGGTCTACTCTGGGATGATGACGATTGTGATTGATCTTCTTGAGTGTGATGTCGCGTACCGCTTGGGCTTTGGTAAAGGATCCCATTGTGCCCTTTTTTATTTGTTTGCTTTGTCTTTTCTTTATATTGCGGGTGTGCCTTTGCACCGTTATATGATGATGTAGCCCGTGGGATAGCTTTTGTTTGAATGCAGACCATATTTTTCAAATCTCCTGTATTTTGGTTGTGCTTTGCTGTGCTTTGCTGTGCTTACACCTTTGGCGCAGTAACACTTAGTTTGAACGCTGACATTTTAAACAGGTCGCTAGCAGGAGATATTCGTTCGCTTGCATTTTAGGAGGACCAGAGTCCGTCCAAGTGGAGGTGGCAAAAAACCTTTGTTTGTTCATGTCTCAGGAGGACCGGGGTCCGTTCGAGTGATGGTGGATGTTTGTTTACTCGCATTTTTGGGAGAGCAGTAAACTGTCTTGGATTTGGGGGGCGATGAGTCCTTATTTGCTTGTGCCTTGAGTGGAGATGGTGGAGAACCTTTGTTCGTGCTTCAGGAGAACCACTGAACTGTGGTTCGTCGGAGTGGAGGTTGCGAAGAATCTTTGTTCGTTTGCACCTTAAAAGAACCGGGGTTTGTCCGAGTGGAGGTGGCAAATGACCTTTGTTCGTTTGTGCCTTAGGAGAACCGAAGTTCGTCGAGGTGGAGGTGACAAAGAACCTTTGTTTGTTCACGCCCGGGTCTGTCCGGGTGGAGGTTGCGATGAACCCTTGTTCGTTCGTGCCTCAGGAGGACCGGGGTCCATCTGGATGGAGATGGTGAAAAACCTTTATTAGCTCGCGCCTCAGGAGGACCGAGGTATGTCCGGGTAGAGGTTACAAAGAACCTTTATTCGTTCGTGCCTCAGGAGGACCAAGGTCCGTCTGAGTGGAGGTGACGAAGAACCTTTGTTCATTCGTGCCTCAGGAGAATCAGGGTTTGTCCAAGTGAAAGTGCAGATGAACCTTTGTTTATCTCGCCTGAGAGGTGCATACAGACCTTTGTCTGTCTCGCCTAAGGTGTAGAAGGGCTTTCACAGATCTCGCCTGAGGTGCATAAAGGTTTTCTCCAATCTCGCCTGGGAGGTGCATAAAGGCTTTTGCCAATCTCACCTGGGAGGTGTAGAAAGGCTTTCGTCAATCTTGCCTTGCGATGACCAGTTTGCGACGGATGGGAAAACAGACACTACATTGCTTTAAAGAAAGATATAGGTGCTCGCGAGTCCACATGCACGACTTATTCTTCAAGACAGAAATAGGGAAAACAGTAAACAGTAGGGGCGTGCTGGCTTGGGCCTTGCTCAGGCTTCCTTGTCCCTGGTCCTGTATGGGGTGCGCTTGCTCAAGGTAGCAGAGTCGTGCCGCCTCCTGATTGCCTCATGCGACACCTATCCCTCCCGGGGTGACGAACTTCAGTTCCAGGTGAAGGGATAGAGAGGATCAACTTGAATTGTGCTTGGAGCGGACGCCCAAAAATTGCATTGTACACCGAGCTGGAGTCAACTACTATGAATTGGATGTCTCGGGTTGCTTGCCTTGGGAACTCCCCTAAAGTAACAAGGAGGGTGATTGTTCCCCATATAGGTACGAGCACGCTATCGAAGCCGTGCAGTGATCTGATTACCGGTTCGATCCGCTCTCGAGGGACTTTCATGTAGAGCAATGTACATACGAATAAGATGTCTACCGAGCTTCCACTGTCAACCAGTATCCACCTGACCCTGAAGTAGGTGTATAACCCCATGTTCGTCGAGTGGACCTATCAAGGCAGAGCAAAGTGAGGCCCTCAGGATAGGCCATGGGATCACAAGTCTTAGGCGAGCCAGTGCAGCCGACCAGCATCCACCAAGTAGGCAGGCGAGCCGGGGGAGCCGGCCTCATCAGCTCGGCAGGCGGGAGAGATAAGGGAAGACGACCCGCATCCACCAAAGCATACGGCAAGCGGGGGTAGCCAACCCGCATTCGCCAAGTAGGCGGGCGAGCCAGGGATAGCCGGCACGCATCCGCCAAGCAGGCGGGTGAGCCGGGGACAACCGACGCGCATCCACCAAGCAGAAGGGCGAGCCAGGGACAACCAACACACATCCGCCAAGCAGGCGGGTGAACCGCGGGAACCGCCCTGCACCCGTCTAGGAGGCGAGCGAGTCGCAGGAACCCGACTTGCACTTGCCTAAGAGGCAAGCGAGTTGCAGGGGGGCATGGCCGCACCCGTCTAGGGGATTAGCGAGCAGGCTCGCGCTCACCCCCGTATATGGGGTGCTAATAGTATGTATTTAATGTAACTTGGTCTGCCAGTAGCCTCTTCAAATATCAAAGTTTTGTTGTTGGCAGACCCACATTGGGTTGCGTATAGTAAAACAAAAAGGCGGAGTTATGCTATTCGTAGATCAGACTCAAAAAACTACAAATAGACTCACAAGGGTATCATAGAAGGCAGACTTCTCATTTTTTGGTCTTGTAGCTCTTTCTGAGGTGCCCTTAACTCAGCATTGGTTAAGGAGGGGAAGCACTCTTAGATCTTCCGGGTGTGCGGTGGGACCTTGGTGCTACAGCCGTGGGTCATTCTCTAATCCTGAGTCTCCGGTTGAGTGAGCTTATCTGGAGAAGTAAGCGTGCGGTCACCCCTTCTTAGGGTCCGAACTCCACAGAAATCAGTTTCTAATTTCAACATTTTGGTGCGGTGAGCTTGGATCGTGACCAACACAAAAAATCCTTAGTGAGTTCAATGACTGGAGGCGAAGGACAAGGAGCTGATCCGTCTGACTCGCCGCCTCCCGCTCCCCTGGCCACCCTCGGAATGTTTGAGGAATTCAAGAAGGAACTCAGAGATCTTGTACTCTTCGCACTCGCGGCTGGCGGCGAGTGCTCGATGCCATCTATCTCAGTAGTCGTTACCCTATCTCTGAGCTAAAAAGCCCCCATCAAGAAACCTGTGAAGGAGGTCGAGGGGCAAAGTAACGAGCGAGACCTCTCAGGGCGAACGATGTTCCCCGGTTCGACGAGTGCGGGTAGGGTCGGCGAGGTGGAGGCGCGAGACCGTCCAGCTCTCCCTGCGGGGGAGGGGAGTCCTTTAAGCGAGTTGGTCGCATCTGCCGCAGTCCTAGAGGGGTTTCATGAGTCAGAGATGTCCTACTACACCGATAGGGATGATCCGGTCTAGCACATCCAGTGGTTCGAGGATGTGGTCTCAATCCGGCAGATGTCAGATGCTTTCAAGTGTCGGTTCTTCGCCATAACCTTCAAGGAGAAGGCAAAGGATTGGTTCTATCAGCTTCCCGCCAATTCCATATACTGCTTTGAGGACTTGCATAGGGGGTTCCTGCTGAGGTTTTCAACTTCAAAGAAGAGGAAGAACGAGTCAGAGTCCCTATTTCTCATCAAGCAGGGTGCGGAGGAGACGCTGAGAAGTTACGTCAACAGGTTCCAGGAGGAGGTCCTCCAAGTTCAGGAGATGCCTGGGCATACCCTCATGATAGCCTTCACTCTGGGGCCGCAACAGGGATTCTTTAGAATGGAGTTAAAGTGGGTGCCTCCACTGTTCAAAGTCTTTAAGTCAAGGATAGCTAAATCACCTAAAGGGGGGAGGGGGGGGGGATTGGTTATTGGTCTCTTTTAAATTCTTTTATGTTTCTTCTTTAAGATCTATAGCTTTTAGTTGTTTTATGCTTTCAAGATATACACAACCTGCACAATGAAAACAACACAGAAAAAGCACACAGTGATTTATAGTGGTTCCCCAATTGGGTACATCTACTTTCCCTCCCACCTATCCAACTATCTTGTTGGCCGCCTACATGTGGGTGTGCTGCCCATGCGTGCTCGCTGCTCGCGCGTCTATGTGTGTTTGGCTTTGCCCTCCTTCCGGGGTGTTTTTTGGGTCCCTGGGAAAGCACGGCTTTGTGTGCTCGGTTCGTTTGGTCGGGTTGGGTCGCCTCCGAGTTCTTGGTTGAAATCTTCCCGGTTTGACTTGAAAAATTCAGGGGGAATTTCATCAAATGCTCCCAAATTTTCGCGGGTCTTGATCTGCGAATCGTCGAGCCCAAAATTTTTACTTGCGCTCATTATGACTTGGATCCACATAATGATGGGTTTGCATGATGAGTGATTATTTTCGGTCAATTTGAAATTAAGTCAACCTTTTGAGGGAGATATTTGTTACCATGATGAGGGGGTGGATATTTCTTGTTACTTTTGATTGATCCTACTACCTCTTTAGGGGGAGTAGAATTTAACAGAATATATTCCCTAAGGTTTTCCTTTACCAGCCCACTACAAGCTTTATTAATTAGAGGTTGTGTTGTGCTCTCACTCATGCTTTAGCGGAGCATTCGACGTTTCAGCCCGTGGAGCTTTTCTCGCCGTCATGTCTCACTTCATAAAGCTCAGTGAATTATTTTTAAATAAATTATAGGTTCTGAGGAAGCATGTGAGAATGGGAGATGGGCACATCGGGGTGTTGCAACGCGCGGTCCGCTTGTGGCGTGAGAGCATGGGGCGCATAGGGGGGCTCGCCCGGCCGGTCGTCGCGCGCCCGGCCGGTCGTCGCGCGCCCGGCCGGTCGTCGCGCGCCCGGCCGGTCGTCGCGCGCCCGGCCGGGCGACGCGCGCCCGGCCGGTCGTCGCTCGCCGGTTGGGCGACGCCTTCCCTGTCGTGCGGGGCGCGCACGCGGTTCTTGCTTAGTTTGTTCGGCGTTCAACCAGGCCTGCACAAAAATTTCTTTTTTGTGCTTTCACGGCTTTGTCTTACCTTTGTTTTTATTTCAGGATTCAGGGAGTTTCGTCCCATCGAGGTCACTACGCCTTGCCTTGACTTTGAACACAGATTAGGTGAGCGCTTGGCAGCAACGCTTTGGGATCATGGCGGATGTTGAGATCAGGATTCCTTCCCTATGGGAACGCGTCCAGACTCCCCCTCTGGGTTATTTTTCCATCAGGGAGGGATGCATGAAGGTGAGCTTCTGAATCCCTCTTACCAAGGAGGTAGTCACAGTCTTCTAATTTCGCAGTGTGCAGATCCTGCAGTTTTCCTCAATCAGGATGACAAGGATCATGAGATTATGCTGCTTTTTTCAAGAGCACGGTTCTCATATGACAATCCGGCTCTTCCGCAAGTGGTGCGAGGTTCGCCACTGTAATTGTGACCGACTTGAGGCTCGAAGCAGCAAGAGGTGGCTTGCATTCGAAGAGAAGACCGACAACCATGACATGTTGAGTATTGTATCCACATTAATCCAGATTTGTATGAAGTCACCCTTGAACTAAGATGAATTAAGTTTGTATTTGATGCATTTTCTAGTTGAGTGCTTGCAGGTTATAATTGCCAAGTGTGGACCAATGTAAGTCTATAATGAGTCATCAAACATAGGACCATACAATGTAATCCCTCATTGTGTGATCCATGATGTTGACTCATGTGCAGCCTCTCTATTAGGACACACTTCTTTTTCAAGTGCTAAAGATATGAAAGAAACTCTGGGTTGCTGTTCTCCAAGAAGAAGAATTAAAAATTCTGTTAAGAAATTTTTCTAAGTATTATTCTCGAGAAGGACTTACAGTACTCGAGTAGAATTGAACTTAGTACTCGAGTAAGCTCAGTCATGTATTCGAGTACCAGAAGTTGTTCTCGAGGAAGTCTAGTGCAGTGCTCGAGAAAGTCTTATGATTCTCGAGTAGATCCTGACTCCTCAAGTAAACTCAAATTTTAAGTCAAAATTTTTTCTGTCTTTTTCTCGATTAGGCTAGAATTATTTCTCGAGAAGGCCAGAATTATTTCTCGTAAGGCCAGAATTATTTCTCGAGAAGGCCAGAATCATTTCTCGAGAACCAGAAGTTATTTCTCCAGTAACAAATATATTTTTTCGAGATGCATTATTTCTCTCGAGTAACAGAAGAACTTTTCTCGAGTAACAGGTCTAATGTTTCTCGAAACACCAGAATTCCACCTCTACATTTTTCTCAAGTATTTTTCTTGAGAACTCTATACCTCTTTTCGAGAACCAGAATCATCAACTTGAGAAGTCTATCCTTCACTCGAGAAATGCAGTTCAGATTTCTAAAATTTCCTAAGTTTTGACGGATTCGATTTCAAATCTCATTAAGACTTGATTGGTCCATGTGACTATCATTTAATGTGATTATGACCGTTAGGCAAGTCCTATAAAAGGTCTTATCATAATCGACTAACCCTAACAAGAAGAATTTCCAAGTTTCTGAATCTTTCTAAAGTTTCTAAATCGAGAACCTCCGCTGCCGCCGCTCTGTCTTCATCGCCGATCTTCTCTCTCGATCCAAGCGATTCAGAACAGGAAGTTTCAATAGATCAAGATTTTCAACATCGATAGATCTATTCCTTGATCGTGCTGATTCTAAAGTTCTCAGATCCAAGGTTTCTCAGATTTCTTCCTCAACTTTTCTGATAAGGGTTGTTCGGTTTTACAAGAAGGAAGAAGCCGAGTTCAACCAGATCTATGAAGATAAGACAGTATTTCTGATTGTAAATTCATTTTATTATTGTAGGAGTTATTCTCCGAGTCTTGTAGGGGTTTTACTCCGAGTTGTAGGAGTTTTACTCCGAGTTGTAGGAGATTTTCTCCGAGTTGTTGTAGGAGTGGTTTTTGCTCCGAGTTGTAGGAACTTTATTCCGAGTTATATGATTGTTATCAATCCAAGAGAATAATGGAGTAGTCGAGTCTAGTGCATTGCTAGATCAGTGAGGTGGAAAGTGGATGTACCCAAAGTTGGGGAACCACTATAATTCTTGGTGTCGTCTGTGTATTCTTGTTTACTTTCTGTGCATCGCTCGTATAAAGTTTTATTCCGCAAAAAGATGCAGAACTCACCTATTCACCCCCTCTAGGTTATTTAGGTTGACAACTTAAACATTTTTAATTGGTATTAGAGGGAGGTTGTTCATCAAAAAGGTTAACACCTTGAACTAATCTGCCCCTAGTTGTCTGAAGAGGATACAAGCTTGGACAGATCCAAGGATTTTGCTAAGCTTTCCTTATGCACATAGACTAACTTTCCCATGTGGAAAGAAAGAATAAAATTCTTCATGGAAGCTGTGGATCCAAGGATCTTTATGATTGTGGAAGAAGGATCCTATGTTCCTATGACAGTCTCCACCATTGACCTAACAAAGCAAGTTCCAAAGAAGTTTATGGATCTTGACAAAGATGAGATCGCACTTGTCTCATTGGATAAGAAAGCCAAAAATATCATCGCAAGCGCAGTCGATGATTCTATGTTGCAGAATCTGATTCACTGCCAATCTGCCAAGGAAATGTGGCAGTCTCACATCATCCTGATGGAAGGTACTGAAGAGGTAAGTGATGACAGAAGATGCCTCCTGAAACAGAAATATGAAGCATTTAGACAAGGTCCCAAGGATTCTATTGCTGATACTTTTGAAAGCTTCTTCAAGATTGTCAACGGCCTAAGAGTCTATGGTCGGATCTTCACTAATGGAGAACTGAATGACAAATTTCTGAGATCCCTGACTAAGGAATGGGACAATAAAGTCTGTGCAATCCGGGAGTTTGGTAAGCTAGTAGAGGCTGACTTTCAGAATCTCTTTGGAAGGCTTATGTCATATGAGCTGCAAATAAACTCAAGAAAAGCTGAAGAAGAGAAAAGTAGGTCTTCATCCAAGGAGAAGTTTGTCGCTCTAAATGCAGACATCTCGAGGAAGATAAAGGCTGCATCTCCTGCCCCCGCACAGGAAGAGAGTGAAGAAGAAGCTTCAGAGCCAAGTACCTCAGGATCAAAGCTATCTAAAGGAGAGTTTTATCTTCTTTCAAGACAGTTCAAGAAGTTCTTAAACATGAAGAAACAGTGGAGAGACAAAGATGCCTCGCCCAGAAGATCACGTCATGATGGTGATCGTGACAAGAAAGGCTCAAGTAGCCAAGATAGGTATCACTCAAAAACGAACAAACATATTTCTTCTGACATTATTTGTTATTGTTGCAATAAGCCAGGACACGTCATAGCTAATTGCCCTTACAAGCAGAAGGAAGGTGGAAGAAGAGAGGAGAAATCTTCTTATAATAAGAAGAAAACTGAAAGAAGCCTGGTAGGCAAGAAGGCCAAGACTCTCAGCGACTCTGACTCATCTGAGTAAAGTGAGGAAGAGGAAGCCTACTTCGGCTTGATGGCAAATGTTAGAAAGTAGAGAAAGGAAGCGAAAAGAAGAGAACAAGCCGAATAAACTTTTGAATAATCGAAATTTTATTATCCAAAAAAGATAACTATTACAAAGGTATGTCCTCCCTTATATAGAATGGAGGAGAGAAGAGAGAATACAAATAAGAGATGTGGGACTAAAATTTACAAGCTAAGCGGACTGTACAAAGTAAACCGCACAGGCCGCGCGGTTAGACAGAAGGACTAACCGCACGGCTTACAATAAGAGATGCAGAGAGGTCGCCTGTGAAGATTGCTAGACCGCCCGGTTTACAAGTCGCCGAGTCAAACCGCCAGACCGCGCGGTCTCTAACCCGCCAAGACAGACCGCCCGGTCTCCAACTTCAACACTCCCCCTCAAGCTGGAGCATATATATCAATCATGCCCAGCTTGTCGCAAACATGCAAAAACGAGGCGGAGACTGGCTTGGTGAAGATGTCAGCTAGCTCTTTATCAGAGGTGACAAACGGAGTGCAAATCTGTTCTTTTAAAATCTCTTCACGAATAAAATGGCAGTCAACCTCAATGTGCTTTGTTCTTTCATGGAATACCTGATTTTTGGAGATGTATATGGCGGCCTTGTTATCACAGAACATAGGTAGAGGATGGTTGTACACCTCTCCTAAATCTAGCATGAGAGCCCGCAACCATTTCAACTCACAAGTGGTTGACGCCATACTGCGATACTCAGCTTCTGCACTGGACCTGGAGACAACAGACTGCTTTTTACTCTTCCAGCTCACCAGATTTCCCCCAACAAAGGTGCAAAAACCTGAGGTAGACTTGCGATCCCCTTTGTCATCAGCATAACTTGCATCTGAGTAGGCTTCAATCCTCAGATGACCATTCTTCTGAAACAGTAATCCTTTCCCAGGCGCTGCTTTGACATATTCCAAGATCCGCAAGGCGGACTGAAGATGACAATCCCTGGGCGCTTGCATGAATTGACTCACCTTGCCCACAGCATAAGAAATGTCAGGTCTGGTCACTGTGAGATATATGAGCTTACCAACCAGACGCCTGTACCGCGAACTATCTGAAAGAAGAGGCGAATCATCTGTCCATGTTTTGTCCTCCCCAATAGCCATGGGACATCGGGCAGGTTTAGCTCCAGTCAATCCTGCCTCTTTTAAAAGATCAAGGGCATACTTACGCTGAGAGAGAACTAAGGAGTCGGGCTTCCGAGAGAGTTCGATCCCCAGAAAGTACTTTGGAGAGCCCATATCTTTTGTGATCAGATGTTGGCGAAGATGTAGCTTTGTCAGGGCTACCCCTTCCTGGTCATCGCCAGTGAGAAGAATATCATCGACGTATACAGCAAGAACAACCAGCCCAGAAGGAGTTTTGCGAATAAAGAGAGAGTGATCAGCAGAGCTTCGCACAAAACCAACAGCCGCCACAATACCGCTGAACTTGTCAAACCAAGCTCGAGGACTCTGCTTGAGGCCATAAATTGCCTTCTGCAGCCGGCATACTCGTGTCTCCCCCTGAGCAACATACCCAGGAGGTTGCTCCATGTAAACGGCCTCGTGAAGATCACCATAAAGGAAGGCATTCTTGACGTCCAGCTGAGAAATTGGCCAATCCCGATTGACGGCCACAGAGAGAAGAACCCGGATTGTGCTGAGACGAGCCACAGGGGAGAAGGTGTCAAAGTAATCAACCTCATAGGTCTGAGTAAAGCCCTTAGCCACAAGGCGAGCCTTATACCGATCCACAGTGCCGTCTGGGCTAAATTTGACCACAAAGACCCAGCGACAGCCAACAACATCAGTGCCAAAGGGAGGAGGAACAAGAGTCCAGGTACCCCGCTCAGTGAGGGTCGCCATTTCCTCATCCATGGCCATCTTCCAGTGAGGAATAGCAAGGGCCTCCTGATAGGAGCGGGGTGTGGCAGTGGCAGAGATAGCCAGTGCAAAGGCCCTGCGAGAAGGAGTAAGACGATCATAGGAAACAACAGCAGCAAGGGGTGTAAGGTGCACGTCCGCACCCCTTTGCGAAGAGCTATAGGAAGATCCAGGTCAGCCGGGCCCGCGGCATCCGGAGCATCCGTGGTAGAGAAAGCTGGCCCGGGAGAAGAGAGCGACGGCAGCGGAGAGGAGGGAGAGGGTGGTGGGGAAGGGAGAGAGAGAGGTGGAGGAAGAGGAGGGGGTGGAGACGGTGTAGTGGTGGAGAGTGTAGGAGGAGACGAGGGAACGAAGGGAACGGCAGGAGAATCAGAAGCTGGGAGAAGAGGAGAAGAGGCATCCGAGAAGTAGGAGGTATTCTCGAAGAAGGTGACGTCAGCAGAGACGAACTGCTTACGAAGGACGGGATCAAAGCAACAGTAGCCTTTCTGAGTGGTGGAATACCCCAGAAAGACACATTTGGTGGAGCGAGGGGAGAGCTTATCACGGGTGGCAGAAGGGGCATGCACAAAGGCAGTGCATCCAAAGATTTGGAGAGGGAGATGAAACGGCTCCTTGCCCGGATACAAAATGGAGAACGGGGTTTGGCCATGGAGAACCGTGGAGGGAATGCGATTGATGAGGTAGCAGGCAAGGAGAACAGCATAGCCCCAATAGGAGCGAGGAACATGCATCTGGGTCATCAAGGTGCGAGCGACATCGAGCAGGTGTCGGTTTTTGCGTTCGGCTACACCATTTTGTTGTGAAGAATAGACACAACTAGTTTGATGAAGAATCCCATTGTGCATGCAGAATGTAGAGAAGTCACGACTGAGATATTCTGCGGCATTATCAGACCGAAGAACTTTGATAGAAACATCAAACTGAGTTTTGATCATGAGATAGAAGGATGTCCATACAGAGAATAATTCGGAGCGATCTTTTAACAGATACACCCACGTACAGCGAGAGAAATCATCAATGAACGTGACAAAATAGGAACTACCCCGACCAATGGTAAGAGTAGGAGAAGGACCCCAGATGTCGGAGTGGATAAGATCAAACGGACGGGTAGAGCTACGAACGTGCTTTGGAGGGAAGGAGGAGCGGTGATGCTTGCCAAGCTGACAGGCCTCACAGTTGAGCGGAGGACTTTGAGGAGGAAGGTGGGGCAGAAGTTGACGAAGAAGACGGGGAGGAGCATGACCAAGGCGGAGATGCCATTGGAGAAGATCTGTGGAGGTGGAGGAGAAGGTGGAAAAAGCAGAAATGTTGTCTAGGAAGTATAAGCCGCCACTCTCAGTCCCAGTAGCAATCGTCCGTTGGGAGGCCGGATCCTGAAAAGAGCAAGAAGTAGAAGTAAATGTGACGGAACACTGTAATTGCTTGCAAAGAGATGTAACAGATAATAAGTTGCACGGGAACTGGGGCACATATAGAGTATCTGCCAAGTGAAGAGACGGGGTGACATGAACTATCCCTGTGCCATGAACTGATGATGAAGAGCCGTCAGCGAGAGTAACTGGGGGCAAGCGAGCATGTTTTTCTAGGAGAGAGAAACACGGGAGATGGCCGGTCATATGATTCGTAGCACCAGTGTCGATCAGCCATTTGCCCTGAGTAACAACGTGTGCACGACCAGAAGACGTGACAACCGAGGCGAAAGCCATGAAGGGAGGAAGAAGAAACTGCAGCGGTCTCGGTGACAGCACACCAGCGGCACGAAGGGCCACGACCAAGGTGCAGAGCACAAGCCGCGCGACTAAACCAGGAGGTCGCGGCGACTAACAAGAGAAGCGGCTAAGAGCGAAGAGGCGGAGAGGCCGCTCAAACAAGGAAGAATCCGCGTGAAACCGCGGCGGGAACAAAAGGGAAGAAGCCGTGTGAACACGAGCGGCTAGGATGCAGATCAAGGCACAGCGGGGAAGAAGTCGCGCGGACTGCAAAGGGCCGAGCGAACAGAAGAGAGGAGAAGAGCAGGTGACCTGCGACCAAGATGCGGGTAAGAAAGGGACAACCCGCACGATCAGGCAGATCACAGCAGTTGCGAGAATGCGGTCAAGGGCACAGCGGGGAAGAGGTCGCGCGGACTGAAAAGGCCGAGCGAACAGAAGAGAGGAGAAGAGCAGGTGACCGCGACCAAGATGCGGGTAAGAAAGGAACAACCCGCACGGTCAGGCAGATCACAGCAGCAAACCGCGAGTGCAGAGACAACACACGCGGACAGAGACAGACCGCAGCGACTAGGAAGTCGGAGCGGCAGGAAAGAGCAAGGAGCGCGGCGACACGGAAACAGGTCGCTGCGACAAAGAGCAGGAGGAGAAGAGAAACAAGAAGAGCAAGCCGCGCAAACAGGCAGCGGACAGAAACAAGTCGCGCGGATAGAAACAAGCCGCGCGGACAGAGGAGAAGGCAAGCCGCGAACAAGCCGCAGAACGCGGAAGACAAGCCGCGAACAACAGAGAGCGCACAGAATCAGGAGAAAAGACCGTGTCCTCTGATACCATGTTAGAAAGTAGAGAAAGGAAGCGAAAAGAAGAGAACAAGCCGAATAAACTTTTGAATAATCGAAATTTTATTATCCAAAAAAGATAACTATTACAAAGGTATGTCCTCCCTTATATAGAATGGAGGAGAGAAGAGAGAATACAAATAAGAGATGTGGGACTAAAATTTACAAGCTAAGCGGACTGTACAAAGTAAACCGCACAGGCCGCGCGGTTAGACAGAAGGACTAACCGCACGGCTTACAATAAGAGATGCAGAGAGGTCGCCTGTGAAGATTGCTAGACCGCCCGGTTTACAAGTCGCCGAGTCAAACCGCCAGACCGCGCGGTCTCTAACCCGCCAAGACAGACCGCCCGGTCTCCAACTTCAACAGCAAAGACAGATGAGGAAGAAGAGCCCCAGTACACTGAGAAGGTAAACTCTCACACTCTTCTCTCGGAATCAGATGCTTCCGACCTTGATCATGAGGACTGTTCGTCTGATGAGGAATCTGAACTCATGACTCAATACAAAGAGTTAATCAAGGCTTACGACAAATGTCGAAGAGTTATTAAAACTCAGGCCAAGGAGATTAAATCTCTCAAAGCTGAGGAGAGCACTCTGAGAGAGGAAGTCACAAAGACGGACTCACTCAAAGAGGATTTCAATGCTGCAATTGAAAAATATAATAAAGCTCTCGAGCACCTAAATCTGAAGGAGAAAATCATCAAGTAATTAGAAGAACAGCTTGTAGCTGAAAAGAAACTTGTTGAAAGTTTCTCCAAGCCCAAGACAGTCCTTCCATTTGTTGCTGAATTCTCTGCTCAGGCCAAAGGTGCTGGCTTAGGCCATGTGGATGCTCCTAGTAAATCTTCTAGGAAAAATAAAGCTCAACGAAAAAATAAGGATGCCAAGAAAGCTCTAGCCAAGGAGAAGGGGAAAGCTCCTCAAGATCAAACTTCATTTAAAAAGGTTATCTTTCCAACTAACGAGTTTGATCTTGATTCATCATAAGGTCATTTTAATAGGCCTACTTATATAGAGCCCTAGTCTCGGTACCAAGGATGGACCCGTCCCCAGAATTTTGGTGAAAGGATGTACCTGTCACCCTTGAACTAAGATGAATTAAGTTTGTATCTGATGCCTTTTCTAGTTGAGTGCTTGCAGGTTATAATTGCCAAGTGTGGATCAATGTCAGTCTACAATGAGTCACCAAACACAGGATCATACAATGAAGGATTACATTGTATGATCCATGTGTTGACTCATATGTAGCCTCTCTATTGGGACACACTTCTTTTTTAAGTGCTAAAGATATGAAAGAAACTCTGGGTTGTTGTTCTCCAAGAAGAAGAATTAAAAATTTTGTTAAGAAATTTTTTTAAGTATTATCCTCGAGAAGGACGTACAGTACTCGAGTAGAATTGAACTTAGTACTCGAGTAAGTTCATTCATATATTCGAGTAGCAGAAGTTGTTCTCGAGAAAGCCTAGTGTAGTTTTGATGACTACTTTTAGTCATTGGTGTTTGGGTAGTTTAGTATTCATAATTCCTAGTTTATTTATTTGTTTTAAGTATTTTTATGCATGCTTTGTTTTATTTCTTGTTAATGTCTTTCATGTTTTATTTTTATTATTTCTAGTTTTATTATATGTGTTTTGTATTTTTGTTCTTGTTTAATAAGTTATATTATGTTATGTTTTATTTTGTTTAGTTTTATTTTTAATAACCAATTAATAGTATGTATGTTATGTTTGTAATGTTTGGTTTTATTTGACTAATGCTTTGTTTTGGTTTGTTATATTTTGTAGGTTCATGCTATCAAGAGCAGCCCACATGTTCATGTGCAGCCCGAGTTTCATTGCGAGCAGCCCACATGTTCATGTGCAGCCCGAGTTTCATTGCAAGCAGCCCACTTCTTCACCATGGTGCAACCCACATCATGATGCAGCCCCCCTACATGCTACCCGAGACTTTGGAGCAGCCCACCTAAACCAAGCAGCCCATTTATTCCACATGGCCGGCCACCTCACATCCTCCTCTTCCCCCTCATTAATTAGATACATGGACCATTCCAAAAGGAGTGGCCGTCCCCTCTCTTTGGCCCTTCTACACACTTCCATTCATTCCCCTTGATATTTTAATATTCCTATTTCCATTAAATTGCATACAATGAACCTTCCATCTCTCTCTCCATCATTAAATGCAATTCATGCACCTTTTTCCCAATACATGGCCGACCACCCCTTGTCTCCCCTTAATCTAGAAGCTTCTCCATCTCCTATAAAAGGAACCCCTTCCCCCCTTGTTAGGGAGCGAATTTTATTTTTGTAAGCAATTTTATGTTAAGAAGTTTAGTGAAGTTTTGGAGTTGAGTTGTAGAGAGCAAAAGAGCTAGTGAGTTATTATTTTCTTTTCATTGTTGTTGTAGTCTTTTCATTATTGTAATCTTTTTTTCAACTTAATATAATATTGTCCTTTTTAAATATTGTGTTCTCTTTTATTTTTGCAAGTAATGAAAATGAATTTCTTTCATCTTACTTTGATTTCTGTGGAAACCACCCGTCACCACACATCTTCCCAAAGCCCCGAGGTGATAGGAAGGGGGGACGGGGGTACATAAACACCAAGGACCACCCGCTGCAGGCGATGTGGGACTAATCCATCTACGGGATGGCGGGGATATTACGCCACACGGGGGGCCCACCGGGGTCAACACCCAGACCTGGAACGCGATGGGAAAGCCCAAATATGCGGTCTCACACACACCCAATCCCGCTGAACCTTGGTTCTCAACACACCCCCGCAGCGGGATGGCTCTGATACCATGTGGAAACCACCCGTCACCACACATCTTCCCAAAACCCCGAGGTGATAGGAATGGGGGAGGGGGTACATAAACACCAAGGACCACCCGCTGCAGGCGATGTGGGACTAATCCATCCACGGGATGGCGGGGATATTCCGCCACACAGGCGGCCCACCGGGGTCAACACCCAGACCTGGAACGCGATGGGGAAGCCCAAATATGCGGTCCCACACACACCCAATCTCATTGGATTTTGGTTCTCAACAATTTCAATTTTCATTATGAGTAGCTAATCTTCCTTAGTATTTGATTGTGAGGATCCATGAAGTGAGATGAGGGTATCTGTTATTTCGTAGTTTTATTTTTTTTGTCATTTCATTCTCGATCCTTCTTTGATGTTTTTTGTGTCGACTCCGTATTTCCAGTATACGGTAGTAGACATTTGATCTCATTTCATAGAAGTCGAGAGACTCGTTGATTTGAAAGATCACTCAAAGAAGGAAGGAGTCGAACGCAACCCTAGAGATAGGATGACGTAAATCTTCCGGATTGGAGTCAAATCCAATAATGCAGGTCACCTCGATAATGCGGCTTTAGGATTTTTTGACTTGAAAGAGATTTCGGTCAAAACGTCTATAAGTCAGGGGATTTAATGCTCAAGCGAGATTATTTCCTAATATCGGATCCGTCACGGTCGAGTTTGATTTGCAAGTTTAAAACTATACTTTTTATCTCCCTCATCTCGTTTCATGTGAATCTTCGATCGAAAGCTAACTCTTTATTATAAGTTTTCCGTCTAAAAATTATCTTTAGTTTTTCTCTGAAAAAAATTCTCAAAACCCACTTTCTTTCGGTAGGATAATAGTTGAAGCGTGAGTAGCAGCACTTGACAACCCCGTGTTTAAATATGACCTTGATACTACAATTCGACAGGTACACTTGCCTGTTCGGGTTTTAGCCCATCAAGTTTTTGGAGCAGTTGCCGGGGAAGCTTTTTCGTCAATATTAGGAAAATGCTTTCTCTATTACTTCTGCAAAAATCAAAATTTTTTTTTACCTTTCTCTACTTTCTTCTCCAAGTTTCTATTTCTGGTTTTCTCTTTTTCTTTCATTCATTCTCCTTCTAATTTTCTTAGTGCATGACCCGCACGAATCCGTCGCTACTTGTTGACTTGGACCCAGAAATCGAACACTCCTTTCGGAGAAACTTGCGATTTAGGGGTTCCACTTCTCAAACAGCGGTTGAGGATTCCGACGGTGATTGTAACTTCAACTCCGAAATGGGAGACCCTAACCTAGCGTTTGCCAAGCAAAGGACGATGTCCGATTATGCTCGGCCCAACCTAGAGGGTACAGAAACAAGTATTGTTCGACCTGGAATTGCGAACAATAACTTTGATCTTAAGCCTAACATCATACAAATGGTGCATCAATATGTACAGTTCGACGAATTACAAGATAAAGATCCGGACTTACATATTGCCAGTTTTCTTGAGATCTGTGACACTTTCAAAATAAATGGTGTCTCATACGATGCTATTAGGCTAAGACTCTTCCCCTTCTCTTTAAGGACAAAAGCCAAATAGTGGTTGAGCTCTCTTCCAAGAGTTTAGTTGATAAATTTCTTGCTAGATATTTCTCTCCCGCTAAAACTGCTAAATTGAGAAATGATATAACTTTTACTCTCAAATTGCTTCTGAGACCCTCTATGACACTTGGGAGAGGTTCAAAGAACTTTTGAGAAGATGCCCTCATCATGCTCTGTATGTATGGTTACAGGTTCAGACATTTTATAATGGGCTAAATCAAGAGACTAAGTAAATGATAGATGTCGCTTCCGCTGGTTCTTTGGACCGCAAAACTCCGGAAGCTGCTCTTGAGCTTATCGAGGACATGGCGATGAACACCTACCAGTGGAACTCGTCTAGGACTCGCCCAAATAAACCTGCAGGTATCTACGAAGTGGACTCTGTATCGCAACTGGCACTGCAAGTGGAGATGCTGAACAAGAAGATTTCGGAGATGACTGCTGCCTCCGCCCCTCAGATATATGAAAATGCAAATGCTGATGCTGCCGAGCAGGTGGATTATCTGGGGAACATACCCAGGCCTGCTCAAAATAATGCTTCGAACTTTTCTGCTTTTTCTAATTTTTCTGCTCCGCCTGGTTTTAATTCTTCTTCAAACTCATATCACCCTGGATGACGTAACCATCCAAATTTTTCTTGGAGTAATCCCACGAATGCCGCACGTCCACCGCACAATTTCACTCCACCACCAGCACCACGACAACAAAATCAACATTTTCAAAAACCTTCCTCCTTAGAGGAAATGCTTTCAAGATACATAAGCACCAATGAAGCGACCATTAGAAATCTAACAGGCTCAATGAAAAATTTAGAGAATACGATCGATCAATTAGCAAAGATGGTTTCCGAGAGGCCACCTGGGACTCTTCCTCAAATACTGAGCCAAATCCAAGGGAGCACGCGAAAGCGATTTTCCTTCGGAGCGGCAAGGTAATTCACGAGCCCACCACAAGGGAAGAGCCAAAGGTGATTGCCTCTCCTACTGCTGAACAAATTAGTGACGAAGAAATAACTAATAAAAAGTTTGGAAAAGAAAATTCTATTTTTGAAAATGAACAAGAAACATCTATTTTGGAAAAAGAAAAAGATAGTTTTAAAATAATGATCTCGAAATTTTAAAAGAATTTCCGCCACCTCCCTACCCCGCTAAGCTTAGGAAAGATAAGCTAGATGATCAATACCAATGCTTTCTTGAAATGTTTAAACAAATTCATATCAATTTGGTATTTCATGAAGCGATTAGCCAAATACCAAAATACGCTAAATATCTTAAGGATCTGTTAACGAACAAAAAGAAATTAGAAAACTTATCTCATGTTACGTTAAATGAAGTATGCTCGGCGGTCATAAAAAATTCCAATCTTCCTAAAAAGATAAATGATCCGGATAGTTTTTCGATTTCTTGCGTTTTTGGTGATCTTTTTGTAAAGCACGCGCTAGCGGATTTAGGTGCGAGCATCAACTTGATGCCTTTTTCATTGTTTAAAAAGCTAGGATTGGGCACTCTCAGCCTACGCGTATGAGCATTCAATTGGCTGATCGATCGATTAAGTATCCGTTAGGTATCGTTGAGGATGTGCTAGTGAAGGTCGACAAATTCATCTTCCTGGTGGATTTTGTCATCCTTGATATTGAAGAAGACGTCGAGGTCCCCCTTATCCTTGGTCGTCCCTTCCTAGCCACCTCTCGTGCGGTCATCAATGTAAGTAACGAAAAACTTTTGCTTCGCGTGGGAGATGACGAGGTGATGTTTTCAATAAATCAATCCATGAAAAATTCTTTAGAAAATGACGACTCATGTTTCTTCCTTGATGTTTTAAATGAAGATGCCTCTCTTTCTCTTTCAAATGTTTCTTCCAATGATTTTTCTTCCTTTTTTTCTGATTTTTTTACAAATGTTTTTGAAGACACGGTTATGTCCGCGCAAGCCAACTTTGCAAATGAACCAGTGTTTAGACAAAAAAATTATGAAAATATTGTCTTTGAAAATGAAAAGGTTTTAAAAAACTCTTATGATGAAGCACCCAACTTAGAACTAAAACTCCTTTCCGAACATCTCAAATATGTCTTTCTTGAACAAAATTCTAAATTGTCCGTTATAATCTCGGCTTTGCTTTCTCAATCCGAAAACGATCAATTGATCGAACTACTACAAAAGCATCGCAGAGCTATAGCGTGGCAAATTTCTGATACTCCTGGCATAAGCCCTCATTTTACACCACAAAATAATTTTTGAAAATAATTCTAAGGGTGTAGTCCAACCTCAACGTCGTCTTAATCCTAATATGAAGGAGGTTGTGAACGGCGAGGTTCTTAAGTTATTAGATGCGGGGATAATCTATCCTATTTCGATAGTAAGTGGGTAAGTCCGGTTCAGGTTGTACCTAAGAAGGGTGGGATCACGGTGGTAACAAATGAAAATAATGATTTAATTCCAACTAGGACGGTAACGGGATGAAGGATGTGCATAGATTACCGCAAATTAAATGATGCCACTCGTAAAGATCACTTCCCCCTTCCCTTTATCGATCAAATTTTAGAACGCTTATCCGGGCATAGTTTTTATTGTTTTCTCGACGGTCTTTCGGGATACTTCCAAATCCCTATCGCACCCGAGGACCAAGAGAAGACAACATTCACTTTCCCTTTCAAAACGTTTGCCTACCGTAGGATGCCTTTCGTGCTATGCAACGCACCAGCTACCTTTCAGCGGTGCATGCTGGCCATTTTCGATAAATATGTAGAAAACATTATGGAAGTGTTTATGGACGACTTCTAGGTTTTTGGTGACTCGTTTGAGTTATGTTTAAAGAATTTAGGAAAAATTTTAAAACGTTGCGAAGAAACAAATGTAGTTTTAAATTGGGGAAAAGTGCTACTTTATGGTACGTGAAGACTTAGTCCTTGGCCACAAAATTTCCGCTAAGGGAATTGAAGTGGACAAGACAAAAATCGAAGTAATTGAAAAGTTACCGGCGCCTACGAATATCAAAGCGATAAGAAGTTTTTTAGGGCATGCAGGTTTTTTATCGAAGATTTATTAAGGACTTTTCAAAATTACTAAGCCTCTCACCCACCTTCTCGAGAAAGACGCTCCTTTTGTTTTTGACGATGATTGTTTAGCGGCGTTCGACTTAATTAAATCCAAACTTATAAATGCTCCGATTATGATCGCCTAGTTTGGGATTTACCTTTTGAAATTATGTGCGACGCAAGTAGTTTTGCGGTCGGTGCGGTACTAGGACAACACATAGCTAATAATTTCCACCCAATCTATTACGCTAGCAAAACGCTTAATTCAGCGCAAGAGAATTACACTACAACTGAAAAGGAGCTCTTAGCTGTCATTTTTGCTTTTGATAAATTCCGACCATACATCACTCTTTCTAAGGTTATCGTTTTTACGGATCATTCCGCTTTGAAGTACCTCCTTTCTAAACTGGATGTCAAGCCGCGTCTTATTCGTTGGATCCTATTACTTCAAGAATTTGACTTGGAGATCGGGTATACGAAAGGAGCGGAAAATTTAGCGGCTGATCATCTTTCACGCCTAGAAAATCCTGAAATTGATATTTTTGATGAAAATTTACCTATTGATTCTTTTCCGGATGAAAAAATTTAAACGTTTCTTCTTTACCCTCTGGTTTGCCGATTTGGCCAATTATCTGGTGGCCCGCAGCCTCCCAAAAGAATACTCCTCTCACCAAAAGAAGAAATTCTTTTCTGAGTTGAAGTATTATTTTTGGGAAGATACATTCTATTTCGCATTTGTGCGGACCAGGTGGTAAGAAAATGTGTCTCCCGGGACGAAGGTCAACAAATTTTAAACATGTTCATGAAGGTCCGATGGCGGGCACTTTCAAGCAAAACTGCACCGCACACAAAGTACTTAGTGTTGGCTTCTATTGTCCAAGCATATTTAAAGATGCACACATCTTTATGGGCAGGTGCGATCGGTGCCAGCGTACTGAAAACATCTCTAATAAAAATGAAATGGAACAACATTTTTTTCTCGAATGCGAAGTTTTTGATTTGTGGGGCATAGACTTTGTCGGCCAATTTCCCAAAGTTTCGGAAACAAATACATTTTAGTCGCCGTAGATTACGTCTCTAGGTGGGCGGAGGCCCAAGCTTTACCAAGTAATGACGCTCGCGTAGTCATAAATTTCTTAAAAAACTTATTTCTCGTTTTGGCTTTCCTCGCGCGATCGTTAGTGATAGGGGGAGCCACTTTTGTAACGCCCAACTAGCTAAGGTCTTAACTAAATATGGCGTTTACACATAAATATCCACCGCTTATTACCCATAAAATAACGGTCAGGCGAGAGTAGTCAATCGAGAACTAAAAGAATTTTGGAAAAAAATGTTTCTACTTCTCGTAAAGATTGGTTCTTAAAATTAGACGATGCTCTTTGGGCCTATCGGACATCGTACAAGACCGCCATCGGTTGTACTCCTTTCCGATTGGTCTATGGAAAATCGTGTCATCTTTCGGTATAAGTAGAACACCGAGCGTATTGGGCGATAAAATTTTTTAATTTCGATCCGCACTCAGTCGGCGAGCATAGGAAAAATCAATGAATGAACTCGATGAATGGAGATCGTACGCTTACGAAAATAACAAACTTTATAAAGAACGCACAAAACTTTATCACGATAAGAACATGGCGCCACCCTAAAACGTTTAAATCAGGCGATCAGGTTCTTCTTTTTAATTCGCGTTTACGTCTCTTCCCTGGAAAACTGAAATCTCGTTGGTCCGGACCTTTTACGGTCAAACAGGTTTTTCCTTACGGCACTGTGCTACTCTCGCATCCGGATAAGGGTGATTTTAAAGTAAATGGCCATCGCTTAAAGTTATTTTTTTTCAAATGATTATGTATCTCCTGCTGCGGAACTTTTATTTATATCGTAATGTTTTCTTTCATGAAACTTTCTTTTATGTTAGACATTTCATTTTATTCTAAGACTTTTATTATTATTATTCGAACTTTAAATTGTTGTAATAAAGAACAATCTTGGGCACCTGCCCACGGACTCTTTTTTTCTGCTTTTATTTTGCTCTTCCTTCCGGAGGCCAACCAAGCAAGTTCGTGATCGCCGCTCCAACATTGCTGATTTCAAGATAGATCAAGTCAAGTCTGCTGATGATCAAGTGATGTAAAGCGCAAGCATGGGGGAGCGACATCCACATTCAGCCTCATAACCCCGGGGAAGTCTTATTTTTTTTATTTAATTTACTTTTTGCATCTTTCTGTCCTTCTCAGTCTCTTCTCTTTCTCGTTTTTCTTTTTGTTTCTTTCATTGAGGACAATGAAGAATATAAGCATGCGGGAGGGTTTAGTTGTCTTAAAATTACAAAAATCACAAAAAAATTAGTATAGTTATATTAAGCCTTTTAGGAGTATTGTTTTATTTAATCATATCAAAAATAAAAAAACTAGAAAATTCAAAACCCAAAAATTATAAAATCAAAATCCAAAAATAAAAAAAGAAAGCTAAAATATATTTGAAAAAAAAATCGAAAATTATTTCCATCTTTAGTTTTATGTTTCTTCTAGTGATGTGTAGGCCCGTGCGGTTTTGTAGTTCTAGATAGATTTCTTTGAAAAGGACTGCTAAACTTATCATTTTAACATTGCTTAGTTTTACTAGTTTCTATTTCTTAAATATAGGCATCTATTTTCTCATTTTAAGTTAGCAATTTGTAGTTGCTCTTCTTATTCGGTTAGTTACGTACGAATGGTTGTTAGTAATATTAACTCTTTTTCATTTGTGGGGTAGTCTTTCTTGGTGTCTAGAATTTATCCTGAGCTATTCTCGAAGCATGTGCGTCATTTTTACGTACTTTAGAAATGATTTAGGCCACTCTTTGACTCGTTTGAGCTTTTCTTGCCCACCAAAAAATTTACCATTGCAAAAAATTTTGGGTCTTTTCCATATTTATTTGATTTAGCTCCACCTTTATTTCATTATTTGCTCCAAAGCCAAAATGCCTTTCCTATTTTCACACTAAAACTTTGAGTTTAAAAATCATTTTTGTGAGGGGATATTATCTTTGAAATGAAAAGAAAATTTTAAAGCCTATTTTTGGAGCTCTCTTTTATGAAAAAAAAAGTTATTAGCAAAATGTTATCAAATCAAAAAAAAGAGAGAAAAAAAAAGAAAAAAAAAAGAAAAATGAAGTTTATTTGCGACCAATTTATTAAAGTAAAAAATTTTATGGCCTTTTGTTTGTTTGAAGTACTTATCATTTCTCTTCATGTTTTTATGTTTATTTTTGAGCTCAACCTTGGTTTAGTGTTTAAGCCCTCATGTTTATCCTTGTTTTTATTTCCTAATCATTCACCTAAGCCAAATTTTAACACATATTAGAAGTCCTATTAATCTTTAGAACGTAAATTCGCGTAGTGGAGAGAGTGTGAACGGACAAGCCTATGACCACCATCATTGATGGATTTCTTTGGAGATTACCTTGAGGTGTTTTAGGGTTAATTTTTATCTAGCAACCTAGTAGTTCGTTAATGCGCCGTTTATTTAGAACTTCTATTTTTGTTTATCTTATTTTCATTAATTTTTAGATGTCTTGTTTTAGGAATTTGAAATTTGTAGTTCTTCTTTATGTTCTAATGATAATTTTAGGTTTCCACTTTCAAGTTTTCTATTTTGCACTTCTCACCCCAGTAGTGGATAACATAGGAATTAGGATGGTTTAATTTTTCATGTTTTGTTTTTCATATTCATGCAACCTAAAAATGTTTTGTTTTCTTTTTATTATTCTCAAGTTCTTAAATGATATTTGCTTGAGGGCAAGCAAAAACTCTAGCATGGAGGAATTTGATTACTACTTTTAGTCATTAGTTTTTGGGTAGTTTAGTATTCATAATTCCTAGTTTATTTTTTTGTTTTAAGTATTTTTATGCATGCTTTGTTTTATTCTTGTTAATGTCTTTCATGTTTTGTTTTTATTATTTCTAGTTTTATTATATGTGTTTTGTATTTTTGTTCTTGTTTAATAAGTTATATTATATTATGTTTTATTTTGTTTAGTTTTGTTTTTAATAACCAATTAATAGTATGTATGTTATGTTTGTAATGTTTAGTTTTATTTGACTAATGCTTTGTTTTGGTTTGTTATATTTTGTAGGTTCATGCTATCAAGAGCAGCCCACATGTTCATGTGCAGCCCGAGTTTCATTGCGAGCAGCCCACATGTTCATGTGCAGCCTGAGTTTCATTGCGAGCAGCCCACATGTTCATGTGCAGCTCGAGTTTCATTGCAAGCAGCCCACTTCTTCACCATGGTGCAGCCCAGATCATGATGCAGCCCCCCTACATGCTACCCGAGATTTTGGAGCAGCCCACCTAAACCAAGCAGCCCATTTATTCCACATGGCCAGCCACCTCACATCCTCCTCTTCCCCCTCATTAATTAGATACATGCACCATTCCAAAAGGAGTGGCTGTCCCCTCTCTTTGCCCCTTCTACACACTTCCATTCATTCCCCTTGATATTTTAATATTCCTATTTCCATTAAATTGCATACAATGAACCTTCCCTCTCCCTCTCCATCATTAAATGCAATTCATGCACCTTTTTCCCAATACATGGTCGGCCACCCATTGTCTCCCCTTAATCTAGAAGCTTCTCCATCTCCTATAAAAGGAACCCCTTCCCCCTTGTTAGGGAGCGAATTTTATTTTTGTAAGCAATTTTATGTTAAGAAGTTTAGTGAAGTTTTGGAGTTGAGTTGTAGAGAGCAAAAGAGCTAGTGAGTTGTTATTTTCTTTTCATTGTTGTTGTAGTCTTTTCATTATTGTAATCTTTTTTTCAACTTAATATAATATTATCCTTTTTAAATATTGTGTTCTCTTTTATTTTTGCAAGTAATGAAAATGAATTTCTTTCATCTTACTTTGATTTCAATTTCCATTATGAGTAGCTAATCTCCTTAGTATTTAATCGTGAGGATCCATGAAGTGAGATGAGGGTATCTGTTATTTCGTAGTTTTATTTTGTTGTCATTTCATTCTCGATCCTTCTTTGATGCTTTTTGTGTCGACTCCGTATTTCGGTATACTGTAGTAGACATTTGATCTCATTTTATAGAAGTCGAGAGACTCGTTGATTTGAAAGATCACTCAAAGAAGAAAGGGTTGAACGCAACCCTAGAGATAGGATGACGTAAATCTTCCGGATTGGAGTCAAATCCAATAGTGCGGGTCACCTCGATAATGCGGCTTTAAGCCTTTTTGACTTGAAAGAGATTTTGGTCCAAACGTCTATAAGTCAGGGGATTTAATGCTCTAGCGAGATTATTTCCTAATATCGGATCCGTCACGGTTGAGTTTTAATTTGCAAGTTGAAAACTATACTTTTTATCTCACTCATCTCGTTTCATGGTGAATCTTCGACCGAATGCTAACTCTTTATTATAAGTTTTCTGTCTAAAAATTATCTTAGTTTTTCTCCGAATTTTTTTTTCAAAACCCACTTTCTTTCGGTAGGATAATAGTTCAAGCGTGAGTAGCAGTACTTGACAACCCCGTGTTTAAATACGACCTTGATACTACAATTCGACGGATACACTTGCCTGTTCGGGTTTTAGTCCATCAAGTTCTCGAGAAAGCCTTATGATACTCGAGTAGATCCTGACTCCTTAAGTAAACTCAAATTTTAAGTCAAAATTTTTTTTAAGTCTTTTTCTCGAGAAGTCTAGAATTATTTCTCGAGGAAGGCCAAAATTATTTCTCGGAAGGCCAGAATTATTTCTCGAGAAGGCCAGAATCATTTCTCGATAACCCGAAGTTATTTCTCGAGTAACAAATATATTTTCTCAAGATGCATTATTTCTCTCGAGTAACAGAAAAACTTTTCTCGAGTAACTGGTCTAATGTTTCTCGAGATACCAGAATTCCACCTCTACATTTTTCTCAAGTATTTTTCTCGAGAACTCTATACCTCTTCTCAAGAACCAGAATCATCTACACGAGAAGTCTATCCTTCACTCGAGAAATGCAGTTCAGATTTCTGAAATTTCCTAAGTTTTGACAAATTATATTTCAAATCTTATTAAGGCTTGATTGGTCCACGTGGTTATCATTTAATGTGATTATGACCGTTAGGCAAGTCCTATAAAAGGTCTTATCAAAATCGACTAACCCTAACAAGAAAAATTTTTAAGTTTCTGAATCTTTCTTAAGTTTCTAAATCGAGAAGCGCTGCTGCCGCCGCTCTGTCTTCATCGCCGATCTTCTCTCTCGATCCAAGAGATTCAGAACAAGAAGTTTCAACAGATCAAGATTTTCAACATCGATAGATCTATTCTTTGATTGTGCTGATTCTAAAGTTCTCAGATTCAAGGTTTCTCAGGTTTCTTCCTCAACTTTTCTGATAAGGGCTGTTCAGTTTACAAGAAGAAAGAAGCCGAGTTCAACCAGATCTATGAATATAAGACATTATTCCTGATTGTAAATTCATTTATTGTTGTAGGAATTATTCTCCGAGTCTTGTAGGAGTTTTACTCCGAGTTGTAGGAGATTTTCTCTGAGTTGTTGTAGGAGTGGTTTTTGCTCCGAGTTGTAGGAACTTTGTTCCGAGTTATAGGATTGTTATCAATCCGAAAGAATAGTGAAGTAGCCGAGTCTAGTGCGTTGCTGGATCGGTGAGGTGGAAAGTGGATGTAACCAAGGTTGGGGAACCACTATAATTCTTGGTGCCGTCTGTGTATGCTTGTTTACTTTCTGTGTATCGTTTGTACAAATTTTTATTTCGCAAAAAGACACAGAGCTCGCCTATTCACCCCCCTCTAGGTGATTTAGGTAGACAACTTAAACATTTTCATCACAGGAGGAACACTATTTAGATTTGTTTGAAATCCTTGGAAGCTGCCCGAGATTTGGCAGGATCTTATGAAGCGCTGCCACTGCCATGAAGGATTAGAGTATGAATTTTCCCTGTTGTTAGGCTTTGGGGATTCTCGGGAGCTGGCAGAAGTCCTTCATAAGATTAGCGCATTTGTTGTTGAGAGAGACTGATTCTTGCGGGCTTCTCGATGGACATGGAGCGGAGCTTTGCCATCCCCTTAGAGTGCAGTAGATGGAGTTTTTGTAGAAGCTAGGGGAAGGTGGGACGTCCTTCGTTGCCCCAAAAGTTGTCGTTGAAGTTGCTAACAACTGCTCGGACGAGCCAGTTGGCGATCTGCCACTTACTGAGACCGAGGAGTCCCCAGAGCTGCCCGCGGATGCGCCGGATTTTCAAGAGAATCCCTAGCTACCGCCGGCGGTGGCGAAGGATAAGAGGTGGGAGTCCTCTTCTGGTCGTGCCATCCTTTTGAAGGTGCGTTCATTGCCCCTAGTGCTTTCTCCTTTCGTTTGTTTGTTGTATTGACTTGTCCTTTGCCTTTTATAGCTTGACGAGCTGCGCGAGATGGTGCAATAAATTATACTTGACTATGAAGGATGAGTTCTTCTCCACGTGGACGAATTTGGCAGCGTCATAGGATTCTTTGTCGGCTGTTAGGAAGCAGAAAGAGAATGCCCTTTTGTAGTGGGATAAGGCGGAGACTGAGTTGGATTCCTCCAGGGCCGAGGTTAAGGAGTTTCGTGGGAAATTGTCCGTGGTCGACATAATCCTTGCAGAGTCACTTAATTGCTCCGAGGCGGCTGGAGGGGAGATTGCCCAGCTGGAGGCGGATGTGGAGCTACTAAAGGAAGATAAGGCTTAGTTGATCGCAGGGCAAAAGGACTTAATGGTGGAGCGATCTCGAATTTCAGAAGAGGTCTGTGCTGAGATGATGGAGACTGAGATTGATCCATTTGTGGAGGATGAGTGTGATGTCGTGTACCGCTTGGGTTTTGGCTAGCTCAGAGGATGCCAAAGCGTAAGGATCTAGGTGTGGAGGATGCCTCAAATGATGATGATGATGACGATGATATTGAGGGATGATCCTCTTGTATTTTCTTGCATTTGCTTGCTTACTTTGGTTTTGCTTTGTTTTGTGGGTGTGTCCTTTTGTCATTGCGTGCTTTTTTATCTCTTATGGTGATGTAGCCCATGGGGAAGCTTTTGCTTTGAGTAAAGATCCCTTTTTTAGACCTTGTACCTTATGTTAGTGCTACTATATGTATGGTAGAACTTAGTGTTCAGCCTTTGTAGTCGTTGACTAGCGCTTTGTTTGAACATCAAAACTTGAGCAGGCTGTGGCGACGAACGTTAGCTTACTTGCAGCTTGGCGTCTGCTCTGGGCGGAGGCGCGAAGTAACCATGTTCGTTTGTGCCTTTGGAGAACCGAGGTTTGTCTGGGTGGAGGTGGCGAAGAACCTTTGTTCGATTGCGCCTCAAGAGGACTGGGGTCCGTCTGAATGGAGGTGGTGAAAAACTTTTGTTTGTTTGCACCTTAGAGGACTGAAGTCTGTCCGGGCGGAGGTGGAGAAAAGCCTTTGCTCGTTCGCGCCTCAATAAAATTGAGGTCCGTCCGGGTGTAGGTGATAAAGAACCTTTTTTCGCTCGCGCCTTAGGAGGATCGGGGTCCGTCCAGGTGGATGTGACAAAGAACCTTTATTCGTTCACGCCTCGGGAACACCGAGTTCTGTCCGGGTGGAGGTGGTGAAAAACCTTTGTTCGTTCACGCCTGGGGAGGACCGGGGTCCGTCTGAGTGGAGGTGACGAACAACTTTTGTTCATTCGTGCCTCAGGAGGGCCTGAGTCCGTCCAGATAAAGGTGCAGAAGGACCTTTGTCCATCTCGACTGGGAGGTGTAGAAAGACTTTCGTCCATCTCGCCTTAACAGTCCATGCTCCTATGAGGTTGTTGAGACTAGCAAAATCAAAATCCATTATTTTATTGCGGAAAGGAGATACATGGGTGTGTAGGGTTGACCATGTAGCTTATCATCCCAACGATTGCGGAAGGCCGGATGTGGACGGTGGCGGAGCACCCTTGGTGTCCTCCGTAAGTCAGGTCTCGATGGCATCTTTGGGAGTTGTGCCCCACGAGTGGATGTCCAACGTTATTCCTTATGCTAGTGTGTAAGCCCGGAGCGCCCTCAACATTGGCCCTTGGATGACGGGGTTGCACGTTGAGGCGACCTGTATGATGATGAACTGGATGTCGTACGTGGACTGCACTGGAGGGACTCCCAAAGTACAGGTAGGACGATGCTTCCCAAAATGGGAATCATTGGGTCTCCCGTGACGTGCGTGCCTCCTGCGCCTAGTTGGACGTCCCTCCCAGAGATTCCTAATTGGAGTAGAGTTGATAGATATATTACATTGGCGAACACATCGTCATCGATCAATATCCTGTTCACCTCGACCAGAGAGCTTCCAATGATTACGCGTATGTGCTATGGATTTGATGAAGATCCTTGTGTGTCGGGGGTGGCTGGTTTGGCTGGCTCTTATCGCATTTTGGGGGGTGATTCTTCATGACACGGCCACCCTATGGATCTGACCGTGGATGGTGAGCCCCCTTTTTCCTTGGAACTCCTTGGGAAGGTCGTGACACACAAGTCGTTCAATTTCCTCCTTTAGGTGCATGTATTCCTCGATGCCATGCCCGTGACTTTGGTGATATTAGCAGTATTGGGATTGATCCCCTTGCCTGGGGGAGCGCATTGGGCCTTTGAAGAAAAGGGTGGTTCCTGATGGCATGTAGGACTTTTGTGGGAGAAGAGTTGAGCGAGGTGAAGTGTTGTCGCTCCCCAGCTCGCGAGGTTCCATCGAGGCGCCTGCTATCTTTCCCCGATGTCGGACTCATACTCCCTTCGTTCTTCTTCCCTTGGCTGCCTCATTCTTGCTGGAGGAGTGCTTTCCCGAGAGTGACGCCTCCTGCGACCAGTGCCCCCCGTTCCCATACATGGGACGTGGCGCAGACCACTCAACTGAGCGAGCGGTGACTAGAAGGAAACGATCCTTGATTGACATCCACTGGATATGCCCCCAAGTCCTTTAGCAGATGGAGTGTTTGAGCTTGGAGTTCCTACATCTGGCACATCCGCTCCTCCACTGATGATGCTAGCGTGACGATTATTTCCTCAAGGCATGGCCTGTTGCTAATGAGTGAGTTGTCAGAGTTTTGCTTGTCAGACTCCGTGCAAGTTATCTGATTTGCAGCTTGTGTGCTTCCTTTTGTCATTACAACTGGTTGGGAGGAACTTGCGTTGGACACATTATATTTCGATATTCCTTAGAGCTTTTGAGAATATCTTCCAACAGACAGCGCTAAACTATTGCAGGTCACCCAGTTTTCCTCCGGTCCAGAGAATTGGACCGGCTTAGCTCGGAGTCGGACCGGGCGCACAACACTCAATGAAAATTCAGGAGCAATGACAGAAGGCGTTTTTTACCGTGGAAAACCCGGAAAGGATGAAAAATCACACGACCGAATCTGTGACGGGCCAAAATCCACTATTTACCTTTGAGTTTAAAAGTGTTGGGAGTTTCCTCAGAGGGTGACAAATACCTCCCCATTACAAACTTGAAGTGTAGAAAAGTGAAAAAAAAACTAAGTGAACGAAGCTTTGTCGAGAGCGTCCCCCAAAGCGTTCCTCTGCACCTTCTCCCGGAGCAGAAAATTGGAGGACCGGGGTCCGTCCAGGTGGAGGTGGCAAATAACCTTTGTTCGTTCGCGCCTCAAGAGAGCCGAGATCCATTCAGGCGAAGGTGGAAAAGGACCTTTATTCGTTCACGCCTTAGGAGAAGCGGGGTCTGTCCACGTGGAGGTGGCGAAGAACCTTGTTCGTTCGCTCCTCAGGAGGACCGGGGTCCGTCCAGGTGGAGATGGAGAAGAACCTTTGTTCATTCGCGCCTTAGGAGGACCAGGGTCCGTCCAGGTGGAGGTGGCAAAGAACCTTTGTTTGTTCGCTCCTCAAGAGGACCGGGTCCGTTCGAGTGGAGATGACGAAGAACCTTTGTTCATTCTCGGCCCAGTAGAACCGGGGTTCGTCCAAGTGAAGGTGCAGACAGACCTTTGTCCATATCGCCTGGGAGGTGCAGACGGACCTTTGTCTGTCTCGCCTAAGGTGTAGAAGGGCTTTCACCTATCTTGCATGAGGTGCAGAAATGCTTTTGCCAATCTCGTCTTGGAGGTGCATATAGACTCTTTTCTACCTCTCCTAGGACGTGCAAAAAATCTTTCACCAATCTTGCCTTTGTGGTGACTCATCTACGGTGTAGGGGAAAACAAATGCTGCATTGCTGAAGGGAAGATACATGTGCTCGCGGATTTTCTCTCGTGGCTTATTCTTCAAAAAATAGGGAAAGTGGCAAATAGTTGGGGGCGTGCTGGTTTAAGCACCGTCTAAAATCTCCTGTTCCAGTCCCTGACTGGGATGCACCTGCTAAAGGTATCAAAGTCGTGCCGCCTCCTGATCGCCTCGTATGACACCTATTTCGCCTGGGGTGACAAACTTCAGCACCGGGTGCAAAATGGATGGGATTGCCTCGAAGAGCATTTGAAGGTGATGACCAAAAATTGCGTTGTATGCCGAACTGGAATCGACTACCACGAACTGAACATCTCGAGTGGCTTGCCTCGGGAACTCCCCTTGAGTGACGAGGAGAGTGATCATTCCTCATACGGGTACCAGCGCGTTGTCAAAGCCGTATAGCAGTCTGGTTGCTGGCTTGAGGCGTTCTAGGGAGATCTTCATGCTGAGCAGGGTGGATTCAAACAAGATGTCCACCGAGCTTTCACTGTCAATCAGTGTCCGTCTGACCCGAAAGCACGGAACGCCGATTCCCGCGCTGATGACGAGGGGATCTTGGTGCGGAGTTCGCATGCCCTTCAAGTCTTTGTCTTCGAAGCTGATGCCTCTATCCGTCGGGGGCTTCTGGTCTTCCGGACCCCTCTCATACTGAGCGATGGAGAGGAGTTGGAAAGGTGGACCGGCGATGGTCTCGACCTCCCCGAACATTTTGTCTGCCCCTTGCACGTCCTGGCGTGGGGGGGGGGAGGGGTGGGGGTGGGTTGATCTCGTCCAAGTTGGTGAGGTGGGGGCCGATTGGGCGCTTGGTTCTGCAAGTACATCCCCAAATTCCCTTATCGGATGAGGCGCTTTATCTTCTCCTTTAGTCGGGTGCAGTTCTCCTTGTTGTACCCGTTCTCGCGGTGGAACTCGCAATACTGTGTTTGGTCCCCTCAATTTGGAGGCAACGACTTTGGGCGTCGGAGCATGCCAGAGTCCTGAATGGGCATGAGCACCTGCGTCCGGGCGGTATTTAGCGGGGTGAATTCTTGGTGCCGACAGGAGCCTTAATCCTGGCGGATATTACCGCGGCGTTCGTCATTCCGACTGTGTGCTGGGGCGCAGGTTCCGATTCCCTCTTTCGATTGGAAGACCCTTAAAATTGCTTGTAGTGAGCCTCGATAGCCTAGTCAGCTGCGTTTTGTGCTTCGACCTGGTGAACGAGGTCGGCGTAGCTTGAAACTGTCTCCCTCATCAGAGATGAGTAGAATCTGCTTGGGCGGAGCCCTCCAAGAAAGACGACGCGAAGAAGCTCCGGGTCAACTCCCGGGACCTATCGTGCCTCAAAGGTGATGCATCAGAAGAACTCCTTAAGCGACTATCCTTCATTTTGGCGGATGCCGGAGAGGTGCGAGGGGTCTTTGACGATTCGTTGGTTGGCTATGAACTGATCGATGAAGAGACAGGTGAGCTCCCCAAAGTTGTTGATTGCCTCCTCTCGCAGCGAGTGGAATCACGTGCATGCTTGCCCCTTCAGAGTTGTGTGGAACACTTGACACAGTAGCTGGTCGGGCGCGTTGAAGAGATGCATGATCGTCTCGAAATGATTCACGTGCTCTAGGGGGTCCTCCACCCCATTGAAGGCCTCAAAGTGCGACAGCTTGAATCTGTGTGGAACGGGGGTGGACTAAGACTTGAGGGCGAGCAGGGACCCGTGATGCAAAGGACGTCGCGTGTTCACTGGGCGGCGCCGCTCCTGGGCGTATTCCTCTTTGATCATGTCCCTGACCTCCTGGTGAGTGGGCCAGTGGTTATCTTGTCGAACGTCCACGCCCATCGGACGAGGATAGTGCAGGATGTCGGCCTACAGCTCTGGCCTTCGAGCAACATGCATGGAGCTTGCTTCATTGGAAAGTTCATTAGCAGGAGGATCTTCGGGGAGGTTCACGTCCTGAGGCGGGGCGTGCCCCCGTGCGACCGTCGGTCGCATCCCGTACGCATCTGTGATATTGGGAGGATTGGATACTCCTAGGTATTGAGGAGGGTGATCACGTTAGCCTGACGCTTTTCCATTAATCTGAAACGCTCTTCCATTGAGTTGGTAGGAGTGGCTACGATAATTCCGTTGGGCAGTGGATCGTTGTTTGCAGGTGGGTTAGCTGGGGATAACTCGAGGAGTTTTTCCAGGGCTGCGCCATTTGCAGTGCGTGTGCTTCTTCTTGCCATTGTCGTTAATTGGGGAATGTTGAAACATGTTAGAACTTTTGAGAACACTTTCCCACAGACGACGCCAAACTATTATGGGTCACCTAGTCTTTCCCCGGTCTAGAGAAATCAGACCGCCTTATCTCGGAATTGGACCGGGCGCGCAAACAGTCAAAGAAAATAACAACATATTACAAGAGGATTTTTTTTGACGTGGAAAACCCGGAAATGGTGAAAAACCATGTGTCTGGATTTGTGCCAAGCTAAAATCCACTAGTTCCGTTGAGTTTACAGAGATTGAGATTTGATCTCGGAGGGCGATAAACCGCTTCTCCGTTATAATTGCAAAGTACAAAAATGAGGGAATGAAACTAAGTCCTCAGAGACTCGATAAAAGCGCTCTGGCCATGAAAATTTGGCTAAGTCCATAAAATCTCGATGAAAGCATTCCGGCCTGAAAATTTGGCTAAGTGCACGGAATCTCGATGGAAGCATTCCGGCCTAAAAATTTGGCTAAATCCTCAGAACCTTGGTGGAAGCGTTCTGGCAGTGAAAATCTCTAAATCCACGGAGTCTTTGCGTAAGCAGGGGAGCAGAGCGAATTACTAAGTGGAGGATCGACCTAAGTTCACTATCTCGCTGGAAAACCTCAGAAGTCTCTTTTGCCTCGGGAGTTGCTTGTCTTCAAATGAAGGCCTGAGGACCTATTTATAGTTTTCTAGAGGATCAAGTGGTAATTGTGTCGGTGTGTAATTAGTGCTGGCGATGACGTCGCTCCATTTTAGTCACTTGGATCACCAAATTTAGCGAAATGATGGAAGTGCCCCCTGGACAGTTCAGATGGCCTGGGCAAGGCGCTTGACAGCGATGGAGACCGGATGCGGCTGACGACTGGAAACGGCAGGGGTCACCGGCGGCGGCCGCCAGCGCACGCACGCGCAGGGGCGCGGTCTCGCGGCTGCGCGGGCTGGCCACGTGTGGCCGCACACGTGCCGCGCGCGCGCGCGGGCTGGGCGCACGCAGGCCGTGCGGGGCGTGTCCGCGTGCGCGTCGGTCGGGCGCGCACTGGCCGGGCGCGCCTGCGCGGCCCAGCCGTGCGCGCGCACATGTTCGACCTCTTCTTGGCTGCTTTCGGGACTTGCGTCTTTGTGCGCGCGACTTATCCGGTCGGGTTCATGCGGACTTGATCAGGGCCTTGCGGGTTTGACTTAGAAATTTCAGGGAGACCCCATCAAAAGCATTTCAACTCTCCTTGTTTTTTTTTGAAGTCATTATCCAATGACCTCATCTTCTACCATTTCACATGCATTTTTTTTGCTCAAACCTCTATTTCAATTTTCAATGATGAAATATATGAATATTGGAGCATAAAAATGAGATCCCTCTTCATCTCTTAAGACCTTTGGGACATCAATGCGACCGGGGTTGCCTCTTCTGGCAAAACTGTGGAAGGCACATCTCCAAAACCCAACAAAGAAAACATCATGAAGGATGATCGGGCCCTCCTCATTCAACAACGAGTTGCCAATTCAATCTTCCGTCGCATCATGGGCATGTTTCCTCAAGATAAGCTACACGGGACACCTTAAGGGTGGAACTTCAAGGATCAAAGAAGGCTAATTCCATCGAGGTACAAACTTTATGGCGACAATTTGACTCATTTTGAATGCAAGAATATGAAACAATTCAAAATTTCCTTGCTCGCACTACTAATGTTATCAATCAAATACATAACCTTGGCACCACCATCACCGATCAACAGATCTTTCCAAAAATCTTAAGAAGCCTACCTAAATGTTTTGATCATGTGGTTGCTGCCATCGAAGAATCTACGGACCTCAACACATTATCCATCATTGAACTCATGTGTCTCTCCAATCTCACTGAGTATCGACAGAACAGAGCCCATCCTTTTCTAGAAGAAATGCTACATATAAAATTATTATTTTTCCACTCCTCATCAACAAAGAAAGAAGACAGTCAACTTAACATCACATAACACACAACTATCACACCACCAGACCACCCACTGGAGCTCAAATTCCAGAGGTCGGGAAAGAGGCAGATCTAAATATCCCCCGACATCAGCCCCCTCTTCTGCACATTATGCACAAAAAAAACCCATTAAAATAAGCAGGATTGCTTTTTCAAATATAAACAATGTAAAAGACCAACACATACAGTGAGGGATTGGTAGATCAAAAGCAAGAAGCCAAGTCTCTGGAAGAGGATCCTACTGAAGCCATGTTTTATACCTGCTATCAAAAAGAAATTTAAAACACAGAAAAAAGGTATGTAGACAGCAGGTGTTCCAGTCACATTGACTCGCAACAAAAACTTAATTAATTTTTTTTAGATGAAACCTACAAGCCTGAGGTTGTCCTTGGGGATGCAAATGCTCGAACTATTGAAGGAAAGGGGACCTCTCCATGATCACCAAACCTGGAGAGCCAAAACTCATTAATGACATGCTTTATGTTCCCAATCTCGCTCAGAACTTGCTAGGTGCTGAGCAGCTCACACAGAAGGGACACCATGTTTCATTTGATTCAAAAGGGTGTCACATTACTCACCAGGGAGACAAGAAAAAACTTATCTACCTCATGTTACCTTTTGGGAGAGAGCACAAGATCGGTTAGTTCACCCGCGAGACGGAGCCCTGCCTTTGTTATATATAATAAAGTCACACTTTAACACCCATTTCAAACTCATGGGGGATCTTACACTGAGAGTTTGGAGAGAAGAAACTCCTGCTGAGCACGAGTCTGAGGCTTGGTGAGTAAATCAGCTGACACTTGGTGGGGACATAATGAGGAACAAGAGTACCCTGACTGTGCTGATCACAAAGGTGGAAAGCATCAACACCAATGTGTTTGGAGAGTGAGTGCTTGGTTGGATTCAGAGTAATCTGAATATCCCCGATGTTATCACAATAGAAAGTAGTAGGACTAGAGGGAAACACACCAAGATCAACAAGAAACCAACGAAGCTAGACAATATCCTCAGTAGTAGTGGCCATGGCACGGATCTCAGTCTCTGCGCTAAAACGAGAAATGTCAGTCTGTTTTTTGGATTTCCAAGCAATGAGTGAGGGGTCCAAGAAGAGAAACCAGTGACAGAACGATGATCAATAGGATAACTGGTCCATGTAGCATCAAAATATGTCTGAACTGGAGAGAGTTGCTGCAGGAGTAGAATAGACCACGAGTCATAGTGGCACGAAGATATCGGAGAACAGACAGCAAGTGAGCATAGTGAATTGATGTGGGAGCGCTTATAAACTTACTCGACACATGAACAACAAAGACAATGTCAGGTCTAGTAATGGTAAGGTAAACCAGGCTCCCAACCAGATGGCGGTACCATACCAGATCGGAAAGAGGAGAGCCCTCATCCGGACGCAGCTGAAGGTGGAGATCCATGAGAGTAGCAGTAATGCGATAGTCGGATAGTGCAGCACGAGCCAATAGGCTCGAGGTGTAGTGCTGTTGAGATAACTGCTAACCAGTAAGAGTAGTAGATAACTCGATGCCCAAGAAGTAATGCATAGTGCAGAGATCAGTCATCTGGAATTGCAGTTGAAGATGATGCTTGACAAACTCAACATGAGAGGCATCGTCACCAGTGATAATCATGTCGTCCACATATAACAGGAGAAGGGCCGACACCATGATAAAGAGTAGACAAACAGAGCTGAATCATAATGACTAAGCTGAAAACCAGTTGTCAAAACTGCTGAACTAAAACACTAACACCAGGCTCGAGGAGCCTGTTTGAGACCATAAAGTGCTCGACGGTGGCAACAGACGAGGCCAGGAGCAATAGAGAGGCATGGGAGAGGAAGTATGTACACCTCCTACTGCAAATCACCGTGAGAATAAGTATTCTTTGCATCCAACTGAAAGAATGACCACTGACGGACGACAACGACAATGAGGTTCCGGATAGTACTCATGTAGGCCACAGGAGCAAAGGTCTCATCAGTCCCGACTGTGCTCCTGCTGAAAACCATGTGCCCCAACGAGGCCTTGTATCTCTCTACTATGTCATTCGAGCGAGTCTTCACTTTGAAGACCCACTTGCAGGTGATGGAGATTGTACCAGAAGGTAATGAAACAAGATCCTAAGTAGAAGTGCGCTTCAAAGCACTCAACTCGTCAGACATGACAACCTGCCACTCCAGAATCAGGGCAGCCTCCCTGTAGGTACTAGGCTTTGGAACACCACAAGTAACCGTTGGAAGGGCTGATAGGTCAAGGACCAGTAGATCAAGCAACTAAGTAGCAAGGTTGAGCCAATCTGGTGGGTGCCAATCACGAGTGGGGTAGTGTCATGCTGGTGGATGATCCACATGTAGCTCACTGGAAGAGACCAGATGCAGTGGGGAAAATGACGCATCTGTAGGACAAGACCACCGAACATAGTGCCAAGCATAATGACGACGAAGAGCAGGGGTACAAACCTAGACAGAAAGGTTAGGAGACTGTAAGGATGACGCAAGAAGAGCTGGGGCACAAACCTGGATAGGAATGTCAGGAGACTGTGGAGATGATACAAGAAGGGCAGGAGACGGTGACCCTGGTGGAGACTGATTGTGAGGTAACTCCGAGGAAGGTGACACATGCGGTAGTACAGAGAGAGAGAGAGAACGTCATAGAGTGTAGTAAAGACAGTTACTTTTGTTGACAAGAAACAAAGTCTACTCAATCTCAATGTCCACCAAAGAACATCGAGACATTTCCTGTAAATCACCAGCCACTTCAATGCTTTGGCACCAGCTGCTCGGATACTTAAATTTTTAGTCGATACAATTACTTGAGCAACATGCTATGGTAAGAGGATTACCTCAAATCCATTTCACCAAAGAATTATGTGTGTCAAACCAGCAAAGCCCATCAACAACCTTTACCCCCAAAAAACAACGTGGAGAAGTCATGTGCCTCCCGAGTTCTCCATATTGATTTTTGGGGTTCTGCTTCCACTCCCACTCATGGAGGAGCCAGATAGTTTCTTTTGATCGTCAACAATTTCTCCCACTTAATGTGGATTTTCCAAGTTTAATAAACTTATAGAGAACCAAATTGGAAGACATATTAAAAGTCTGAGAAGTGATAGGGGGAGTTCCTCTCAGCAGAAGTCAACAACTTCTGTTCAGTACATGGAATCCGGCGAGAACTGACCCTTCCCAGCTCCCCTCAACAAAACAGGATAGTTGAACGCAGGAATTGCTCAGTACTGGATGGCACGCTCCCTACTGCACGCTAAGCATATGCCCAAAGAATTTTGAGCCGAGGCCTACAACACGGCCGTCTACCTGCTCAACCGATCTCCAACAGGAGCTCTTCTAAACACCACCCCATTTGAAGCTCTACGTAATAAAAAAACCATTAATTGCTCCCTGGAAAATTTTCTGGAATTCTCACTTGCAGCCTCACCCCCAACGACAAGAGAGAAAAAACTTGACAAGAGAACTCAAAAAATGCATCCTAATCGGCTACAGCCAGGACAAAAAGATATTGTTTGTATCATCCTAAACAAGATATCGTTCGTATCATTCAATGAAGACAACTATTGAAATTGGCAGTCGGACAAGGAGCTAAACACTGAGATGGTGGTTGCACTTGACCTGGGCCCTCGCTGACAGGCCGAAAAACAAAGGGATCATTGGCCTGAAATGGGTCTATATGGTGAAAGTAAATGATGAAGGAACTTCAGTAGGCACGAGTTGTAGCCAAAGGGTACTCTCAGATCCCAGGCAAGGACTATGACGAAGCATACGCACTAGTCGCAAGAATGGACACCTAAGGCCTATTCTTGCTTTTGCCGCACAAAACCAACTTTCAATTTTTCAGCTTGATGTCAAATCCGCCTTCCTCAACGGCAAAATCTCCAAAGAAGTCTATGTACATTACCCTCAAGGTTATGAGAAAGAAGAAAAACAGAGTATGTGGACTGTGAAAGCTCTCTACAGCTTAAACAGGCGCAAGCATGATATGCCAACATCAACTCATATCTTTGCACCGAGTCATTTTCCAAAAGCCCAAATGAAGCATCTCTCAACATAAAGAGGAAAGAAGGAAAAATTCACACCGTTTGTATATATGTCGATGACCTAATCGTCACATGTGAGATGTGACGATCAAGCCCAGATAAAGGAGTTCAAGAAGAAGATGAAAAACTATTATGAAATGACTGATCTTGGACATCTTAAATATTTTCTGGGACTAGGTGAAGCAAATCTCCAGTCATATCTTTATCTCCAAAAAACGGAATGCTACTGATCTCCTTAAAAAAATTCTATGGACAAATGAAATTCGACTGCCATCCCAATGCCTCCAGGAAAAAAGCTCTCAAAATTAGAAGATGTAGAAGAAGAAGAATATAGAAGCTTGGTAGGCTCTCTTATATATCTTACCAACACAAGAACCAACAACGAATATGTTGTCGAGATTGTCTCTCATTTTGCCAGCCGACCAAAAACTAGCCACCTACTCGCGGCAAAGCGCATTTTGAGATACATCCAAGGCACCAGAGGATTCGGCCTTGTCTAACAGAAAAAGAAAGCAAGCATCTTAATGGATTCAGTGATTCAGATTGGAGCGGCTCCAGTTGCAACGCCCTGGTCTACTATGGGTGTGCTACAGGTCTGCGTACCAGTGACTCCAACCCCTCTCCATGGACCTGATTGGCCGCAACCGCTATTTCCAATGGCAGGTAGTTGAGGCTAGGGCTTGAACCCCAAACCTTTTAGATAAGGGAGCTCTAAACTAGTCCTCATCACCAATTGAGCTCTAAACTGATCCT
This sequence comes from Platanthera guangdongensis, assembly GCA_039583875.1. Taxonomy (NCBI): domain Eukaryota; kingdom Viridiplantae; phylum Streptophyta; class Magnoliopsida; order Asparagales; family Orchidaceae; genus Platanthera; species Platanthera guangdongensis. The sequence continues at coordinate 180,735,218 of CM077160.1, forward strand.
TGTCACTGATCTGCAGACTTGTAGTGCACCCACAGTAGATCGGGACATTACACCAGTGATGACAGAAAGAGCACTATAGGTTACATTTTCTTCGTCGACAATAAACCCATTTAATGGTCTTCTAGGAAACAGAGCACAGTGACCCTCTCATCCACATAAGCCAAGTTACATGACATTGTGCACTGCCTCTTGTGAACCTGCCTGGCTGAAAAGAACCAACAAAAATTGAATGAGGAGAAGAAAGAGAAATAATTCATATTAGCTGTGACAACCAGTCGGCCATCCTTCGATTCAAAAATCTAGTATTCCATAATTAAATCAAACGTATAGAACTAAGGTATCAAGATTCAATTTTGCCCCACTAAAGAATCAAGTTTATGAATTTAAGGGCAGCGCTGAATGGAAGAGACGGCTCAGATCGCTGGAAAATGATCCATTTCGTCAAGCAAATTAAAGCAAACATTGGAACATATCTGTTGATCAACATCCCACCGATTGAACCGCCACCTGCAGCACTCAATTGACCATTAGATTAAATGCATTTGTATCTGCTCTAATGAATGTAATGAAAAATTATGAAATAGAAAAAGCTACCTTTACCCGCATCTTCCTCCCAACAAGCTTTCTCGTATCTTATGAATGATAAATTTTCTTCAAGTGGCCCTGGTGAGAATTAGAGCTCCCATTTTCCGGTGAGGAATTAAGCTCAAAATGAAAATTTTAGTCTTTTTGGTGGGAAATGAAGGCTACTCAAACACTTAATTTCTCAGGCGAGAGAATCAAAAATGTCACCAGAGCAACCAAACGGGGTCAAGATCTCAACTGGAAACTGAGAACTCCTAATACAAGTTGATTTGTAGGCAATTAAAGTCTTTTACTGCGCTTTAAATTGCAATTGGAAAATGGTATGCTAGATTTGAAGAAATTGGGAAGAATGCAAATGCATTTTACTTAAAAATTTCAAACTCATCGTCTGGTTTCAATGTAATTAAGAAATAAATGAGAATACATGAATTTATTTGATAATTCTATACACGATTGGGTAAAAAAATAACAAGAAAATTTATTAAGTAAATGCCCTCACATATCCCCTTAAGAATAAATAAAACTCAATTTTTTATTTACCATTTTTATTTCCATTTCCCACTTTCAATTCCTTCAGACAAAACAAAGTCTATACATTTATATGGGAGGTTGAAGTTAGAAAGAAGGTACTAAGATAGTTTAATTTTTCTCTTTGTGGTTAGCTTCCTCGTCGGAACTTATTTTCTTCGACGCTTTCTTTTTTTGCTCATATTTTGCATACGAATACCACATGCCACCGATCGTGTTGACGATCAATCCAATCACATTGAGACCATGCACTTCGACGCCGCCCAACAAAACAAAACCAAAAGTCTGCAAGATACAAAAAAGACAGTTATGGGTCAATACCATCTATTAGATGCTAATAAGAGAAATTAAGACTTTGTTTGGGGGGACTTATTTTCACCGGTCAAGTGGTTATGACCGCATGAACCGGACCATGCGGTCGTAACCGCTTGACTGGTAAAAATAAGTCTCCCCAAATGAAGCCTAAATTAGCTGACCGTGGAGCCGACTCCTTTGAGAACTCCAACGATTGTTGTTGTTAGCGCCGAGTTCACAATCGTGCAAAAGAACATTGTGAAATTTAAAAGAATGCCCATGACCAATGAAAGATTAAAGATTAGAAAGAATGTAAAGGTATGTGCCTGCCACCAACATAATTAAAACAAATCAAATTAATTTCTGCAATATATATAATTTTTGCACCAAATATACAGATAGATATTTTCTATGATGTAAGTATACACATAAATATTTTCTATGCCCTCGATTCATGCCAAACAGTAAGAACATGCTTTGGTAAAGAAAGGTGAATGCAAGATTCCATTATGTGGCTACATATTCTTGGAAATTAACATTGATTTTAAGCCCTAAAGGGATTGATACCGGATGTGATTGATTCTGGTATCTCCATGACCCATGCTGGATCTACCCAGTTTGGTTAGGATCACAATTTCCCTCAGATCACTACAATTTGCTTGGATGACACAAATTACTCGTTATGGTTCCACTCTATTACCCTGAACTCAAAGAGTTGAAGTCTCTTTGGCTATATCAGTGGCAACACCAGCAAACTAGCCAGGAACTCTACAAATTGGCCTTAATGGGAGAATGCGGCCTAGATTTACTAGAAATTATCTTGTTATGTCATGACTCAAGAATTCCATCCAGGAGATCATTACTAGAAATTATCTTTTCATACACATTGTTGCTGACATATGAAGACATGCTGAGTCTACTTACTCCGCAAGGGAGAATGCGGCCTAGATTTACTAGCTACGCTGTCAAAAATATTTCTTCTCTGACAGGGTGCCCTCTCTCCATCTACTTAGTATCTTGATTTACAAAACTATATTAAGAGTACGACCATTTTGACTCTCTTGTCATGGTCTGCAATGCGATGAGCTCTTGATCAGGGCCAGTGAGGATCACAATCACGTATTTGAGTGTCTGCATACAAATTTTGATCAAATTACCGTCCAAATTTAGGGACGTGTTCCTATCCATTCTCTTCCTAAAGTTTATAGCATTGTACAACGAGAGATTGCCCGCAGGCTATCTTGGAACACCACCATTGTTACGGAGGGATCAACATTAATAGCACATCAACCCAATTTTGGAGGTCGGGTTTCTCGTGATTCAATCCAAAGCCTACGCATAAGGATCATTTGACATGCGATTATTGTGGAAAACATTGTCATGCTCGTGCTTCAACCTCCATGGCTTTTCTCCTCCAAGGGGAGGATCTGCATCACGTGGTGATCACGTCCACGATAGAACTCTAGGAGAAACTCTCCATCATAACACTCAGCTCCTCTAACTGAGGTTCCTAAGGACAGTTTTCCTCAGTCTTCCTCTTTTTCTGGGAGGTTCCTAAGGATAGTTTTCCTCAGTCTTCCTCTTTTCTGTAGAAGTGATGCAGTTTCTTCACAGGTTGATGCATTGCCTTACTCCTGACACGTCCATTGTCTCCACTTTCTCATCTACTCTTCCCCATACACCAGGTGTCACTAAGCTACTACTCGCCCTTCTCTACATTGAATTATCGACTCAGGAGCCACCGATCACATGATTGGATCAACTCCAGGTTTTGTGTCTTATTGCCCTCCTTCTAGAAGAGATAAAATGAGTATTGTTGATGACTCTTTCTCCTCCATTGTTGGAAAAGAATTCATCCCTTATACCTCACTTTATCTTATGTACTTCATGTTTCAAATTTTACCCGCAATTTACTTTCAATTAGTCATTTGAGCACGTCTCTCCACACTACGCAAACCTCTACCCCCCTCACCTGGCATCGTCATCTTGTTCATCCCTCCGTTGCTACCATGCAACATTTATTTCCTACCACTTGTTTTAAAAATCTTATTTGTGATGTATGTGTTGTTGCCAAATATCATTGTATTTCTGTTAATCGTGTATCGTTAGCAAGTATTACTCATTTTCATATCGTTCACACTATTGTTTGGGGCCCCTGCTCTATTGCCTCAATTTCTGGATGTCATTGGTCTATTATTTTTATTGATTATTTTTCTCTCACTACTTGTGTATAGTGCTTTTTATTTTTCAAAAATTTCCTAACGTGGGTTTTTCCCAATTCTCCACTACTATCAAAATTTTATGAAGTGATAACGATTGAAGTATATCAACTCTCCTTTTGAACATTACCTTGTTAATCATGATATTATCTATAAAACTTCATGTGTTTACTTTCCTTCTTAAAATAGGGTAGCTGAGCAAAAAACACCGTCACCACTTGGAAGTTGCTCATTGTTGACTATTCACTATGAACCTTACTAAATTTTATTGGTGTGATATCGTTCTCACGACTGCCTATCAACTCTCCCTTTGAATATTACCTTGTTAATCATGACATTATCCATCAAACTTCATATGCTCACTTTCCTTCTCAGAATAGGGTAGCAGAGCAAAAAAAAATCATCACCTCTTAGAAGTTGCTCATCGTTTACTATTCACTGTAAACCTTGCTAAATTTTATTGGGGTGACGTCGTTCTCACAACTACATGTCTCATCTGCCCTCTCTAGCCTTGGGACACCAAACCCTCATCACCTAAGGAACAACCCCAACTACTTTAACAAAAAATATTTGGTTGTGTGTGCTTTGCTCACATACATTCTCTGGACCAGTCTAAACTTGACTCATGTACACTCAAGTTGTGATCCTTGGCTACTCATACTCAGAAAGAGTATAAATGCTATCACCCTCCTACCAGGAGGATCTTTGTCACTGCGGATATTACCTTCTGTGAATTCGAGCCTTATTATGTGACCTCACTTCAGGGGGAGTCTACACCTATAGAAGAAGTGAGCTCTCCTACTATATCATTATCGATTACTCCATTACTCTACATTTCTCCACATCCTCGAACTTTCAACGAGACTCCCAATCTGGGGGAAGAACGGGAATTACAAATATACACTAGACGGTGTAAAAGTCCTAACACGGGTTCATCCCAAAGTTCATGTGCGAGTGCCAAATTCGTCAACAGATTCCTCTGAATCTCTTATTACCCTCGGTAAAGGTATCAGATCTGAGATGAAAATTAGATATGAACGGCTCATTCATTGGTGGGTACCTGGTTACTCGGAGAAGCATAAAAATAGCCCATTGACTTAAGGGTTAGTGCAAAAGTTGAATTTAGATCTATGACAAGACATATGTGAGGGATTGTGGTTGCGCTCCTTTTGTGTGATCTGAGACTGAGCGAGGATAGTCTCATCTGATTATTGTGACAACAAAGATACAATCAATATTGCCCACAATCGTATCAAACATATTGAGGTGGACAAACACTTCATTAAAGAGAATATTGAGAAAAAAATTACTTGTACTCCATTTGTTCCTTTAGAGGGACAATTAACTGATATTCTTACTTGGAGTTTGGGTGAGAATACCTTTGTGATTTTATTGACAAGTTGGGTATGAGAAGGGGAGCCTTGACGCACTTGTTGAGGTGTTGCTGAGTGACCTTGAGGTCACGGGTTCGTGTCCTGGAAGCAGCTTCTTGCAAAATTGTAGGGTAAGGTTTGCCTGCATTTCACCTAGTGGTGTGACCCTTCCACGGACCCTCGTTGTGCAGGGATGCTTTGTGCACCAGGCTGCCCTTTTTATTCACAAATTGGGTATGAGAAATATAGCATGCCCAATTTGAGAGGGAGTGTTAGAAGTATTGTTAATTAGTGATAATTAATATCTTTGTATTACTTGTATTACTCCTATTAATATAAGAGGATTCCACACATTATGAAATTTTAATTGGAATTTTATTTCTTTCTTCAGTCCTTTGCACCCAGTTTTACACTTATGGTTTTACTCGCTCCCAGGAAGGAGTTCCGGGTAAAGAATTTCTAGCTCTCCATTTCTTAAGCTACAATGATTCAAAATACCTATCGAGCCCTTATAATGAAAAGTCGGATATGTCATTTGCACCTAGTTTTAATGCCACTGTTTTTACTCACTTCCACGAAGAAGCAATGAGTAAAAAAACCTTGCAGTTTGCTATTTCTTAAGCTGCAACGTCCAACAGTACCAAACGAACCCTTTCAGGGGAAAAGTTTCGAAGAATGAAAAGTAAGATGTGTTCATTTCCACCATGATTTATTCCCAGGCTGGCTTACACTCCCATGATACATAAATCAGAGCATTGATCGAAGATAGTTGTGAGTAAAGAAACTTCAACCCCTTGATGTGAAGAATAATTAATAAAGACCTTTGAAGGTTGATTATCTTTGGAAAAGAAAGTGCCAAAGCTGTCTGTGGCGTCAGAGATGTACACCGATTCTCGCATGACATGTACCAGAAGCATGACACTATGACAGCCTCCATTCATCAAAGTTGAATCTTTTCAAGTTGGGCAGAATAGAGCAGATCAGCCGCACTGTTTGTGCATGCTTTTCAGAACCGGATCAAAATTGATTTACTCTATCATGGACTCCTCATTTGCACGATTAGAGCTCGCTGATGCAATCAACTTGGTCTTATTTTATTTTGCATTTTTAGGAATAGTATTTTGAGATTAGTTCAAATAATCTGACCGAACAATCGGGCTCATGGGAAGCATTTAACTTGATTCTCCTCTATATAAATATACCAGTTATGCCAAGCAAAGGCATCAAAGGGTTGTGAAAATGAAAGGTGAAGTTTTTGCATCCCCTTGTCATCGCTGCATAGCCTCCATATCCCCTTCGTGTATGCCGCACCAGCCTCCCCGGAACCATATTTCATTGTCAAACTCCCTTCCTCTCCTGTGTTTTCCCACTACTGCACCGATCTGAACAACCCTCCCTTGGTCGACATAAGCTCTACTTCCCCGCCGCTTGAATCCTGAGCACAACCCAATACACCTCCACCCATACCTCTAGATCTCTCCAACCAGGCGTTGCCCGTCCTGGACGGCTTTATCTCTCCCCCACCCCCCACACCAGCTCTCCACTGCCCTTCATTTTACTTCAGTCAAGCTCCCGACAAGTTTGTAACCCAACTCTCCTTTGTCTAGTGCCCGTCCAATCCGCAACCCCCTCCATTGTATGATATGATCCAAACCAATCTCAAGGAGAAAACACTGTAAATTGATCATAATATTGATGAAAGGGGTTACAAGATAACCGATCTCGCCTAAGGGCAGCAGCCCTGAACAACTCGACCTTCCGGCGAGGGGAGATTCTCCCGTGCAGTCGCTTAGACACACCAAAGGCACAATACATTCCACACGACATATAAGACATAACAAGTCTTATATAGAGAGATACAAATATATGATATTACCAAACTACCCCTAAATATAAAATAGGGACACATCATTGTACCACCATCCCTTCCCTGCTATTCTGTTCCCCACCACCGGCTTCCTCTCACCCAGCACCCTTCCTCTTCGCAATGTAAATTGAATCCCAAAATACCTAATCCCCCAAACCAACAAGTCCTAACATTTTTAAACCAAATCCCCACACACACCGCACACTTGCAAATGCACGTCGTCCCACAACAACCCAAATCCATCCACTATGCTGGTTCAACATCCACTATTCCACCCTAATCATTTGGTGAGTTTTAATTTTAGTTACAAATTTATTTACACTGTATGGGTCTTTATTATATTTTTAGTTAAATCCAACTTTACTAATTTGAATTTTTTTAGTTCCAGTAGATTTGCATAATTTAATCGCTCTGCATAATTTGTGTGCTCTCACTGGTATGTAGTTGCTATATGTAACCTAATTTGAATTATTTGTAATCGATAGGGGTGGTCTGCACAAATTTTAATTCATTATTATTTAATTAATTGCATGTTGGAAAATAGTCGCATGTTGAATTATATACGCACACCACATCAATGTTAGGTTGGTCAGGCAATTTTCACATTTGTTAGATACTTGCATGTACTCATATAGAATTGAAGTCATTGTGAGTCTCCTATAGATTTGTCTTGTGTCATAAATATTATGATTTGGTCTAAAGAGCAGGGAATTAACTCTGTATTTAGCTGCATGAAAGATTTTGCATTCATATGCTCACTAAGTTTATCTTCTTGACCAAATATTAGTTGTTTAATATGTCCCCTTAATGAAACCAATGTAGTCAATACACCACTTTCAAGTAAATTCTAGACAAGCTTAAAGAAACTAGATAAATAAATGATGACAATTGCTCATTTGCTCTTGATTTAGAAGTTACCATAGACACGGATAATTTTTCAAAGGAGGTGGCACAAAATGATTGGATTACACTCTAAAGTATGTTGAAGAAACTACAGATATGCTAGGAAAACTGCATCAAAACAGAGGCTTCTTTATACGTCAGAACTTAGACTTAAAAATACAGCTCAAGAATGAGGGCATGCCTCTATAATAGAATAAGTTCTGAATAGTAAACTGCCAAAATTAATGCATAAAGTAGAGAACAGAAGGAAGATGGTTACGGCTAAAACCTTTTCAAGCAGTAAAGACAGTGATTGAGGGAATTCTGCAGTGGCTATAATTAGTAAAAGAAGACAGGGAAGCGACAGAATTGCATTATAGAACATTATCTCAACTGATGTTAGCCCGTCCTCTGCGCTAGACTTCTCCACAAGCACCAGATACATGGTCTAAATAAGCAACTATTTGTCATTTTTATATAGAAAAGGGGCTAGAAGGTTGTGATCAAATATTAAAATAGGTTCTAACAAAATAGAAGCACGGGAAATACACATAACCTGGAAGAAAACAGAAGTGAGAGCCATAATATAACCAAAGAGATCAAAAGAAAAATCCCCCAATGCAGCAACAATGACGCCCAAAGCGGTGACAAGAACTGAAAGAGATACCTGCAAAATACTTAAATGCTTGAAATTATAAAAAGCATTGCAGTTCGTGTATATCAAACAGTGTCAGTTTAAATAGTAATAAGATAGCAAAATAATTAACAATTCTCTCTCTCTCTCTCCCTATCTCTCTTCTCCCAGGCCTGATGGCCCGATTAGGCCATAGCCAACCCTGCTTTTCAGGTCCAACGAGAACGCCCCCCCCCCCCCCCCCCCCCCCCGGCGGGGCCTCACTCACTCTAGTCCAACTGAATCTATTTAAAAAACATTTTAAAAAATTCGCAGCCTCACCCTATTTCCAATCCAACCCTAACACTCCTTTCTCCCAACACTCCAGGCTCCCAACGGAAGGCTGAAATCACAGGTGCATATTGAGTTAGCCGGGAGCATTGCGAGTGCGGGTTTTCGCTTCCTCCAGCCATGACGTTCCCGCTCTCAGACCATCGCCCATGGCCTCCCACAATGCTTAGCCATCCTTCCACTGGCGAACGTTTTCGGGGAGGAGAATTGGAGTTGCTCCTCGCCGGAGGCTATCCGCCGCCATTTCTTCCCACAACGCTCTTCCTTCTAGGACTCAGGTGATGTATTTCCTCCATGGTATAAGTAAACTCTTTAGGGCAAATTGTTTTTCTCCGTGCCCATCCTTTTTCTCGAATTGGTTCTCAGTTATTTGGACAAATAAAGAACGTAATAATTCACTCCTTTTAGGATAGAATGAAGTTGTAATATCATAAATTTGATGTAAATTGTAAGCAGACCAATGACTGGTGGATAGTGAAGCCTGAATAAAGAGTAGCTTTTGACATACTTCTAATGGAAAATTTTGTGGAGGAAAAATGAATTTGATGAACAAAATCCTACATCAAAATTGAACTAAAAGTTAAGTAATAATTTAACCCCATAATAATTTAACCCTATATTTTAGGAAAAGTGATGCAGTTCTGCTAGGAGCTTCAAATTTAAATGGATGAACTCTTGCGAAGTGCTCACAGTCGACCCTAATAAACTGATAAAATTACAAGGTTCATGTTAATATGAGTTAGGCTGAACTAATGCAGAAACATCTCAGTTATTATGAGTTATGTCATTACAGAAATTAATATAACCTAAGTTCTATTTTCAATGGAGTCTTTTTGAGTGAAAACTTGACTATGTGTTTAGCTTAGAGCCTTAGAGGTTAAATTATATTTGAAACTGTTGGAAAAGCCCATTTACTCTAGGCCCATTATGCAACATTTATTGACATTTATTGTTTTTCTCTCCTCTCTTTAGTCCCACATCTTGTATAGGACATTCTTCTCTCCTTCTCTCATCTATATATTTGTACTCATTCTTTGTATTTGACATAAGTGAACATATATACAAGGTGGTATTTTTCCCTCTCTACATGGTATCAGAGCCAGGTTTTCTCCTTGAGCGGCTTCCCCTTTCTTACCCGCGTCGTCTGTCTTCTGTTCGCTACCCACCCGGCTTCTTGCGGCCTGCCTTCCTGTCCGCTCCGCTCCTCTTCTTTTGCTTCTGCTTCTTCTCCGTGGTTCCACCCCTCCCATCCGGCATCTTATAGCCTTCCCCTTCTTTCTCTCTCGTCGGGTCCACCTTCCCTCTCTTTCCTCCAGACCGCTGTCTCTTGCGGCCTGTTCTCTCTTTCTCTGCGGCCTGTCTCTCCTCCGGCCTGGTACAGCTCGTTGCGGCCTGCGGCCTGCTGATCTGCCTCTCTCGCGACCTACTCTGGTTCGCTCTGGTTCGTTGCGGCTTCCTATACCTCGCTGCGGCCTGTCTCTCTCCCGACCTGCTTCGGCTCGTTGCGGCTTGACCTAGCTCGCCGCGGCCTGCTCCTCCTCGCTGCGGACTACCTCTCTTGCGGCCTGCTCCAGCTCGCAAGCGACCTGCCTTTTCTGCGGCCTGCCCCTTTTGCGGCCTGCCTCTCCTGCGGGTTGGTCCCGAGCGTTGCGGTCTCTTCTCTCTTTCCGCTCGAGTCTTCCCTACTCGCGGTCTCTTCTCTCTCACCGCCACCGGCCTCCTATTTCTTAGACCGCTGCTGTGCTCAGCCAGACCGTGCGGACTCCTGCCTTCCCGCATTTTGGTCGCGGTCTTCTCCTTTTCCTTTCTTTGCGGCCTCTCTCTGTTCGCTGCGACCTGATCTCTCTCCCGGCCTCCGCCTTTGGTCACGGACTCCTTTCGCAGTTTGGTGCCCGGGCGGTCTCTGCTCAGGTCGCGCGATCTTCTTTGTTGCCCGGTCTGTTCTCCTAGCCGCCTCTCTTCTCCATGGCCTCCTCTGCTGATTCCGTTGGCACGGTGGTTCCACCTGCTGACCGCCCGGCCTCTCTCCCGGAAGTCCGCGATGAGCTCCGTATTACTACCATTTCTCTGACCGGCAAGAAAAATTATGTAGAATGGGCACACTCTGTTCGTCGTGTCCTGCAATCCAAGGGGTTCCTTCATCACTTGACTCAGGCCGTTATCGGTACTCCTACGGATGATTGGTTACGCAATGATGGTCGGGTGCAGACTTGGCTTCTTAATTCTCTTGATGGAGAATCCTATCGACTGGCCATGTACCATGAGACGGCCAAAGGCATGTGGGACGAGCTCCACACCCTCTACTCTGTACGACATTATCACTGCTCTCCAGGCCCTTGATAGCAGTGGAGCGACCGATCTGACATCCTTTGTTGCTCAGGCTCGGTCTCTGGTCGAGGCTTGGATCCACCATCAGCCTCCTACTCTGGATCTTGCTGCCCAACGTGCCCAAAAGGAAGCTGTGGGTATATCCATGATGATGTCTCGGGTCCCGCCTCATCTTCATAGTGTACGGGATCACATCCTCTCCTCTACTGTTACCCCATCTTTCTCCGATGTGTGCTCAATGCTTCTCAAGGTCTCCCCACCTCCGGATGTGCCCGGGCCACCTTCTTCGGCCCTTGTTCAGCAGACCCCTGCTCTCTTATTGCCTCTTCCATCTTCTGCTCGTGGTGGCCGCTCTGACTCTCGCGGCCGGGGCCGGGGTGGCCGGCCTCGGCCTAAGTGCTCGTTCTGCGGCAAAGATGGGCATCTTGAAGCCGCGTGCTACCGCAAACATGGCCGCCCTCCTATTCCGCAGGCCGCTGTTGCTGCGACTGACTCCTCTTCCACTCGTCCTGACCTCGACGAGGTTCGTCTTCAGCTCCAGCATTTTCATGGGCTGCTTAGCCTCCCTCCTGCCTCGGTTGCCTCCGCTGCCTCCATCTCCAATGAAGGTATCGTCTGCCTCTCCTCTGGCCCGCGATGGATCCTCGATTCTGGTGCCACTCATCACATCACCTCTGTTCGGCCACCTCAGTACTTGTCTTCACCTCACCTGAAGTACATTACTGTGACCAATAGGGCATCTGTTCCTGTCCCTGGATGTGCTGATATTCCATTGACCTCTTCTCTCCTTCTGCGCTCGGCTTTTCACGTTCCGGGCTCTCCTTTCAATTTACTTTCTGTTGGTCGCCTTACTACTGATTCTAATTACTCTGTGACATTTACTTCCTCTTCTTTTCTCATACAGGATCAGCAGACACGGACTATCATTGGTAGGGGGCGGCTGTAGAATGGGCTCTATCTCCTTGACGATTCTCCCACTATCCTCGCATCTATCTCCTCTTCGGCTTGGCATCGCCGCTTGGGTCATGCTCCTCTGCCAGTCCTCCGGAAGGCTCTTCCAGATATTTCTCTTCCCGCATTACAGTGTGACACATGTATTTTGGGCAAACAGCCCCGTTCATCTTTTCCTTCTCACTGTACTCGGAGCTCCGCTCCTTTTATTTTGGTACACTCTGATATATGGGGTCCGTAAAAATTCACTAGTATTTCTGGCTACCGGTATTTTCTTACTTTTATTGATGATTACTCTCGCATGACGTGGTTGTATCTCCCCCGGGATCGCTCTGAGCTTCCCCGCGTGTTCTGGGCCTTCATACTTGAGACTCGCACTCAATTCTCTGCATCCATTCGTACTCTTCGTACTGACAATGCGCGTGAGTACACCAGTCATACCTTCGCGACTCTCTGCTCTGAGTTCGGCATTCTTCACCAAACCTCGTGTCCGTATACTCAACAACAGAATGGTGTCGCCGAGCGCAAGAATCGTCACCTTCTTGATGTCGCCCGTTCCCTTATGCTCCAAATACGGGTTCCCAAGCCGTACTGGAACTTCACGCTCTCCACGGCTTGTTTTCTCATCAACCGTCTCCCTTCTTCCGTCCTCTAGTATGCTACTCCCTTCAGCCTCCTCTTTCCCTCCACTCCGCCTTTTCTCGTTCCTCCTCGGGTCTTTGGGTGTACCTGCTACGTCCACCAACTTGGTCCCTCCATCGACAAGTTGGATCCCCGTGCCGCCCAACATATCTTTGTGGGCTACTCGAGCACTCAAAAGGGTTATGTGTGTTATTCGTCTGCTACCCGCAAAGTTACGGTATCTGCGGATGTCACTTTCCGTGAAGATCTTCCCTTCTTTTCTGATCTGGATATCACTCCTAGTCCAAACCCCGTCGTTCGTCCTGTCATCCCTGCTCCCCGCTCCTCCTCCTCTCCTCCTCGTGTCGTACCTCCGGTCCATCCACCACCACCAGTTATCCGGGTCTACTCTCGTCGCTCTCCTCCTCCCGTTGCCCCTCTGCAGTCGGCCTCGACCTCTGGTGCTCCGCTACCTGCTGCTCCGGCTCCCACTTCCACCGCTCATCCGATGGCGAATTACGTCTCTCTCCACCGCCTTTCTCCACCTCTTCTTCACTTTGCCACCCCATTATCCTCTGTTTCTGTCTCTAACTCTTTGCAGGAGGCATTTCAACATCCCGGCTGGCGGGCTGCCATGGACGAAGAAATGACGGCCCTTTGGGCCAACAAGACCTGGGACTTGGTTCCCTTACCTCCAGGTCAGCACCCTATTGGGTGTAAGTGGGTTTTCGTCATCAAGCATGCTCCGGATGGCACTATTGCCCGCCTGAAGGCCCGTCTTGTGGCCCGTGGCTTCACGCAACATGAGGGCCTTGACTATGAGGAGATCTTCTCTCCGGTGGCTAAGCTCAACACCGCCCGTGTTCTTCTCTCCGTAGCGGTGCACGACCACTGACCCCTTCATCAGCTCGATATCAAGAACGCCTTTTTGAATGACGACCTTCAGGAAACCGTCTACATGCGCCAACCGCCCGGGTTTGAGACCACGGGGAAGTCTCGGGTGTGTCTTCTCAAGAAATCCATTTATGGTCTCAAACAGTCCCCTCGGGCGTGGTTTGACAAGTTCAGCAAGGTGGTTCGGGACATGGGCTTCACTCGGAGTTCTGCAGATTTCTCCCTATTCACCCGACACCGGGCCACTGGAACCGTCCTTCTGTTGGTTTATGTTGATGACATACTACTCACTGGGGATGATTCAAAGGGGATTCAAGAGGTCAAACAGCATCTGAGCGTTGTATTTCAGACTAAAGACTTGGGGCATCTTCGCTACTTCCTTGGTCTCGAAATCGCACGACGACCAGACGGGCTGGTCCTCTCCCAACGAAAGTACTGTCTTGATCTTCTCAAAGATGCTGGTCAGTCCGGTAGCAAACAAGTTTGTACCCCAATGGAGGTAAATCACAAACTGTGTGCTCATGCTTCTGATGACGATTTGCTTCTTCAGAACCCAGAATACTATTGACGACTTGTGGGAAAGTTGATCTATCTAACAGTCACGAGGCCAGATATATCGTTTGCTGTTGGGGTTGTCAGTCGGTTCATGCACGCCCCCCAGGTTTCTCATCTCCAGGCGGTTGAACGGATTCTCCGATACCTTAAGGGAGCTCCGGGTCAAGGGCTGGTTTACAAAACCTCTGACTCGGCTCCTGCATTAGTTGCTTATTCTGATGCCGATTATGCCGGTTCTCTGGACGATCGGAGGTCAACAAGTGGGTTCTGTACTTATTTTGGTGGTCATCTCATTACATGGAAAAGTAAAAACAAGTTGTGGTCGTCCGCTCCTCTGCAGAAGCTGAATACCGATCGATGGCCTCGGTTGTCTCAGAACTCACATGACTTGAAAGTCTCCTTACTGACCTGTGAGTAAAACTCCCCTCATCTGCTGTTCTATTCTGTGATAGTCAAGCCCCCATACACATAGCAAAGAATCCGGTGTTTCATGAGCGCACAAAACATATCGAAGTCGACTGTCACTTTATTCGAGAGAAAGTTCAATTGAAGAAACTTGAGTTAAAGCATGTTCCGGGCACTGATCAAGTTGCTGACATTCTCACGAATGCCTTATCTAGTACCATATTCTACCAGTGTTTGTCCAAGCTGGGTGCATATGACCTATATGCTCCAGCTTGCGGGGGAGTGTTGGAAAAGCCCATTTAGTCTAGGCTCATTATGTAACATTTATTGACATTTATTGTTTTATCTCCTCTCTTTAGTACCACATCTTGTATAGGACCTTCTTCTCTCCTTCTCTCATCTATATATTTGTACTCATTCTTTGTATTTGACATAAGTGAACATATATACAATGTGATATTTTTCCCTCTCTACAGAAACTAATAAGGTACATGTCATGGATTTGTAGAGGATAATGGAAAAAATTTCAACATGTGATGCTGTGGGAGGGGCCGGTGGAGCTTCTTCTTACCAATCTTTAAAGAAATTGGACCAGCTTTGGTCTAACATATGTGCTACTACACCCGGTATTTTTTTTAATAGCGCTTGGATTTGAAAAAAAACCATTACTTAGGCCCCGTTTGACACGTTGGTGGCGTTCATGAACGTGGTGGTTATGAACCGTCGTTTGTGAACGCTCGACCTCACCTAAGGAACTTCATCCACTATTATGTTCAAAACTAGTTTCTTTCTCGATGGTTGTAGTCGTTGTCATGTCAAACATACATTCTATGATAATGGAATTTTTGTCCAAACTCACCGGAGCTGGATTTTCGCCTTCTGTCAGGAGCCAAACATACTTCGCTAATCTAAATCTGAATTTGCATAAATTTCCTTTTTCTAAACTACTTCGTTGATCTGAAGCCGAATTTTAAGTTTCAGTATATGAATTGCAAGTAGCCCTGTTATCTACATTAACTGCGAGCTAGATGGAGATTTCTTGATGTGTGAGCTAGGTAAGGAGTTCTGAAGCTAACTGTGACATGAACTGACTTCCTTATGCAATTAGTGAGTTGGATGGGGATTTCAAAACATTGAGCTATCGAGCGCAATGTGTTTGTGAAAAGCATCAGACAGATTTTTTGTTTTAAGATTTTGTGATTCAGTTTTGTTTTTGTTATCAGATTTGTGTTTCCGATTTAGTGTATAAGATATTAAATATTTAGAAGAATATGCACTCTGTTTGTGATTCCCATATGCTTCCCAAATAATTAACCCATAAATTATTTCACAGATATATTATGTTTGGGCTTAACTTTTGTTTACTTTTGGCATTTTTATTGCATCTGCAGTGCAAGTGAAACCTCTAATTTGAACTCCACCGTCTTTCAGACTCTGTTGTGTTTCCTTCTCAATAAAGATTGTGAACATTACACGAAGTCTAATTATTTTAGGCGATTGTTATCCGCAGACCTATTTTGGTTATTCGCAGATTTTTACTAACCGCAGATCCAAAGAGACTCAGAATTACTATTCGCAGATAAAATTGTTATTCGCAAACCATTTTAAAAAACAAAAAAATAAACAGTCCATAATATCCGATTAAAACCCAAAATTCAATGTTCAAATAAAATATTGATATAGTTAAACAGTCCAGAGTGCATCATAAGTTAGAATAAAATGTCTATTTTCAAATAAAATACTAGTCCCTTTTGTTGCAACAGATATTTGAGGCCCTCCACAAAAAGTGATATCAGAGCTCCTCCACAAAAGTAATATCCCAGCAAAAACTAAAATTAATATCTGTTGTCATTTCTGCCATGAAGTGCCTCCAGCTTCTCATTTATTTCAGTTCATATATTTCCTGCATTATTAGTCAATGCAAATGTTCTCAAAATTTCTTAACAAGCAGAAATCATACGAATTAAGCAGAAATCATACAGAAAATGTCAAAGTAGTTCTCGAGATTAACTATTTCACTTTCCGTATCCTCAAGCGAGTGAGAAACATCAATTCTTGAAATGTATGTAGCTTCCCACTGCCCAGCAATCGGATCATGAAACCTTTTCCACGGTGAGACGATACGTGGCAAAGGACACCCATCACGAAGTATCAAGTGTACAAAATGATTACCATCTACGAAGCCCATGCATACAAGTCGCGGCATTACCGAGGGGCCAGAATTTAATGGTAGAAAAGTGAGGTTTTGGAGTGTAGACAACTGAACTAGTGCTATGTTGTAGCAGGATGCCACCACAATCCTCATATCTGGCATAGACATCCATTTCTCTTCCGGTGCCGGGATTTGGGAACAATCAAGAGATCCCAACAAATATGTGTATCTCGACATGCCAAAAATAGTTTGATAAAGGGTCTCCTTCGTACGAAGTTCCCTACTCAAGTCCAACCGAACTTGGGCCCAATTTTCCCCCATATCTAACCCTCGGCTTATAACTCGGTAGCCACAATGCCCATCGTCAAGCACATTAATGACCTTAACTATGTGATCTGCTATAAATGGGGGCATTTGCCTACAAATATCAATATGAAATTGTTGCACAATAGAAAGTGTTGGCTTCCGAAGATGGTAACCTGTCCTCTTTCTAGCAACTTGTTTCCCCTTCTTAACCTGAAATTTCATTTCAGTCTCACCTTCCAACACATACTCAAAATGTGAAGGATTTCTTTTAGTAGACTTCGGATCATCACTTAGCCTTTTGTAGGTGCCCTTGGGTCTACCCTTCAATCTGAGTCAAACCCCCCAACTCTTTTTTGTGTAATAACGCTCTTTGGTTATAAATGATTCTCATAGTGGTGGAATTATCCACATTTCTTTTTTTCAGGGCAGTTAGTATTTTCCTTGGCTTTACTCATGATGAGTACATAACCTCAACCAATCTCTCTTCGTTTACATTCAAAGTCCAGAAATCTGGACTGAAGAAGTCCAGAAATCTGGACTGAAAAAGTCCAGAAATCTGGACTTCTTCAAAGTCCAGAAATCTGGACTTTGAAGAAGTCCAGATTTCTGGACTTCTTCAAAGTGAAGAAGTCCAGATTTCTGGACTTCTCCAGTCCAGATTGCTGGACTGAAGAAGTCCAGATTTCTGGACTTCTCCAGTCCAAAAAAAAAAAGAAGTCCAGAAATCTGGACTTCTTCAGTCCAAAAATCTGGACCGAAGAAGTCCAGATTCTGGACTTCTTCAGTCCAGCAATCTGGACTGAAGAAGTCCAGATTTCTGGACTTCTTCAAAGTCCAGAAATCTGGACTTTGAAGAAGTCCAGATTTCTGGACTTCTCCAGTCCAAAAAACAAAAAACAAAAGAAGAAGTCCAGAAATCTGGACTTCTTCAGTCCAGATTCTGGACTTCTTCAGTCCAGCAATCTGGACTGAAGAAGTCCAGATTTCTGGACTTCTTCAAAGTCCAGAAATCTGGACTTTGAAGAAGTCCAGATTTCTAGACTTCTCCAGTCCAGAAATCTGGACAGAAGAAGTCCAGAAAGAAGAAGAAGAAGAAGGGACCTAGGCGGGATCGGGACGGAGCAGCCGGGAGCGGGATCGCGGGATCGCGGGATCGGGACGGAGCAGCCGGGAGAAGACCTAGGCGGGCGGGATCGAGACGGAGCAGCCGGGAGAAGAAAACCTAGGCGGGATCGGGACGGAGCAGCCGGGAGCGGGATTTCGCCCGTGGTTAGGACACAGAGGCGGCTAATCTGTGAATAGAGAGCGAGATTTCAAATTGAAAACTTAAAGTTAAAAACCGGCTGATTTGGTGGTCTGCGAATAACCAAAATAGGTCTGCGGATAACAATCGCCTTATTTTACTCTCTTACTATTTTTCAAATTGCTCTTAATTAGATAGTGCTCCCAATCTTCAACATCTTGGGTTGCATGCTTGGAAGTTTCTGGATATATAGCCTCGATGCTGCAATCTCTTAGGTTTGCAATCATCTAATTGTGTTTATATACTTTCCAACTATCAAACTCATTAAAAAAAAGCTCTATTAATTTAATTTAATTTAACATAGATTTTTTAAATGATTGATTTTTCCTCTTGAAAATGGCAAAAACAATTTATATTAACGTTGAAATGTGTTTTTCTGTTTTTCATAGAAAAGCTCACTTAAATATTTCCAAACTAAATTTGGTTGATGCCCGAGAGTTAACTCTTTAGCTCTTTGCATCTTTCTAAGGTTAAAATGTTGATTTTGTCCCAGTAGAGAATATTTATCTTTGAACAAAAAAACTTCTACTTAGCTCACTTACCGGCCTTTCTCATATTTATATGTTCACAGCGATTCCTAACTTCATGTGGGAAGAGTTAAAGGAGAATGATTTTTGTTAGTCACCCAATGAGAGATAACTCCTGAAAAAGATTGTGGAGAATATAGATCTAATGGTTCAAGAAAGATAGGTATTTTTATTTTTAATTATTGCTTTGGATATTGTATCTAGATTAATAATAAGATCACCCTATCAATGGACTTCAAATTCATAGAAGCCTGACAGAGATTTGGAGAGAGAGAGAGAGATAATATTTTCACAAGCACTATATATTGAGTTTCAACGTTGTTTTTACCTACAAATTTCATTACAGTTACCCAACTCTAAAACGGTGAGAGGGATACGAGTGATGTCAAGGAGTGCTCACTTTGAAGAAATTCAAGCACGGTTATTATTGTAACGGAGTAGAGATGGCAAAAGAAGCTAAGCAACCCTATTTCATGTATAGGTTACTAAGAGTTTGTTTAAGAACATGTACATTGGACTTGAGGTTATTCCAAATTAATTTTTATTTCATGCTTAAAATCATGCATATGTCAGGACACTTGAATAAAGGATAATTATCTTTGTAATGTCTATTTCATTGTTAATTAAATATTAATGTGTATATTGATTCAACTAAATGTTAAATGTGTATATTACAATAATTGTAATCCTTGCTTTCTTAAGCTTTATTTTAGAGCAATCTTATGAACAGATTATTTTTGAACAAAACCTCAATGTCTTGTCCTACTGTCGACCGAAGGTTGCTGTCCGGCGGCCAGTTGCATCCAAAGAAACAAACCACCCGCGTTAAGGACTTAAGGGGCACAGATCTTATCTCCACCGAAGATGAAAGCTTTGAAAGCTCTCCGTCTTCCAATGAACCCTAAAAATCTATACAAATCTAAATTTTGTAAAGGGATGGTGTAAAATCCAAGGGAAATGAAGAGCCCTATAAAAAGCAAAGGAATTCCTCTGGAAAACGTACATGACAATCACAAAGGGGTTTTGCAAGCGATAAATTTAGTAGACCTTGTTTTGTAAACTTTCTTTATGCCTAACTTAAATATATGATCTGATCAAGCTTTCGAGCACCTGTCTATCAAGATCGGCGCCAAGAAATCGCCTGTGGAAATCATCTGCAGAGTAGATTAATATAGCGTCCATTATAATTTACTCAAGTCATTTGCAGAGTAAATTTCCTGATGCTTGTTGCGTCGATGATAGGGCAAATCCCTCAGCGGGCGTCTTCGGCGGCTTCAGAAGCTGATCTCTTTTCTTGGGGAAGACGACCTGGGTCTCACGCGAGTAGCAGAGGTGAAAGGGCGGAGCGCCGGTGTCATTATCACTCATCTCAGAATCACCATAGCTGAAAGTGCGGAGAGCCGGGGCGAGTGTACGCGGCCTCCTACTGTTGGTCTTACTTCCTCTCCCACTCCTTTCCTTTTTTCTTCCTTTCTCTCTTCGCTCTTTCTCCCTCTCTCCCCCTTTCCTTCTCCTCTCCCTCATGTTCTCACTCTTCCCTCCCTCCCCCCTTTTTTCCCCCTCATACAAAAGAGGAACCCGGCGCCCCCCTCCCGCCCCTTCCAGCCGGGATTCTCCCATGCTCCTCCCTTTCTCCTTCCACTCTTCTTGTCGTCATAGGTTCTTGAGGTTTGAAGAAGGGTAACACGAACCTCCTCCACGACTTCACGCGTGCGAGGCTGCATATGAGATCCCAAACAGGATCCCATAACAAATGTGAAGTATAGAAGAACTATGTATAAGCCCAATGTAAAAGCCCACTTTCCTAACTCATTGGGAGATCTCTCTCATGTATAAATCAGTCTCACATCTTAGTTTGGAGTTATTATATCACTCCTCTCCAATATATATGTGTAATAAATTATTTGTGCTTTGTATTCCACTCTTCTACATTAAGTAAAGATTTGGCTCATTATCAACAACGATTAAAGTAGATGATGTGAAATAAACAAAACACTAGATTGTTTTGTGTAGACTGGAAATTTCGGCACAAAATAGCGCATGGTACATAAATGGAGTTGGTGCAAGGTGGGAGTCCATATCTTGAGCACACATGCAAAATCTACGGAAGGTTGCTTAAGTAGAAAATTTAATGATATGTTCATGTACTTCCTTCTTAGGAACCATTGGGGTAGCTTCCAAATGACACTTTGAAGAAGAGTGAATGCATTCAGCTCACTCATTGAAGAAAAATGAAGCACCATAAAAGGAAAGTTAGGTCAACCATGAGTGAACATTGAACCAGGTGTCTGATCGGAAAAATAATTGAAAGATTACTTTTATTCATTCCATAACATAAATGGGGCGCTGAAAAAAGAAACTGGATATAGACACACACGCACGAGTGACACTGCATGGGGGCTCCCATGTGGTCCTGGTAGTACCCCATCTGCGACAGTACCTCCATTAATTGCAAACGGTCTCTACCCGTCCGTGGGTTCAATGACATTTGGTAGATATCACTGTGGTGGTCCTCCATCATTACACCACTAAAGTTTTTTCTTATTGTATAACCCGTAATTTATCGAGATCAGAAATGTCTAGCCTAAGGAAGACACCTTTGGAGACCAGCTCGGCGGCCTCAAGCATTTAGCTCGACGGAATTCAGCCCAGGAGACCTCATCTCAGAAGATCTTGTTGGGGGAAGCTATTCGCAGGCCTCGTCGGGGGAGGCTATTCGTAGACCTCGTCGGGGGAGGCTATTCGTAGACCTCGTCGGGGACGTCTATTCGCAGACCTCGTCAGGAATGGCTACTCGCAGACCTCGTCAGGAATGTCTATTCACAGACTTCGTCACAGTACTTGTCACAGGAGACCCTGGCAGCCTGTAAAAATCAACTTGTCAATATATATATATATATATATATATATATATATATATATATATATATATATATAGAGAGAGAGAGAGAGAGAGAGCTAGATAAGCAATACACCATTTTCTAACAGTTTTACTCAGAGACCTGCCATAACAAGTTGGAAAACGTTAGATAGTTCTAATGATTCCCCATTATCATCATTATTAGCATTAGAAAAGCTATTTTAGGTCAACTTCATGAATACCCTGCTTAAAGATGGATCAAAATAGTTGGGATATAATTAAAGGTATGACGGTGATCATGAATCTTTGTAAAACTCCCCGGAACTACAGAGCATCATGTCTTGCATCTCTCACCCTGATAACATATTATTTAACTTAAATTAGTAAAGCAAAAATATTAAGTTTTAACTATAAAAATATATATTTTCTCATATTATATATTAATTTATTTTTTAATTAGTTTATTTCATATGAATTGCACTAATACTATTTTTATGCAGACCTGGGGAAATTTCTACACGTTTTAAAGTAAAAGCCCGCTGCCAAGTTTTCGAGAACATGGAGCAGTCTCGCCGATATTCCTGGTGCAGCCTGAGCCTTCACGACGATGTTCTTGTTGCTGCCCGCACCAAAGATGCAGTCCCGAGCCACTTCCATGCAGCCCGACCAATTGGAATCCATGCATGGCCGACCCTCTCCCTCAACTTTTAATTTAAATCTATATGCAAGTCCATGTGATTTCATATACGGAATATGGCCAACTATTTCCCTAATTTCCCAGCCCACCTCCACCCCATGCAAAGCCCACGTAACCCCATGCTTCCATCCACATCACCACTCCTAAGATTATGCCTGCAAATCACCACTTATGCTGACTCACACCTTCTATTATTGCTACAACGCATTTCATGCGGCCCATCTCCATAATCCCATGCAACATTGCCACCTTTGATGATTCATACCACCCTTAAAAGGCTGCAGCCGAACCACATTTTCATTTCTTTTTTTTAAACCGTGAGAATCCCATCATCCCCCCTTTGGATCAATTATTTCCTCTCTTTATTGCTGCCATGCATTTCCCCCATGCAAAAAACCAAAATACTTCATTCTTCCTCCCTTGGAACCACCATTTTTCTCTCTCATCTATATCCATCCCCTAGCATTTACTCCCTTGGATGATTCTAGACCCATCTTTGCATCTATAAAAGACCATGGATTCAAGGAGGAGGGGGCATGCTATTTTTGGAGAAGAAATTTTGAGAGAGAGAGATCTTGTAGTACGCTTTCTTGTTTTCATGTTGTGTGTTTTCCTTTTTGTTTGATGAAAATGTTCATTTCACTTATTATTATTATCTCTCCTCTTACTATGCATAGTTAATTCTCTACTCAATGCTTGATTATGACGTATTGAGATGAGTATTAAATTATAATCCTTCATCTCTAATTTTTAATGTTTAGTTTTGATTTATTTCCGATTAATTATTGTTTGAGAGTTTATATTGCCGGTATATAAATTTCGTGATTCGATTGACGTCCTAGTAGCCAAAAGGCTCGTGGATACTTTATATCTCTCGGAAATAAAGAGTGTTTTATATTTGCTTTGAGAAAAGAAAATATAAACATTTTGGTTTTTGGGTTAACCTTCGTGCGATTTTGATTTATCTCAAATTTGAAGAAATTCTATTTGATTTATTTTAAAATTAGGCGGTAGTCGTCTCTAGCGAGTGACTACCATATTTTTCAATCCTCCAATCGAAATGAAAATTTAAAGGTTAGAACGCATCTTTTATAATTGGATTCCCAAGAATACCTAATCAATCTATGGTAAAATCTAATAATGACATGAAAATCTATCACAGAAGGTAGCCTTTTAGGAGGCTCTCTCGGAGGAGTGTAGAAAAACTCATCCCGTAGATGCCGAGAGTTTTGGTGACTGTGCAAGACATCTACACTCAAATACGAGCTCGTAACGAGCCGAATGTATCTCAGGGAACGTAACACATCAAGGAGCTCACAAGAAGGTGTGTACGAAAAGTCATCGCGAATGAGACCACCACTTGGATGAAAATCGTGTGCACCAACTAAAAGACGTGGCTCTATAGCGTGGTGAGTGTCCCCAAAAGTAAAAAACTTGTCGGTCAGCGGGTTGTGCGTCCCAAAACTAATCGAGAGTGTGATGTGTCATAAGATAGGACCCTCACAATATTAAAAGTATACTCACATTTATTAGGGGAAGTCCTAGATACTTGATGCTCCACTCAAAATCCAACCACTAAGGCAAGGTCAGAGACAATAATGGAAGTGGCGTCAGTAAGTCGATACTCATACATGCGTGGCTTACCTGAATCTTATCCTCACCAGGATGTGACGGATCATCAGGAGGCTCAACATGGGAGTCGTCATAGAACTCGTCACTAGAGTCATGATCCTTCATGCGAGTACCATCGTGAGGGGTAGTGTCCCGTGAATGGGTGACATAGCCAATACGAGATCAACACCAGGCTCTGTGCTCTCAGTCGTGATGTGACTTAGGGTAATGACAATGAGAGAGCGACATAGACCTACACTCAAGAATGGGTATGTGGGTGCGGTGCTAACTAACTCGGTGTATGACAGAGGAAGAGGTGTAGGTTAGGGACACAACATTACAGACTCAATAGGTCGCTCAGGTTCGCTCTCAGTCGGGGTCACAAGAGACAGGTCAGAAACAAGAAATAGGCCAGTCACTGGGCTAAGCACCTCACTGAGGTAAGAGCAATCCGCATCAGATATCACTTATGTCATGACTGACAGGACAGTGGTAGGCATTATGGTGACCTCAATATGGGAGGGGCTCGTACTGCGGAGGTCAAGGTGAGAATCTCATTGACCAGCTCTTGCGTATCTCAAAGACTGTTCATAACAAAGAACGAACTGATATGTTTGCTCAAGTGACTTCGAGCTATGATAAACTACCTTAGTACGTATGTCAGACCGAAATCGGGAAATGATCATGGCTGGGTCCTCACGGATATCACTCCTCACCACTAACTCATCAAAACGATCCCTGTACTCAGCGACAGACATGAATCCTTCCCGAAGGGAAAATAATTGGTCAAGCAAGCGACTTCGATATGACGAAGGCAGATACCTCTGACACAATATAAGCTTCATGTCCACCCAACTAATGTTGTGGCAAGATGGTCTCGCTTGCGGGTCCTCTCAACACTAGACTAATAATTCCTTGTCTGATCTAAAAGTTTAAGTTTCGCAAACTTGACGCGACGCTCATCTAGAAACTCGAAATGATCGAGATAATACTGCATATTCACGAGCCAATAACTGAAAGACTCAGGACTCGATGAGGTGTCAAAGGGAGGGGAAATAGTACTAAACTGACTTTCAAAATCTCTCTCAAAGAGACGATCTTCATAATAGTCATCTCTAAGGTGATCGAGTCGTGTCGAAGGGTCAAAACGTTTTGTTCGCGTGCAAGGATATGAACGACTACAATCATCATACTGATCGTCTCTAGCATAATGGGGTCACATTCGTGGGTCAACACGATCTCTGACAGCGGCGTGCTGCGATCGAGAATAATCGTCGTAGTACCGTGAAGGTCTTCCTGACGGGGCACTATGGACGCGAGTGTAAGTGCACTCAAAACCTCCAAATTGAGAAGAGGAATAATTGTGATACATAGACATAGTGAACATATAGAATCTACAACTGCGTATCAAGAGAGCGTGTAACCTGGCACTGACACCAATTGATGCAGGTCGAATCTATAGGTAGCGGGAAATCTGCGACCTAACCCTACATGATATGGAAATCTGACGGTTAAGCCACAATTAGATAATAATTAAAACATCACGCGCAGATAAATTCATAACAAGATACAAATAATTTATTAGAACAAACAAGCTTAGGCTTTCCTCCGCGTAAATGGTCAAAGCTAGAGCGCGCGACGAATAAAATCCTGCAAATCACAATAATGATCGAAAAGCAAACAACTACCATACAAGATATCCAAACGAATATAAGATCCAATTCAATATAAATATGATGAAAATAATAATCCAGTACAAATTAGGACAAACAAGCTTAGGCTTTCCTCCGCGTGCAGGGTCAAAGCTAGAGTGCACGGCGAATAAAATCTTGTAAATCACCATAATGATATAAAAGCAAACAACTACCGTACAAGATATCCAAACGAATATAAGATCCAATCCAGTATAAATATGATGAAAATAATAATCCAGTACAACGAAGATTCACCAAGTAGTGGGCTTACCAAGACATCGAAGAATCCGGAGCCGAAAATCCGTGAACGACGATCCAAGGTGGAACCTGGGCGTGGAAAACGGCATATGTGGTTGTTCTCAGCGGTGGAGGGTGGAATCGATCCAGAAATGGATAGATCCCACCACATAGGGGTAGATCTGGGCGAGGGAGGGATGTATCCGATGTTTGGTAGTGGATCCGGGCTAAGGGAGGGAGTATGGATGGAGGGAAAGACGGATCGGAGACTGAAATTCCCGGATCTGGGTTTATTTGTAAGGGGGAGGGATAACGAAGATGGTTCCATGAGAAGAGGGGTTGTGGGGATAGGGAATAGGCGGCTGGAAATTAGGGGGCTGTTGTGAGAAAATGGGAGGTGATGGTGGCGGCTTGCTGGATTATGGGAGGGAAAATAGGGCTGCTGCATGGAGGAAGACAAGGTAACGGAGGAGTTCCTGAAGGGGCTTTCAGGCCGCCGGTGGACAACAAGGGGAAAAACTATATCAAATGAATAGTTAATTTCATTAACGAACAATGATTTGAAAAGGAAATGACATTATTATAGGAAGAGATAGTAGCTAGTTTTGGAGGCTATAGGGGGCTGCGGGAGGGAGTTTAGGAGGGGAAAAGGATCCTAGGGTTAAGACAAACTTTGGAAAAGGAGATAACACCTAGAAGTCGTCACCTAGGGTTCCATGGAGTTGGCACCGTCACAGGATCGCGGGAATCCGGGAATACTTTCACCAAATTCTGCAATCACCTAAACCAACCCACTAGAAGCCTATTTATAATGAAATAAAAGCTATGAAATCTCACCTTCAACGACTATAATTGATCGGAGGCGGGGTCACTCAAATACATCAAAATATAATGCAAACTAATGAAATAATATATCAAATCAATTCGCAACGTGAATCCGGACACATTTGCGAAGTCCGATTGTCGATCTGGGCACACCACATATGGAAAGTCGCCAATTGGCTCCGAAAGGGCCCAAAACTCGTCCTCCACTACAGGTCCTCGTCTCTACTACGCATCAGGCGGTAGTCATCTCTAGCGAGTGACTATCTGTTAAGAAACTACTAGAGAGAAGAGAGATCTAGAGAAGAAGACGGCTAGGGTTAGAAAGGAGGGAAGAAATACCTTGTAAATATCTTGCTTGCCTATCCAAAGAGGGGTTCCGAGTTATATATACCCGGAACCAAGGAGGGGCCGGCCTAAAGGGCTGGCCGGCCCCAATAGGGGCTGAACCAAACCGGTTCAGCACCAAATCGGCGGTCTTCAGAGAGTGGGGGCTGAACTGGATGGTTCAGCCCCGTTGTTATCACCTTCCTGTCGTCCCCGACGCTTGTATTGTCTTCCAAACAGCCGCGACTCGGCCCCGAGCGTAACATTCCCTTCCCCATCAACAACCAGCTTGTCCCCAAGGTGGTAGTCGGGATAAAGCTCCTTGAAATCCAGCAGATCAACCCAAGAATTGTGTGCCTCGGAGAAGTTCTTCCACTTGACCAATAGCTCTGGTCGGTACTCTGCACCCCGTCGTTTCCACTTGAGCAATAACACGGCCTCCGGAAGGGGGCGAAGCTCGCCCGCACCGGTGACCTCAGGTAAAAGAGCACTTGGTTGCACAATGACACCCACCTTCCGTTGGAGCAAGGACACATGAAACGTCGGGTGGATGCGAGAACCCGTAGGAAAATCTAGCTTGTAAGCGACCGGCCCCACCCTGCTGAGTACCCGAAAGGGGCCGTAATATCGAGGAGACAACTTCTGGCTGAAGCGACGAGCTACAGACAATTGACGGTACAGTTGGAGCTTGAGGAAAACTTCATCACCAACTGCAAATTCCCTCTCCTTGCGATGCTTGTCGGCGTGGAGCTTCATACGGTCCTGTGCCATATGGAGGTTGTCGCGCAGTGTGACCAGCATGAGGTCCCAATCGCGCAGAGCTCTATCAACGGCGGGCAAAGCCGTGCTCCCCGGCTCCTAGCTGCTCAAGGTCGGCGGAGGACGGCCGTAGATAACCTCAAAGGGGGTCATTTGGCTGGCAGAATGATAAGACGTGTTGTAACAGTACTCCGCCCAGTGCAACCAATCCAGCCAAGTGTGAGGCTCGTCCATCACAAAGCAACGCAAGTAGATCTCGAGGCCCCGGTTTAAAACCTCTGTTTGCCCATCGGTCTGGGGGTGATGTGACGTACTGAAACGTAAACACGTCCCCTGCAGACGAAACAGTTCCTGCCAAAATTTACTCAGAAAAGTAGGGTCCCGATCAGAAATGACAGCACGAGGAAGACCGTGCAAGCGGATAATCTCCCGAGCAAAAAGTGCAGCTACAGACTCGCCGGTATAAGGGTGATGCAGAGCAATGAAATGCCCATACTTGGAGAGCTTGTTCACCACCACCAAAATCACTGATTTGCCTTGGGACTTGGGCAACCCGTCAATAAAATCCATGGAAACGGTGTCTCAAATCTGTTGCGGAATTTCTAAGGGAACAAGCAATCCAGCCGGAGAGGTCGTCTCAAACTTCTGCCGTTGGCAGATCTCACATTGTCGCACAAATTGTTGTATGTCTCGCCGCATCCCGGTCCAGAAGACATTGGCTCGGGCTCTCTGGAGGGTACGAAGCACACCCGCATGGCCGCCGGCAGGTGAAGAATGGAACTCATGCATCATAACAGTCTTCCACGCTGAAGCTGGAGGAATAACCACCTTGCCATGGTGGTAAAGGCGACCATTCTGAAGATGGTAGCCGACTTCCACGACCTCGCCCCGCTGCAAGGCCTCCACTAGAGCACGGAGCGTGGGAGTACGCATCACCTCCTCCTGTATCTCGTCCAAAGAGTCAACAAGTGGGCAGATGATGTGGGCCGCAGTAGATTCAGGGATGCGCGAGAGAGCGTCCGCAACCACATTCCCCGTGCATTGTCGATAGGTAATCTCATAATCATAACCGAAGAGCTTAGTGACCCATTTCTGTTGAAGAGGCGAAGACACCCGCTGGTCTAGGAAATGCTTCAAACTCTGGTGATCAGTGCGAATCTTAAAGTGTCGGCCCAGTAGGTACGGCCGCCACATCGCCATGGCATGGATAACAGCCAACATTTCCTTCTCATACGTAGATAGCCCCAGGGTCCGTGGGGCAAGAGCCTTGCTGTAAAAAGCCAACGGTCATCCTTCCTGCATCAAAACCGCCCCGATGCCCACACCGGAGGCGTCTGTCTCTAGCACAAAGTCCTTCGAGAAATCAGGCAAAGCGAGAACTGGTGTAGTGGTCATTGCCCGCTTGAGTGCCTGAAATGCCTCCTCAGCCTCCCCCGTCCAAGAGAAGGCATCCTTCTGCAGCAACTGAGTCAATGGCCGAGCTATCTTCCCATAGTCTTTCACAAACTGCCAGTAATACCCCGTCAACCCGAGGAATCCGCGAAGTGCCCGCACCGTAAGGGGTCGTGGCCAGGATAGCATACTCTGAATCTTCTGGGTCGGCTCTGACGCCGTGACCGGAAACCAAATGTCCCAAATATTCAACCTCAAGCTGACCAAATGAGCACTTGGAACGCTTGACGTAAAGTTTGTGCCGACGAAGAATGCTAAGGACTCGCTCAACATGGCCAAGGTGGTCCTCCCAACTGGCGCTGTAGATAAGGATATCGTCAAAGAAAATCATCACAAATTGACGGAGAAGTGCTCGGAAGATCTCATTCATGTTGGCCTGAAAGGTAGATGGGCCGCCGGTCAACCCATTGGCCATGACGAGAAACTCGTAGTGGCCATCATGTGTCCTGAAATGCGGTCTTGTGGATATCCTCCTCCCTCATCAAAATCTGATAATAACCGGAACGCAGGTCCAGCTTAGTGAAAACGAACGCCCCATGCAACTCATCCAGCAACTCATCCACTACCGGAATTGGAAAATTATCCTTCACCGTGGCGCCGTTCAGAACTCGGTAGTCAACACAGAACCGCCACGAACCATCTTTCTTTTTCACTAGAATGATTGGCGCTGCAAATGAACTAGTATTGGGACGAATAATTCCCGCATCCAACATCTCCCGGACACTACGCTCGATCTCTGCCTTCTGAACATGTGGATAACGATAAGGTCGAACGTTGATTGGCTCTATCCCTGCCTTAAGATGAATCCGATGATCCCGAAACCTCGAGGGAGGTAGTGTGCGGGGTTCCTGAAAAATGTCAGCATATTGCTCCAGAAGAGTTCGTAACTGTACCGGTACCTCCGACTCACCCGTAGCCGATTCCTGAACCTCCATAAGGATTGCCATCATACTGCCTTCCTCCCCTAACCGCTGCATGCTACGCAGAGAGATTTCCTTGATAGGCGACGATTTGAGACCCCGTAAGCAGAACTGTGTCTCACCATGGTGAAACTCCATAGTCATGTGCTCCCAATCAAACGTTACCCGACGCAACTGTCGTAGCCACTGTACCCCCAAGACCATGTCCGAGCCCCGGATAGGCAACAGATATATGTCGGTGTAACCCGTATATCCTTGCATCCGAAGTGTCACACCCTTGAGTACCCCTTCACACTGTAGCTTGCTGTCATCCGCCACCATAACCTAGAAGACCGACCCCGTATCCACCTTGTGTCACACGCGTCGTGCCACAGCCGGATGAATGAAGTTGTGGGTGCTCCCACTATCCACCAAAATGGTGACCTTCTCCTGATTCAGCCAACCTGTCAGCCTCATGGTGAGCGGGGGACTGCACCCCTCCAAAGCATGTAGAGACACCCCAAGTTCGCTCAAATCCAACCCCCCGTCCGACTCCTCCTCATGCACCTCTTCCTCTACCTCTTCCTCCTGCAACATGAAGACTTGTATTTTCTGACACTTGTGGCCCGGTGTAAACTTCTCATCACAATTGAAACACAGACCCTTCTCCTTTCTGACTGCAAGCTCGCTCCATGATAACCGTGTCACTGTCGGCTTGCTACCGGCTGCTGGCTGCTGTCGTGCTGAGGTCGCAGGTGGCTTACCCGTGGCTCTAGCCTTCCGTCTGTTGACGCGTTCTTCCTGAATACGAGCCAATGCGATGACGTGATTTAAGGACCGTGGCATGTGCGCCTGTACCTCGTCCCGAATGTGCTCCTTGAGTCCCGAAACAAAGCAACTCAAGAGCGTCCTCTCTTCCCAATGAACCCGGTTTGCCAGTTTCTCAAATTCAGTGCGATACTCCATCACGGAGCCTTTCTGTCTCAGCTTCTGCAAAAGGGCCTCGAAATCCTCATACTCTAGCGGCCCAAACCGGGCCGTAAATCCCTCCACAAATTCTCCCCCCAGAACGTGCTCCCGCCCGCGCAGGAACCATTGCGTCCACTGAAACGCATCATCCTTCAGATGGAAAGAAGCCAACTGTACCCTCTGGCTTTCGGGTACATCTTGGTAACGGAAGAACAATTCTGCCTTTTGGACCCATTTCAGAGCATCCCCGCCGTTGTATTTTGGAAAATTCATGCGGGTCAACTTTGGAGCCAAGTGGGGCCGCTGTGCACCTTGCCCCGGCCACCCTTGGCCATATCCGTAGCCCTCTCGCCTTCCTTGTTCAACAGGTTCCGGAAAAGCATGCCCTTGATATTGTCGTGCTCCCCACGGCGGAGGTGGTGGCTGGCCGGCCCAAGGATTGTCGTGGGCAAAGCCTCCCGGTGGTCCACCAGCCCGTGGAAAGGGAAGAATCCCTCCCGGGACGCCCGGGGCGTGCCCCGTCGCTGCAGCCGGCCGCTGGAAGCCCAGTGTTTCTTCCCCGCTCCGCCGCCAGGGGGTGCGGCCCGCGCGTGGGTCGCCGTTACCCGCAAACGGTGTGGGAGGCCCCGTCGACCCCGCTCCCATCAGCGGCTGCCGCCAGCGGTCGCCGGTTGCGCCAGGCCAAGCCGCGCCCCCACTGATGCCGCCGACTCTGCCGAATCCCGCCTCCCGCATAACGGGCGGAAGCGAGTGGTGCGATTCCGCCGCATCCGAACCCGATCCGTTGTTCTCCTCACTGATCGGGCCTTTCCCTTTCAACAGTGCCTTGATTTCCTCCATTCGGGCGTCGATCCGCTCCTCCAACCGATGCGTTGATGTTTTCATGTTCCCCTCCATTGCGGCCACCGAATCCGTCAACCATACGAAGTTTTCTTCTAGGGCTTTCAATCGGCTAGCCTCCTCTTGCGTACGCGTGTTCACCATGGTGGAAGAAAGTGCTTTGATACCAAATGTTAAGAAACTACTAGAGAGAAGAGAGATCTAGAGAAGAAGACAGCTAGGGTTAGAAAGGAGGGAAGAAATACCTTGTAAATATCTTGCTTGCCTATCCAAAGAGGGGTTCCGAGTTATATATACCCAGAACCAAGGAGGGGCCGGCCTAAAGGGCTGGTCGGCCCCAATAGGGGCTGAACCAAACCGGTTCAGCCCCAAATCGGCGGTCTTCAGAGAGTGGGGGCTGAACCGGATGGTTCAGCCCCGTTGTTATCACCTTCCTGTCGTCCCCGACGCTTGTATTGTCTTCCAAACATCCGCGACTCGGCCCCGAGCGTAACACTATCATACTTTTCAATCCTCCAATCGAAATGAAGTTTTAAAAGTTAGAACGCATCTTTTATAATCAGATTCCCAAAAACTCCTAATCAAATGCTAAGTTTTTTATGATTGATTTTTCTCCTAAGTAGTTTCAATGTGAACTTTAATTTTCTAAAATAAATCTCTTTAATCAATAAATTAATAGGAATTTTGCATGAGTACAATTATTCGACACACTCGGGCATATACGACATATTCCTATACTATATTTTGATAGGTATACTTGTCTACATCAGGATATTGTTTGGATAATTTTTAAAACTAAAAATCCTCATCACCCCCCCCCCAAGAAAATATCTTATAATAATCATCGCTTCGAGCAACATTGTGGAAATAAGTAAAGAAGTGTTACAAAGATTGTTGACATAAGAAAAATTAAGGAAATTTTTTTACTCAGTCAAGTTAAAAAAACAATACAACAGTAATACTTGTCGGAGAAAACAAAATAATGACTTGATGATTTCAAAGAGTGCATGTCTCCTCTATATATGGAGGTGGACCATGGAATAATACACATGCTATAAATAAAAAAACATAAATAACTCATATTGTAACACTCCCTCAAGTTGGATGTGAGATGTTGATCATGCTCAACTTGATGACAATTCTTCTAAAGGTACTTCCACTCAGACCTTTCATGAGAATATCAGTAAGTTGTCTGTCTGAGGAAAAAAAGGGAGTACTCACAAAGTCACAAGTCCCTTTTCAATGTTCTCCTTGATGAAATTGCGATCCACTTCAATATATTTAGCACGATCATGTTGGACAGGGTTGTGTGCGATGTTGATAGCAACCTTGTTATCATAATACAACCGAGTGAGCTCATCTTCAGATAGTCTCAGGTCACTTAGCAAAGAACGCAATCAAAGACCTTCACAAACACCATGGGCCATATAGCCCAAAACTCTGCTTCAACACTAGATCTTGCCACGACCTGTTGTTTTTAACTCCTCCAAGTAACAAGATTTCCACCAACAAGAGAACAAAACACTGAGGTAGATTGCGGATCGCCGATTGACCCGGTCCAATCAGCATCGGTATAGACCTCAATTCTTAGAGCCAAATTTGAAAAACAAGATCCCACTCTCAGGTGAGTACTTAAAATATCTGAGAATTCTGTTGGTAGCATCAACGTAGCATACATAAATTGGTCGATAACACTTACAACATTAGCAATATCTGGTCGAGTATGAGTCAAGTAGATCAGTATCCCTACAAGCCTCTGAAATTCAGGTATATTTTCAATCTCTTTTCCATCATCACAACTCATTTTGTGGTTCGCTTCAATTGGGGTATCAACTGGTCGACAATCACTCATCCCAGTCTTCTCAAGAAGGTCCAGAATATACTTCTTATAGGAGATAAAGATCTCATGCTTGGACCATGCCACTTCAATGCCCAAGAAATATTTGAGCGCACCCAGATCCTTAACCCCAAACTCAGAAACCAATTTTTTGTGGTAAACGCTTGATTTCTTCCACATCGTCGTCTGTGATAACAATATCATCAACATAAGCAATGAGAGTTGTAAGTCTACTGGTCCTACGTTTGATGAACAATGTATGATCGACATTGCCCTAATGATACCCAAAAGATAACATGACTTTGTGAAATCTCCCGAACCAATCTTCTGGAGATTGTTTCGGTCCATACAGGGCATTTTTTAACTTGCAAACGTGTCTCATTGAACTTTTATGAGTAAGGCCTGATGGGAGAGATATATATATAAACTTCCTCATCTAGATTCCCATGGAGGAAAGCGTTTTTAACATCAAGTTGTCAAAGATCACATCCTTTACAGACAGACAGCACAGGATAAAAGGACTCTGATCATGTTCATCTTTGTTACAGAGGCAAACGTTTCCTGATAGTCAATTCCAGGGATTTGAGTATACCCTCTTGCCACCAGTCTTGTCATACACCTCTATATAACACCCTGAGAATTTTGTTTGACAGAGAACACTCATTTGCATTCAACTGGTTTTTTCCCATGGGGAAGTGACATTAAATCTCAGGTGTTGTTCTTTTCAAGCACAGTCATTTCCTCAAACATCGCTTCTCTCCACACAGGAATCTCCAGAGCACTCTGCCAAGATATTGGTATGGATACGAAAGCAAGGGAAGACACACAAATCTTATGAGAGGTAGAGAATGAGTCATAAGAAACATAATTAAAAAGAGAATGTTGAGTACAAGACCAGATACATTTGCTGAGGGCAAAAGGAAGCTCAAAAGGCCCGAGTCCGGGTCTAGTGGCGGAACTAGGATTTCAGTTGAACCCGGACACCATACAAAAATAACTAATTATATAATTTTTTAATTCAAATTAAAAAAATACAATTTAATAAAAATAAAAAGTCAAACTGGTTAAGGGTTTTCACTTAATCAATGTATTCCCAAAGATCAAAACCATCCAACAATACCAACACAACCATCCACAACCAAAAGAAAAACCATCCAAGATTATATTCACAAGCATAAAACATGAACATGGTAAAGAGGAAGTTGGAAAATTTCACTTTGGCCTTTGGGCACATGGCGCACACGGCACATCCAGGGACCAGGGTAAGGAAGTTGGAAAATTGGAAATATTGGAATTAAAGTTAGAAATTAGAAGTTAAAACCTTAGATCTGGTGAGGAGCCGCCAAGTGCCGACTGTCGAGTGTCGAGGATTCCACCGCATTTGCAAGAGAGGAGAAGAACAGGTTTAGCAAGGCTGCAATTGTCGTTGACTCATCATTTTAAAGGGGAAAGGTGGAGGTCGGGCATGTCGGCGGATGGTGTCAGAACTCAGGTCGGCGAGTCGCTCTGGAGTTTGGGCTCTCACTCTCGATACTAGGCAAGCTGGTGGCAGAAATGGCGGGTCTGGTTGATTCACTGGGCTTATTTTTGGACCCAAACAGTGTCTGGGTGTGCCTAAATTAGACCTAAATGTATTTAGGTTGGACCCAAATGAATACCCTTAATTGTTTTCACGAAATTTTGGACTCGGGAATGTGTCCGGGTGTGCTTGTGAATAGTTCTGCCCTTGTCCGGGTCCAATGATTGATCTGGTTGTATAGTCAGGTTAAGTGTGTTCGTGGGCCTCTTTCTCTGCCGAGTGTACACCTGCAAAGTAGGAGCAGTAGATGGAATAGTATTAAGGACAAGAATATCACTCACTTCCGACGATAGAAGCTTCCCCTGAAGTGAGGGATAAGGTGGAGGAACAGACAGAGGAATAGACGGAGAGGGCAAAGAACAAGAGGACAAAGAAGGTGAGTCACCCGGGGCAGGATAGTAGGCCTCACCTATGAAACACTAACACTTCAAAATGCCCAGTGTGTCGGTGTCGGAGAGTCCGACATTCGTCTGACTCTCTGATACCCTCTGACACTCGTGTCGGAAATCCGACACGCTGACACACGCGGGACTCGCGTGTTCCGCTCAATCGGACACGCGTGTGCCTAAGTTAACTACTCATGGTGAGGGCGGGTGACAATTTATCTTGAAAGTGTCTTTACCCCCTTCTAGCATTTCAAGTAGTGAAGGTGGATGTACTAGTGGAGTAAATATTTTCTCTAAAAAAGAAAGATTGAAAGTGGGGAAAAAAATTTGCTTGAGAATCCATTATTTTTACTGATGATATATAATGGTAATGTATTAATGTTCTATCATTTTTTTGATTATTTGTTCAGTTTTTTATTTGAATATTTGATGAGTAATATTTAAGCATGACTTAATTATTTAAATATTTGTTAATTGTTAATTTTTTTATTTTTTGTTAAATGTCTTAGGATTTTCATAAGTATAAAAAATGAATATTTAATATACGTGTCCCAGCATGTCGAAATATGATATTTTTTAAGAATTGACGAGTTGTGTGTCGTGTCATATTGCGTGTCCCGTGTCGGTGTCGGTGCAATGCTCACTTTATCACAACTAGAGAGAGGGATATAGGAAATAAAACCTGAGGCGCAGTCAGTCATATAGTATGTGACTTCGGAGTTAATGATCCACTGAGTGGAAGAGTGAGCAATAGCAGAGTGAGCACCTGGAGTCCCAGTGTGGGCATACGAAGACAAGGTAGAAAACTCCGTAAAAAAACCTTGCATCATGCAGCGAAGGCAAGGACTTCATCGGCCGAAAAAGCACAGGGAGGACAAAAAGATTAGCACCAGACGGAGCAGGAAAGGTATCCATAGTAGCATCAGTAAGATGGGCAGAACGAGGTGTATATCGACCAGGAAAGAGCCTGATGTCACAGCCACCACGAGAAGGAGCACCACCTCTCGGTGGAGGACAACCATGAAGTATGAAGCAGGTGTCTCTGGTATGACAGGTCTTCCCACAATAATCACAAAGGAGGTGGTCTTTATCACTACCCTTCAGCTTAGAATCACGGGTTGCATGAGCCCCTAGCAAAGAAGGGGTATCAGCAACAAGAGCAGAACTCTGAGGAGCAGGGTCAGGAAGTAGAGTCTGGCGACGATCAAACTCCTGTTAAACAATGCTATAAACCTCTAGAAGAGACGGTAGCGACAAACGCTCCAAAATCTAAACACTAATCTGATCAAAATCCCGATGAAGACCATGAAGGAACTCAAAGATATCGTTACGGACCTCCCGAGCACGGACCATAGCCTCATCAACAGGGCTAACAAAGGTGAGGGAATCGAAATAACTGTATTCCTGATACAACTGAGTAAACTCCAAATAATAAACAGATGGAGGACGATTACCCTGATGGAGTAAGAATATCTTCCGTCTCAACTGGAAGATCTGGATAGCATTACCTTTTCGAGAGTAAGTAATTTTTGCACGCCGCTAAATTTTCACAGCAGTATCCATAAACAAGTAGTTGCGAGCGATAGACTCCTGCATGAAATTCGTTAGTCAAGACATGACTAAGGAATTTTTTGAATCACATTGAGCCCAATCAAGGGTAGTTTCTCTGGTTCCTTAGTTTCCCAGTGACATGCCCAAAGAGGCGACGACTCTTAAGTGAAATGGTGATAGAGTGAGACCATGAGAGATAATTAGAATCATCCAACAGGATAGTAGTAATCTGCGTAGTATTGTGATCATGACTCCCACGAAGAGAACTTGCAGGAGGAGGAACCGGCGAGGAGGAGGCAGTAGAATCACTGGGAGAAGACATAGTGGCCCAAGAATAGAAATCTGGAGACCACGCTCCATGTAGGGCAGCAAAGAGCGGCCTGTTACGCCGAACAAATATTGATGTAGAAGAAGAGAGGAATAGAAATCCACTCCATTCAATGACTGGAAAGGCAAGCGGTGCCAAAAGGAATCAAAGGCTTTACTGCATGTCCGGCGCCGAAAGGAGAGGGACTACAAACCCTAGGAGGCCGGCCTGTCGAGCGAGGAAGCTGGCTGGAGGACTTGCAAGGCCTGGAAGGCCGACGAAATGCGGTCATGAGAGGCATTAGAAAAAAAACGCGCGAAGATGCGCCTGAAGACCGTGAGTGGGCGACGCGGGGCGAAGAGCAGGCGACGCGCGGGACTGAGAGCAAAAGGACTAGCGAGATGGCGAGCGCCTGAAGACGCACGGAAGCGGTGTTGGAACGCGGAGTGAGCAACGCACGGCGGGCTGAACAAGCCATGAAAGAAAAAAAATCACGTGTAGTGGCGGCTAGGGCACCAGGAGTCGTGGCTCTGATACCATGTTGGAGAAAACAAAATAAAGACTTGATGATTGCAAAGAGTACACGTCCCCTCTATATATGGAGATGGACCATGGAATAATATACATGTTGCAAATAAAAGGACATAAATAAAAAATAAATAACTCACATTGTAACAGTACTAAAATAGTACAGCAGTGATACTCTTGGCTGAATTTTAAAAATAGTACAGCAGTAATACTAAAACAAATCATATGAAGAAAAAACTACCTGCACTGGTGGCCTTCCCTTTCCTGAAAAAAATCCAGCCACTAGGACAGCAAGAGGAGTGAGTCTCTTCAAAGCAATGTACATAGGAATATTTACCCCCTTCAGACTTGCCAATGCAAATGCAACATTGGCATTGTAAAACAAAGAGAGTGGGAGGAGTTTCTTTGCAGTAGCTAGATTCAAACTTGATGATCTTGTATACCCCATGATTCGTCCAAAATGTATTAGAAGTGCAGTTGCTAATTGCTGCAGAGAATGTGTTTGCAAAAGCTACTTATCAGTATTTAAGATGAAAGCTATAACAATAAGTATGAGACATACTTATACCTGCAACATAAGAAGGGTCATTGAGTAGGAATACTTCATGAGGACTGCCTTATTGATGAAAACCATGGCCATGGAAACCAAACCATAGGAAACTGCTGCCAATAAACTGCAGTGGAGGGAAAACAAAATAAACAAGGTAAGTTTGATTTAATGTCATTCCAAAGTTTTGAATCCTGCAAGATCTTTTAATATAGCGTGAAGATGCATATAATTACCGTCTGGAATAAGATTACGTTGATGCGTGAGAGCACAATTTAGTCACACATCAGAAATGTGAAGTAAAAGTTAGTGTAAGAATATGTTAAAGCATGCAAAACCATGGATTTAGTCCACGTCCCAGAATGTGAAATATAATAGTGTAGAAATATCATGTGGTTAAACATCGCACATAAGCTTAAGCTTTTGTGTTGAATATGCAACTGATAATTGGTATACCTTGCCCAACTTCAGTTCCCTCTTGCTTGCCTCTCTCTAACAACTGGTATTAGAACCAATCTAGATCCATCATAGATTTTTATTTTGTGATCATATTCAATCCATTTGGAGATGTTGATGCCAAAGTAAGAAATAGAAAAAAATCAATGAGTATGTTAAAGCATATTAGAATAGGCTCTTCATGAGGGGCCGTTGTAGTCATTACTCTTCTATAATCTCACATCTCCTATGAGAAATTGTTATAATCTCTCTACTTCATATATAAAGTGCTCAATGTATTACATAAATAGTAAAACTTTGATTTTGTGGATTCAACATGGTATCAGAGTGTGATTTAATCTCGACTCACTCACTTAGACTAGCAACCAACTCCGTCTTGCACGAGCAGTCTCCTATCCCGCTTCACATCAAACCATGCTTTGGGTCTCTACTTGAGCTCATAGATTGTCATGAGGTATCGACAGACCAATGTTGATCATACAATATTTTTTAGGGGGTGTGGAGTTCACACTACAATGCTTGTTGTGTATGTGAGTGACATACTTATCACTAGTGATGATGAGAGTGAAATTACTCTGTTGAAGATGAGATTAGATAGGGAATTTAACGTAAATGATTTGAGACAGCTAAGGTATTTCCTTGACATTGAAATAGCCCGTGCTGCAAAGGAGATTGTTCTCTTTCAACAAAAATATGTGATAGAGTTGTTGATAGAGGCAAGTATGCAGGGGTGCAGGCCTGCGGTTTCCCCATTGATCAAAAGTCCAAGCTCAATGTTGAGGCAGGAGAGCCAATCGATAGAGAGAGATACCAGAGGTTGGAAGGCCGCTTGATCTATCTGAGTCACACTCGTCCTGACATATCCTTTGTTGTGAGTGTGGTGGCCCACTACATGCATGATCCTAGGGAGGGTCATATGAATGTGTTCCTAGATTTTAAGATACTTAAAGAGTGCACCGGCGAAAAGGATTGATCTTCCGGAAGAATGTGCATTTGAACAACGAGAGCTATTGTGATTCAGACTGAGCTAGTTGCGCTGATGATAAGTGGTTCACGTCCTTGAAGTTGCATGTTTGTAGGGGGCATTGTCTAGATTGTGTGACAAGATGGACTTATTTGATATCTTTCACCACTTGCCGCATAACTCAAATAGGAAGACACGCTCACCAATCGGTTACACAACCCGATTAACATTCATTAATCGGCATTACCCGATTAAGTGTTTGCTGATCTACATTACCCGATCAATGTTTACCGATCGACTTCACTACCCGATCGGTGATCGCAGATCGACTATTCCTTCTAATCAACAATCGTTGATCGATCACCCCAACTTTAAGTTTATTCACAAATTCCTCCCTTAAACTCAAATCTCTTACATCCTTCATCTGAATTGCCACTAAGCATTTTTTGAGCAGCTTTGTGAGCTCGTATGTCTTGTTTCGCTCGATCAACTTGATCTATTCAGCCATGGCTGCTTGTCAATTCTCGTTCTTCACCACTTCTTCAAAGCTTATGTTCTCCGCATCCACTAGAAGACAGACGATATGTGTCTCGCTTGTCAAGTCACAAAGATCTCGTAGACTTTGCATCGTTGGTTGCCTTGGTTCTTCCTCGTTATGAGCCCATTAGGAGAAGACCATTTTTTCTCTTCTTCCGTGAACCAAATAAGTGTTCGCATCGACCACCTTCTCGACATAGTAGTCTCTTGCATAATGTCCAAGCTTGTTATAATTGTAACACTTGCAAGAGTTACAATCCTTCGCGTAGTGACCATTCCCGCCATACGTGTAACACTAGTCATTCGAGTAGCTTGACCAGTTGCCTCTTCCACGAC
Organism: Platanthera guangdongensis; assembly: GCA_039583875.1. Taxonomy (NCBI): domain Eukaryota; kingdom Viridiplantae; phylum Streptophyta; class Magnoliopsida; order Asparagales; family Orchidaceae; genus Platanthera; species Platanthera guangdongensis. The sequence goes on from CM077160.1 coordinate 180,776,167, forward strand.
CTCACAATTTTGTTGGTTTGTGCGCCCCTTCGCCTCATAGTGTCTTCCTTAACCACGAACTCTTCCACCGCAACCAATTTCGAGACCTCCTCCATCGCGACCTCTATCTCAAGAGTTTTGAGAATAAACTTTTTCGACTTCTATCATCGTCTTGGATTGAAGAGCTTCCAGCGAGCTCATCAACTATTAATGTGCGAGGTCCTTTAACTGTTCGATCGTGCACACAATGTTCTTGAAACAGTTACGCAGTATCTTCTCAATAACTCGTGCACTGTTCAACATCTCACTATTTCGCTTGAGTTGATTCACTACGATTTGCACACACATATGTAATCAGATCGGGATACAAAAGACCCGCAGAATTCCACTCCAAATTAAAAAAAAAACATTCGGGAATTTAGATGCCACGGTGACCCGCAGAATTACTCAACAAGCCGTGCGGGTGAAGAAACAACTTCCAATCAATCATCTTACAAGTATCCTTCCCGAGCTTCTTCATCAACTTCCGCAATAAATCCTTCAATCTAACTTCAACCCAATAAAATTGCAATACAAGAAAATTGCAGAGACAACGAAGCATGCAGAATTACCTCAGGATCTGGCTCGGTTCAACCTCGCCGGCGTCGTCCATAGCGATCTGAGTCTCCCTCGATCCCTTATTCCTGATAACAGATCCAACCCACATGACCGAACCGTTTCAATGGCGGCGTCTGAGGAAGAAGGGATCAAAAGCGACGGTGATCTGGCGGCGCAGTTGAGATCCTTTGAAGAAATGATTGAATTTAGGGACAGGCACCATGTGAGCATTGAAAGAAACGGCGGCGAAGAAACAGCTGGCATTTCTGTGTCGCGGCGTGGGATTTACCTACAAATCCGGTTTCTAGCGGAAAGATGAGGAACTTCAGCTGCTTCTGATTTTCCCTTTTGACCGGAAATATTTTAATTTAGCTCTATTTGACACGTTGGTGGCTGTTATGAACATGGTGTTGGGTTAAATTGTCATTTATTAACGCCAATTTAAAGAATTTCATTCACTTCTATGTTTAAACGGATGATGTTGGTTAGGTGATCTTTTCATTCAATTTTATGTTTAAACGGATGATGTTGGTTAGGCGATCCTTAACGAATGACTGTTTCACATGTGTTTACGACCACCATAAGTATAATGAGAAGCCTGATGAGGAAGTCAAATTAAGGTTGTGTTTAACGTGGCTTATTTGCTCCAGTGAGGTTGGACAAAAGTGTTATTGTCATGTCAAAATCTTATGCCTCAAACTTGTTTCCTTTTTATAACATTTGTCATACCTATACATTCTGTGACAATGACGTTTTTGTCCAACCTCACCGGAGCAAATAAGTTGTGGTAAGTTGCGTCAAACGCAACCTAAATCACTTAGGAAAGAAATAAAACAATTAAGAAATGAAAAGCCTGATGATGACCAATCTTATCAGGACTATCAACTTAGGGTTGAAGCGGGTAGGTTATAAAAACTAATTGATGATTTAATCTCACAAAGAATCATTGAAGAAAGAGCTTGCAAAGACAAAAACCTTTAAATAGTCTCTAAATGGTAGAAGTCAATAACTAAAGGCATATCTAAGAATCTCTTTGTGAGATTCAAAAACCTAGGATTAGATGCAGAGCCAACAAACTCACGAAATCTTCTAGCATACTAGCTTGGAAAAATCATGTAACTTCAGTTAAAGTTAAGGGAAAACAACCCACTGTAATTATAGATGAAGACCGTGCTAGAATTATTGTGTTCAACAGAGGTAGTTCATCAAATCAACAGAGTATTCTAGGGAAAAAGACATTAGAACACCAGGCTTCAAAATTTAATTTCTCTAAAATTGGGAACATATGTTGACTTCAACTTGACGCAACTTTGTAGATGCGTCGATTTCTAATCGACGCATGCATGAAACTACACCAACTTCTTCATGACATAACTTCGTACCTTTGTTGACTTCTTATCTACACAACCAGGTAGTTGCGTCGACTTCTAGTCGAAGCAACTATCCAGTACACAATTTTAACAGATTTAATGCTAGATTTTTTTCTAAATTTTATACTTACAAGACAAGATGTAACTATCGTAACAAAATATGACATAATGTCAGATGTTGTTTGTTTAATAAACCAACACTCTTTCATCCAAAGGGTTATCATGAAAGATCTTCTTACTCTTTTATAAATTATTTCAATGGTAGAAGCAATGAGCCCAAGGTAACATGGGTCCCCCCTAATGTTTGAATTACATGTGCAGGTTAGAGATTGTCCATCCGCAAACCAGTTGCGGCATTTGGACAGTAGTTTGCTTTAGACACATGATTGGACAAAAAGACCTGCTGAAAAATTATAAGGCCAAGTGTATAACCCGTAATTCGTCAAGATCAGAAGTACCTAGGCAGACAAGCTTTTCGCAAACCATTGGGCAAGCAGAGGCGAGCAGAGGCGAGCTTGGGCGAGTAGGGGCGAGCGGGGGCGAGCTTTGGCGAGCGGAGGCGGGCAGAGGCGAGCTTGGGCGAGCAGAGACGAGCATGGGCGAGCAGAGACGGGCTTGGGCGAGTTTGAGCGAGTATGAGCGAGTACCTCGTGAGTATGGGCGAGTAGCCCTAAATACTCGCTAGCAGAGGCTGGATACTCGCCTATACCCCCTAGGATTTCTCTATAAATAGACCCCTAGGGGTACTATAAATGGACTTTTGGAAGAGGTTTATGTCCCCCAAGTGGATACTCGCCCCATTCCATGGCTGCCTAGTACCTCACCCAACCTTTTGGTTGTGGAGGGGAAGTTTCTCCCAAACTTCCAGGTACGTGGTGGGACCTCTCTGCTGGAGTGATACGCCGGTAACATATATATAAAATAACGCAAGTGTACGTGCCGGTTCAAGTATTTCAAAGTGAGTAGAGATCGTTCCCTCGGGGAAATAACTAATTTAATGCTCGCAAATACTAACTTAACCTTTTTTTTAAATTCAAGTAGATTAATTATAGCAAATATTGGATAATAAATGAAGCAAGTGACACTAATACGATTACGTAACTCTAACGGAATATAAAGGTATTTGAATCGATAAAGAGAGATAGTCTTGTAAATTGGTTTCCCAAGCCTATTGCGATGAGTTTTAAATTGATTATTTATGCTTCACTTGATTGCTACTTTGAAACGATTTGAAAGTGGAAATATTTATCTCTCAATCTCAAAAATTCCTTTACCCTATCCCCCTAGTTATTTCTAACTTAGGTAAGAAAAGGCATACATAAAGTGCACAAATCAGTGTTGCTAATATGATGAGGAAATCTCTTTCTCTCTGTTATATTATACTGAGATCTATGCTACACTTTCGTCACTCCTCTCTCGAATCTCGCAGCGTAGTATAAAAATGGAACTTGGTTAAAGATTTACGCGACGCCTCTTTCGAATCTCGCTGCGTAAAATGAAGTGTTCAACTCTAGATTAGCGTAACTCCTCTCTTGAATCTTGTCATGCAATTTAGAAGTAGAAACATAATCCAACATTTCTCATAAAATAGAGCATAAATACAGTAAAAGTAGTTTCCAAGAAAACATGAAAGAGTCTTAAATCATAACATCACACAACAGGACAAGGTACTACCAACATACAAGACTCAGAGATTTTAGTTCATGATGGCGGAAGAACACCACAAAATAGGAAATATCTTACAACACATGATGGTAAGAATGCAAAATAGTGCAGGAAAATGCTCTCCAATCGCGTCCAAGTAACCCTTCTCCAAGATCCGGATTTGCCCTAGTTCCTCCTTCTCCAAAGCAAAGTCCCTCTATTTCTCCTTTCCAAGAATGAATTATCCCCCTCCTTTCCAGCCAAAATCCCCCTTTAATTTCGTGCCTCCATCTGAAGGGTTGCCTCCCTTCATTTTGTAACCGCTGCAGTTTTTTTTTCAAAAATTCAAAATTTGAAATTCCGCGAGTTGTTATAACAACTAAAATAAGTTGTTATAACAACTTTCCCAAGCTAGAAAAACTGCTCAGCATTACTTCTTCGGATTGAACTTTTTTGATAATTCTGACAAGAAAACATTGGAAAATGGTCAAATTAATGAAAAAAAAGTTAAATATAAATTGTATCATCTTTTCATACACATTAAAACATATTTTTCACCATTTATGCCAAAGAAAATGAACATAGATAACTTCTTCTAAGAAGTTATCATACCCCCATACTTGAGTCTTGCTAGTCCCGTGCAAAGAGAATTCATAAGATTGAATTGGGTGAATGAATAATTATTAAGATGAAGGTTCAATGATCTTTTTTCTTAACCCAACTCAGTTAAAGCATACTCAAGAAATTCGCTTTACTTAACCGGTAAGCTTGTCAATCTTTAAAAGTTTAACCATCACAAATACATTAGTTTGATAAAAGATAAAGCGCAATTAAGAATTCTGGTGTTGTGTGTGTTTTTCTTCAAAATTATTTACTCCCACCCAATTTTTTTTCATTGGACCTCCGCATTAATTAGAAAGGATGAGAATAGGCTAAGTTTTAGATTTAGCCTCGACAAGAGTTAGTAGTTCACGTGAACGTGGGTTTGGCTTTGGCTTGGTTAGCAACTTAAAGGTAGGTTTTGATAGTGGAGTGGAAATTCCCTAGTCAATAGTCTTAATCATTCATCATGTTATGAGGCTCAATTCTTAAGCATTAAATATAGATACTATGTCAATAGTTCGGATCATTCCAAGTATGTATTCGCCTACCTAGGCCACATATCACTATGACAACACCGATTTTTTTTCTTTTTTTTAATATATGGTCACAGTGGGGATCATTCTAAGTAGGCACCTATATACTTAGGCCGCATATCACTATGACAATTATTCTCTTTTTCTATTTTTTTTATATACTGAATTGGAACACTCATAAATGGCTAGTGAATTAAGATATAATTAGTAGAAATCTAAGAAATTTAATCATTGGATAATATATAGCAAAATGATAAGGAACAAGCTCAAAGAATCTCATGAATGATCAAAATGGTTTAGCTACATAATCTCTTGTCTTGGCTTACAACTTTAACTCAGTTCTTGCGCACCCCTTCCTATGTTTTTTTAAGAAGTCAATATCAAAAGATTGCAGGGGAGTAAACATAAATTGAAGAAAGTTGTGCATAAAATGAACACTTAAGTGTGCCTTACCCAAAAATCTTACTAACTTCAAATTCAAAATCTGAACTCTTAAGATTGTTTAGCCATACCATTAATTAAAGTAAGAATTCAGATCATTAACACTCATGCTCAATCAAATTATAATCACCCAATTAGTAGAGGATGAACCACCCCCCCCCCCCACACACACACTTGAACTTTTGTTATACCCTAGCAAAACTACTTGAAGTTTATAAATTATAATTGAGATATAACACAGGATAGTAGTGAGGAAGCACATAAGGCCATAAATAACTGAATATAAATAACTCCCCTGAATTCAAAAATTTGGACGGTTGTCCAACTTTCTTCATGCTCTAAGTATTCTTCAGTACTCTTGTTCAATTGCATAATCTGCATGTTGTACATTCTAAATATATACCAAAATTTAGAACATTCATATTCCCTGAGTACTTTTAGGGGCCACTAGATCATTTCAAAATGCTTAAATAAGAGGGGGCAGAACCACAATAAGTTCAACAAAAGAAAACAAATAAATCCTTCGAACAATAGTATGTCTTCATTTTCTGAAAAAGTTAGCATCAATTGTATCACAACTTACAGCACCATCATAACATTACAAGTAATGATCATTAATAAATATATATCATTCTAGAGCACAGTGCAAATAAAGCATTCCAAAGCTGAAAGCTAAACAAAGATTATATAGCAAAATAGATGATAGGTCAGTGAATAGTATACGACAAAATAAACCATAATGTATCAAACATACTAATAGTGCGAGATAGAGGAATAAAGGAACAAATAACTGAAGGTGATATTCAGCCACTTGGGGGATCCGTCGGCTTTGTCCTCATCATCCGACTCTTCTTCGTCCCCATCCTCGTCTGCATCCTCATCATCGTCTTCGTCCTCATCATCTTCTTCATCCTCGTCAGCTTCTGCAACCTTCGCTGGATCAAATCTAGTCCGGTCTGAAGTCGGAAGGTAGCCAGCTTTATCAAATTGGTGCAACATCCTAAAATTCGGTTCCAACATCGGAATCTTCGCCTTTTCCATGACCTTCCGCATGTTGGCACGAAGATCTTCAAATTGCTCTTTTCCATACAACTGCTGACAGCGCTGATAGGCTTTTATGTACTCAATATTCTCCATCAAAAGATCGGCGTCGGTGCCATGATCGGTCGCTGGAATATTAATACATATAGGCTTTTTTGCTTGTGTCTGCGAAATCTAACCATCTCCTTGCCCCGAACTACCTTTCCTTGTAGCGACCTTGATATTTACATCAATGACCGTTTTATTGATGTGTCGCTTGACTTGTGTAACCATGTCATTCGCCTCCTTGGGCACCCCCGCATCCCTACAGAGCTCGGTGATTAGTGACGGAAACCATAATTGTCTTGGCTTCTCCTCTCGAATCTTCTGTCGCAACTGCAAAGTTATTATTTTTCCAACATCAAAGTGTATCCCTGATATGATCCAGTAGATCAATGCTAACTTATCCCGTGCCACACTATTAGGGTGCTTGGTATGCATTATGCCTGCGTTGACAAACAAGATCCATGCTTTGGCTTGCCGAGTCAAACATGATGTTTTCAAAATTATTTGTTTCTTACTCATCCATTCGGGTTCTTGCGTGGCACACACAACTTTCAACATATAATCAAGAGTGACTTTGTTCAAAATCTCTGTGTAATCATCGTACTCTTGATCGTCCAGATTGAACATATCACTAATCTGTGCCGCAGAAAAATTAACTTCCCTTTCCCGAACCATCACTGTCTCATAATCAATGTTCCTGACGTTTACGTAACATTCAAACACCCAAGCTGACAGAATCTCAGTACGTGGGTGACAAAATGACTCCCAATTGAGCGCCTTAATCTGTTCTGCGCACGTACGAGTCCACATTCGCTTTTCTATCATGAATCCCCTCTCCTCTATGAAAGGAATGGACTTCACCTGCTCAAAGCGCAGCTGTGCTCCATCTCCAACAAATTTTTCTGCACTTTTAGCAACTTCCTTTCCTTTCCTCATTTTATCCCCCCTAAACCCTAAGCATATACACAACAACAGACATAAGCAAAATAGAGAAATAAATTTTCTACTATGCCTTTTACCATCATGCGCGCAAGGGTAAGTGGGGGATGTTCATACCTCACTTACCAGAAATCTTCCCAGTTTGTTAGTACCGAATCCCCGGGACGCAAATGCACTTTGGGTAGAAGATCTGTGCGCAGCACCGCCTTATGCTCTGCGTCAATGTTGCTCCAAGGATACGATGTTCTAGACGCCGCTGATCACCGCCACCAACATCACGCACAAGCTCTAGATCTCGCCTGTCGTCGCCTATAACAATCGCCAGTCGCCGCCGCGAGAGAGTGAACCGCACCACTCCAGAAATCAAGATTCTCTGCTGGAGAAGTCGGTGTCGGTGTCGGTGTCGACGTCATCGCCGCCATCGTATTCTGCTACCTTGTTGGTCGTCGATCGCCGCTCCCAACACCGGGCCGATCGTCGATCGCCGCTCCTGCTCTTTCTCACTTAAACCTAGCCGACGGATCGCGGTATGGGAAAAAGGGGCAAAGAAAACTCCTTTAAATTATATAGGTGATATCTGATAAATTAAATCTGGCTTAGGGTAGGGTTAAGCGGGATTAATGTTTTAACTTATCTTGAACCATCAGCTTAGGAGAAACCTGCGCGCCGGTTCAGTTGAACCGACATTGAACCTCTATCCGCGCGACGCATAGAAGGAAAAGTCAGTAAATTAAATCTTGTTACGCATGTAATGGGGTTGTTGTAACAATAATTCAGGAATTAAACCCGTCCGCCGGTTCAGCTGAACCAGCGCTGAACCGTCAGCTGCGATATGCAAGAGGAACAGATAAAGAGCTAAATCCTGCTACATATATAGTGGGTTTGTTATTACAAAATGCGGGAATTTAAAATTTTGCTTTCTCACCATTTCTCAACCTTTCTTAATTCGTTTTATTCTTATCCTAAGCTTCCAAAAACTCTTCCCGAGATTCTCAAGCAAGATCGAGTAAGGGTTATGAGCATTGTCCCTCCAAAATGAAAATTTTGTAATTAAGAACAAAATAAGTTATTTAAATAATTATATATATATAATTATAGGTCTAATCGATGGGTTGCCTCCCACCAAGCGCCTCGTTTAGAACGTCTCGGCCGGACGTTTTGCTTCAGATTATTTTATTGTAGCGTAATGATCATCGTCTCACGATGATCATTGTCATTGAAATATTCTTTCAACCGCTGTTCGTTAACCTTGAACTTGGATCCATCATTCTCATAGCATATCGTAATTACTCCAAATGGGTGTACCTCCTCCACCTGAAAAGGTCCAGACCATCAGGACTTCAATTTCCTAGGGAATAATCTTAATCTTGAGTTATACAGAAGGACGAGTTGGCCTTCTTTGAACTCCTTTCTTTGCAGTCTCGAATCATGCCATTTTTTCGTCCGTTCTTTATATAGCCTTGCATTTTCATAAGCGTCAGACCTAATCTCCTCCAGTTTGTTCAAATGAAAAAGTCTATTCTTGCCCACTACGTGGAGATCGAAATTCAACCTTTTAATTGCCCAGTATGCTTTATGCTCTAATTCAAAGGGCAGATGACATGATTTTCCATATATCATCTTATATGGGGTTAGGCCTATTGAAGTTTTGAATGTCGTCCTATATGCCTATAGTGTATCGTTTAGTTTTTGTGACCAATCCTTACGTGTTGCGCTTACCATTTTTTCTAGGATTGATTTTATCTCCCTGTTGGACACTTCAGCTAAGCCATTTGTTTGCGGGTGGTAGGCGAAGGTAATTTTATGAGTCACTCCATATTTTCTTAACAGTGATTTAAATTGCAAATTGCAAAAGTGTGCCCCTCCATCACTAATTATAGTCCTAGGTGTGTCAAATCTAGTGAAAATGTTAGACTTGAGAAATTTTAGTACAACTTTGACATCATTTTTTGTGTGGCTATTGCCTCTACCTATTTCGAGACATAATCTACCGCAAGCAAAATATACAAATTCTCGATTGAATTTACGAAAGAACCCATGAAATCTATCCCCGACACATCAAATACTTCGACTTCTAGGATATTAGTCATAGGCATACTTACACCACGATGAATATTTCTCACCCTTTGACATCGGTCACAGTGTTTTACAAAGGTATGGGCATCCTTAAATAATGTCGGCCAATAAAATCCTGCTTCCAAAACCTTCATAGCAGTACGGTCTCCCCGAAAATGGCCTCTATATGGAGAAGCGTGACATTTTTCCAAAATACTTTGGACTTCATCTTCAGGTACACACCTACGAATAACTTGATCAGCACAGATTTTGAATAAGTATGGTATATCCCATAGGTAGAATTTCACCTGATGAAGAAATCATTTTCTTTGTTGGTAATTAAAATCCGGAGGGAGCACTCTACTAACGATGTAGTTAACAAAATCTGCATACCATGGAGTGTTACCTTCTGTGATTGCTAGTATATGCTCATCAGGAAAATTTTCGCTGATCTCTACGTGACTATCCCTTTCACAATCTTGCTCTAGTCGTGATAAATGGTCAGCTATCGGGTTTTCAGCTCCCTTCTGGTCCTTGATCTCAATGTTAAACTCCTGAAGAAGGAGAACCCACCTGATAAGTCTAGGCTTTGCATCCTTTTTGTCCACTATCGTATCGCGGCATGGTCCGTGTAAACTACAACCTTAGAATGTATCAAATATGCTCAAAACTTCTCAAATGCATAAACAACCGCAAGGAGTTTCTTCTCTGTGGTAGTGTAATTTATTTGAGCATTTATAAGGGTCTTACTGGAATAATAAATTACATGAAAGATCTTATCGTGGATTTGTCCTAACACGGCACCTACCGTATAATTACTTGCGTCACACATGAGAATAAAGGATGATGACCAATCCGGCGCTCTAACAATAGGTGCAGAAACAAAACTTTTCTTCAATGTTTCAAAAGCCTCTAAACACTTATCATCAAAAATAAAGACAGTGTCTTTTTCAAGAAAATTACATAATAGCTTAGTTATTTTTGAAAAGTCTCTTATGAACCGTCGGTAAAACCCTGCATGCCCTAAGAAACTACGAATGTCCTTGACATTCGTCGGTGGAGCGAGTTTTTCTATAACCTTCATCTTTGCTCAGTCAATTTCCAACCCCTTACTAGACACTTTGTTTCCTAAGACAATTCCTTCTCGTACCATGAAATGGCACTTCTCCCAGTTCAACACTAAATTGGTTTCAACACACCTTCTCAAAACTTTACTTAATACTCTCAAACAAGCATTAAATGATCGACCAAACACAGAAAAATCATCCATGAAAATTTCAATCCCCTCTTCCATTAACTCAATAAGGAGAGTGATAATACAACGTTGGAATGCGGCGGGTGCATTACATAACCCGAAAGGCATTCTCCGGAATGTAAAAGTTCCAAATGGGCATGTAAAGGTCATTTTTTTCTTAATCTTCGGGTGCAACCATGATCTAATTGTACCTCGAATATCCATCTAGAAAATAAAAGTACTCACTACCTGCCAACCTATCTAGGACTTGGTCAAGGAATGAAAGTGGAAAATGGTCTTTCCTAGTCATTTTGTTCAATCGTCTATAGTCCATACATATTCTCCATCCTGTGACGGCCCTATTAGGTATGATTTCATTATTATCATTTTGAACAATAGTCATTCCACCCTTCTTCGGTACACACTGCACTGGGCTCACCCACTTGCTATCTGAGATGGGGTAGATGATGTCCTCGTCGAGCCACTTTATTATTTCTTTCATTACCACTTCTTTCATTGGAGGACTAAGCCTACGTTGATGTTCTGTGAATCCTTTTCCCCCTCTTCTAATAATATTTTATGCATGCAAATGGACGGGCTGATTCCCTTGATATCGGCTAGAGTCTAACCAATGACACCCTTAAACTCTCTCAAGACTTCCAGTAGTTTTAGTTCGTTCTCCCTTTCCAATGATGCATCAATAATAACTGGTAAGGTGTTATTTTCCCCAAGGAAAACATATTTCAAATGTTCGGGTATGGGTCTTAACTCTAATGTTGGTGGTTCAAGAATGGATGGTTTCATTACTGTAGGCTCGCTGGTCCTACTTATAACTTCAAAGTTCCTATCGATTGGTAACTTGTCATATAAATCTAATGTTTTGACCACCTCTTCCATTTCTAAGTCTTCCTCTCTTTTTTCATTAATCAGAATACTCAGCAACTCATATTCTAGATCATCGCCCTCATGTATCAACCTTGGGGGCACAACAACTTCTTCCATCGAATAACACTCCTCTTTATCATCAGGAAATTTCATAGCCTTAAGGACATTAAATGTTACTTCCTCGCCATTGACTCTCATTGTTAATTCACCTTTTTGGACATCTATGAGGGTGCGTCCTGTGGCTAAGAAGGGTCGTCCTAAAATAATCTGCACCTCCTTATCTTCGTCCATGTCTAACACAATAAAGTTAATTGAGAATATAAATTTTTCTACCTTAACCAGTACGTCCTCAACCACTCCCTTGGGAAATGCTAAAGATCTATCAGCCAATTGGAGCATAAGAGATGTTGGTGTGATCTCCCCAATGCCTAATTTGGTGTAAATCGATAACGACATCAAGTTGATGTTGGCCCTCAAGTCGCACAACGCTCTTCTAGAAAATTTCATTCCTCTCGAACATGGACTTGTAAAACTGTAAGACCCCCCTTTTTTTCTTTTTAAAACACCGGGGTCTTAGGCCCAGAACCGTCGCTTTGCGGTGACACCTTCGCACCCGGGAAGGTCATCACTACAAAACGCCGATCCTGCCGGCCAAATCGATCGCAACTGTAGCAAAATAGTAAAGGAAGTCCACAGAAATCACATATATATGTAAATAATCTCCACGAAGGGAGTGTCCACAGATACACAGAAATATAAGATCTTGGGCTCATGCCCAGTACATCATGTCCTCACTACAAATCTCTCAACGTGGAAGCAAACTAATATAACTACTAGTAGCGATCAGGACTCACAGTCCTTGCCGTCTGAACTCCGGAACTAGACTGCCCGATCTCCAAGCGTGCCGACCTCTGGGGCTGCTCCTCCATGCTGGGCTCCACGGTCCCCTAAAATGATGTGGTTCGAAAACCGTTAGTCTAAAAGACTAAGTCCTATCATCCTCCGCCCCTTCCCCCATGACCCCTAGGCACCGAGCGGAGAGGAAGAAAGGGGAGGACTTGAAGGTGGAGAGTAAACAAGAATCAGATGGCAGCAGACCTATACTAGCAATTTTTATAGTACATGTAGCAGTAAAGCATAGTATGAAAAATAACCTTAACTTATACGGAACGTATAAGCAAGGGATCTTTTACAGGGCTCCCATCGTATAAAAAGTCTCATACCAATTTATACGTTGGGGTGTCGGTTAATAACAGCATTATATATATAAAGAATTTAACCTTTAATTTATAAACTTGCCCACACAAGCTTATAGACTAAGGGGTCGTTTTGCATGTCCTCATGTATAAGCGTCTCATTCCACTTATACTTTAGGTGTCAGGGTTAAATGAATCGATTATGCTATGACATGCAAGTGGGTATGATGGAACAGGCAAGTGCAACACACACACCCTACTCTGTGCACACAGACCTTTAGTTCCCCCTTTCTGGAGTCGTAACCTCCCAGGATACCTCCGTAGTGGCAGACGGAAGCAGTGGGTTGGGCCTCGCCCACCTCTAAACCAGTAAAGCACTACAGGTCAGACCTATCGTACGCCTCAACGTTTGGTGCACGAAGCGGACTCCTGCGTACTCTTGCTGGCTGGCACACCGGACTTCTGTTGGCGAAGTGCTAACCACACTTGCCGAGTCAGCGTATTGGCGTCGGTACATCGACCCTCCAATACCGAAGACCCACCACCTTAATTTCCTTTCCTTTTATGCACATGCAAATTTAACGTATCCAAAAACCGAGCCGAAGCTCCCCGGACCAAAATGTTCGTCTCAAACAATCGAGCCGAAGCTCCCCGGACCCAAACGTCTGTCTCTTAACCATCCAAGCTGAAGCTTCCAACTATCTTCCAGTGTTATCTGTGTTCGTAAAATGTGCAACCATAATTACTAAGTTACTCTTTTCAGCTTGTTAATACAGTTTACGTTAACCCAGGACTGCCCCCGGTATTCCCTGTGAAGGGCTCTCAAGGGGCACTAGGAACTATGATGGGATTACGTCCAGCGTTCCCTTTCGCAAGGTGCTTATTATTATTATTGGTTGATTCCCTTACCCATTACCTTCTCATGTTACAATAGGCTAATCCTAGGGTGATTTGACTCTACCTCACCTCGGGGAAGACGATCTTTCGTCGATCCCGGACACCGCCTAACTCTAGGCAATCCATCCCTCTACTCCTCCTACTATCAATAATGAACTTATATTTATCCATCCAAACCAGTCTACCACTAATCCCAAGACATGCATCCAATTATACTCCAACATGATTTCTGCAGTTTTTACTATATGCAGACCACTTAAGCTATATGACTCGTAAAAATGGAGGTACATCAAATAATCATCCAGTACCCCTATGATAATTATTAGAGGGCTATAATGACATTTTTAGCATAAATCCAGAAATTCATAATTTTCCTAATTTGTCTGATAATTTATTTATTTATTCTAGTATCCAAAAAGCCCAAGTTTTGAATATGAAGTACCAATTTCAGACAAGATAATAATCCACTAAATTTACGTTAGTTACAAAATGAATAATAAACTCTAAATCCTAAGTCTTCCAATTTTTCAGCAAGGTTTAAGCCCTTAATTTCAATTTCAAATATATCTCATAATAAGTCATTTTAAAAGATTTTACAGCAATAATACCTCCAAAAATTCAGAGAAACTTCAAGAATGGTTATGCTGGCATATAAATACTCTAGATCAAGTTTCATAATTTATCATTTAATAATAAGGCTATACTTGATTTTATCATGAAATTCCAAGTTTAAGGGTTAATGAACAAAGTATTCTAATTATCCATCACAAAATTCCAAATAATTTCCCACTTGATAATGATGAACTAGGAACACTATGTATCAAATTTCATAATTGTTAAACAAGTATTGAGCTCTGTAGGAATTATTTAGCATGTAACCAAAGTAATGTACTTGTGAAGGAGATACCCTAATTATGAATCCACAAATTCTATTAAAATTCATATATGATCATTATGCTCTATAACTACCTCTGCCAAATTTTCATGACCTTTCAATTGGCAGTGAGATCACAATAGTCAAATTATTAATTAGGACAATCTTATTGGTTACAAATGAAGTGCTACAAATATTGATCAACAATTCCCAAATAAATTACCATAGCCTCATTATATCCTTATTCCCACACTACCCAAATTTTATTATATTTCAAGGAGTTTAGCTAACCTAAACTAGTACTAGAAGTTTTATGACCTAAGCTAGAGTTAGGGTTTTGTGGGCCCTACCCTTTTTAAAATTATTTAAGATTTTTACCAGAGGGTTTTATATACCCTAGGACCCTCCATACAAAATTTGAAGTTCATCCAAGGTGTTTAGGACTCATGCCCTTCACAAGGCACAAAGGTCCTTCCTTAGGGTTTGACCTAGGAACTTATGGCAAACCAATTCCACTCTACCCCACATTCTATGGAGAGGTGCTAAATGCCATACCAAGTCAGTGGCCTAAATTTCATCCTCTGTTGAGGTGATTTGGCCACTCAAAACACCAAAGTGCACTTTTTGACCAAAATACCCTTTTAGAGCAAGGCTAGGATTTGCATGATTATAGTCCAATACACATCCAATTGTGATCAAATTTTAACCAGAGCACTATAATGACCCCAAGCACCACTCACCAAAATTTGGGTGAGTTTGGAGGTCATTTGGCCCTTAAATTAATTTACCCTAGATAAATTAAATAATTTACAAAACTATAGAAAAATTGTCCCCCAAAATTTCCATGTTTAGGCAGCACCTATCTATGGTCTAGGGTGACTCCCTGCCAAAATTGCAACTCATTTGGATCAAATATAAAGTGTGGGCACTCAATTGAATTTCTGTCTAGCCCTATGTGTAGGCCCCACCAAAATGGGTGCCCTGGTCAAACCAGGCACCCAAATTGGTCCCAACCAATTTTAAACTACACTAGACCCAAGGGGCTACAAATTCTCTGTTGACCAATTTCTCATACAGTGACTCTATCTATTTTTAAAAAATTAAAACATTAAATGGTAAAAATGTGACAGAAATCATTAAAATGAATATTTAAAACCATAGTTTCTTAAATCAGATTTGCACGAATCTTGGCGCGGGTATTGACGGGATCCATTCATCTTCCCCGTTCAGCCAACGGTTCCGATTGATCCCGCCTGGAGCATTTTCCAAACGCCACCGCCGGCGATCCGGCGGCCTCCCCGGCCGGCCACCGCCACCACCACCTCCGTTGAGGTGATGTCCGTCGCCAGGCGGCGGCTTGGCCGCCGGAAGCCCTTTTTCTGGCAATCCCGAGAGGTGAATTTCCATGGAAAAACCATGAAAATTCGAAATTGATTCGGGCTCAATTGAGCCCGAACCTTGAACCTATTGATTGCTAAGAACTATCCATGAGAGAAGGAGTGGAGGAGGACCTTTCTGGTGGCCTGAATCCTTGCCGATCGTCGGGATGCCATTTTTGGTGGTGGTGGTGGTCGGATTTCTACAACAGTACTATGAACTGCTCTGGCTCCTTCAGTTAAGGGGTGGGACTGATTCCTTGGAGTCCAATGAGCATTTTAAGAAGGAGAATTGAGGGAGTTAGGTAGCTGTAGGCTGCTTACCATTTTTTTGCTCTTGGTTAAGCTTGGCGGCCATGGTAGGTAGGGGGGAAATGCTGGCTCCAGCCAGTCAATGGGTAGCTGGTTGCACTCCTCTGGTCTTAGGGAATTGAATGGGAGGTTGGGGAAGGTTGGGGAAGGGGAAGGATGAGCCCAAGTTTTCCTCCATTTCTTCTCTTCTCTTTCTCTCTCTTCCCTTTGAAGCTTTTTATCTCTCTTATTCACCAAGCTGAATTTTGACTCCCACCTAACCCAATGGCAGCCCACATGTTTATTTCCTCCATCAAGGCAAGGTTAGCCCAAGAGAATTGGGCTTGAGCTTGAGTTAGCCCATTTGGGCTAGCTTGACCCAAACCTAGGCTTGGGTTGAACTTGGTCAATTTGGTCTTTGAGTTTGCCCCTAATGGGTCCTTGGTGACCCATTGGTCTCCCCTAAGGCCTAGGTAAGGTTGTCTTGGCCCCTTGGAGGTCACTTGACCCTTAGGTAGGGCACTTGACCATTTTAGGGCTAGAGTTGACTTTGGTCAACTTAGCCTTTTTGATTTGTCCCAATGGGTCCTTGGTGACCCATTGGCCTCTCACTAGGGTTATGAGGGTATGTGTGGGGTCCAATTGGCTAAGGTAACTTCAATTGGCCCTTATGTATGTCAGTTTGACCCAATGTAGGTTAGGTTGACCCATTTAGGGTTAGAGTTGACTTTGGTCAACTTAGCCTCTTGGGTGGACCCCAATGGGTCCTAGGTGACCCATTGACCTCACTCTAGGGTTAGGTGGGCTTGGGTGGGGTCCACTTGGCTTGGGGAAGGTCAGTTGACCATATATAGACCAGTTTGACCTATTTAGGGTCAGAGTTGACTTTGGTCAACTTAACCTCTTGGACTGCCCTTCTTGGGTCCTTAGAGACCCATTGACCCCACTTTAGGTCTAGTAAGTCCATGGTAGGGTTAGTTGGGCTTTACTAGGGCTCCTACCCTTAGTTAGGGCACATTGCCCAATTTAGGCCTAAAGTGGTCCTAGGTCAAATTGACGACCTGTGGTTGACTCCAATGGACCCTTAAGGCTCTAGTGGACCCTCTAATGGGTTAGTGATGTTGTGGTGGGTTCATGGTGAAGCCCTAAGGTCAAACCCTAGGTTGGGTGATGAGGTTGTGCCATAGGCAGACCATGGTGATTCTCACCTTGGCCTTCTATCTCTTGGCCCATTTCTGGCTTCCTAGGGTTTTGTCATGACCTAGTTATGACCAAAACCACTCTTAGGGGTCTAGTTGGAAATGAGATATTACAAAAACTTCCAGGGTCCTTCAGTTTTTAAGGTAACTTATTTTGTAGAATCGCGATGCACTCTTCAGTTAGTGTCACTATCTCCTTATCGACAAATCTTCTCTTCTTAGACAAGATGTCCTTCATGAACTTGACATAGCTAGGCATTTGCTCAAGTGCCTCAGCAAATAGGATATTTATAGTTAACTTCTTAAACATGTTCATAAATTTTTGGAATTGTATATCAAGCTTATTCTTAACGAGCCTAGATGGAAAAGGTGGTGGAGGGCAAATGATGTCTTTCTTTTTGTTAATTGGATTATAGGTTTGATTTACCTCCTATTCCTTACTCTCACTAGGACTTTCCTTTTCTAATTCTCTTGGCTTATTATCCCTCTTGTTCTTCTCTTCCGCTCTTGCTTTCTCCAACAACCCATCCCCGCTTGCTATCTCTACTCCACTCCTTAAAGCTATAGCCTTGCATTGGACATTGTCGTCATCTCTAATAGAGTTAGGTGTGGTGTCAGAAGGTAGAGATCCCATTGGTCTTTGGTTTAAAGAGTTTGCCAGTTGGCCTAAAGTTGTCTCTAAATACCTTAAAGAAGATTCGATTCCTACCATTTTAGAATCGTGTTTTTGAAACATCCCTAAGATGAATTCATCTGCATTCTCCTAGGATTTACTTATTGATATGAAACATTATTTGGAGGTGGGTTCGAATTTTGGTTAAATCCCCCTGGTTGGTTCATCCCTTAATTAGTCTTCCACGAGAAGTTCAGATGATTTCGCCACTCGGGATGGTAATGATTTGCAAATCCTGGAGGAATTTGCCTTTGTGGCCCACCCACATAATTTGCTTCTTCCGTAATTTGATTTAATTTTTCAACCGTAAGTGGGGCATTAGATGTAGTGGTTGATAGTGAATCTAATCTTTTGTTAATCAGGTTAAATTGTGAGGCCATTTGGGAGGCCAAAGATATGAATTGGTACACTTGATGGATTCCCACTGGGTTGTTATTCCCTTATCTTTCATACGCTTGGTAGTTATTTGAGGTTAGATCTTCTAATATAGAATATGCATCCTCAGGATATTTCTTCATCAAAGAACCTCCTGTAGCTCTGTCAACTAAAATCATAGTTGTCGTCTGTAGACCATTATAAAAAGTAGATACTTGTTGATGTTGGGCTAACCCATGATGTGGACATTTCCTTAGTAACTCCTTAAAACGCTCTCAAGCGTCGTAAAGAGTTTCCCCATTATTTTGTGTAAACGTGGTTATGTCCCTAATTAGTTTTGCAATCTTAGATGGTGGGAAATATTTATTTAAGAATTTTTCTACTAACTGCTCCCATGTCGTGATTGAATCATTAGGCAACGAGTCTAACCAATCCTTCGTCCTTCCTTCTAGAGAAAATGGAAATAATCTTAACATTATTGCATCTTCAGATGCTCCATTGAATTTAAACATATCGCAAATTGCTAGGAAATTTCTCAAATGAGAATTTGCGTCTTCATGACTAAAACCTCCAAACTTATTATTTTGCACTTGTTGCATAATTAGAGGATCCATTTTAAAATTATTAGCAGCAATTGCTGGTCGAGCAATGCTGAAATGCAAACCTCCTCGTAGAGGTGTGTTATAATCATGACAAGTCATTCGTGGGGCCGCGGGTTGGCCATTTTGATCCACATGACCATCATTATTATTAGCATTATCTTGCGTAGGATTATCCATCGCAGGATGAATAATATTAACGTTTCTATCTTCTCTTCGGTTCTATCTACAAGATCGCTCGATTTCAGAGTTTAAAGGCAATAACTCAACTTGCCTATATCTGGACATACACTGAACCAACTTTTAATGATTTAAAAACAAACAAACAAACAAATACTTGATCTCTAAATACTCAAATCTTTCTAATATTGCAAGAAATAACACACTAAATTCGTTACACTTCCCCGACAATGACGCAAAAAACTTGATATGTCGGTAGCGACACAAGTGTACGTGTCATTCAAGTAATACAAAGTGAGTAGAGATCGTTCCCTCGAGAAAATAACTAATTTAATACTCGCAAATACTAGCTTGACTTTTTCTTTAAATTCAAGTAGATTTATTATAGCAAATATTGGATAATAAATGAAGTAAGTGACACTAATACGATTACGTAACTCTAACGGAATGTAAAGGTATTTGAATCGATAAAGAGAGATAGTCTTGTAAATTGGTTACCCAAGCCTATTGCGATGAGTTTTAAATGGATTCTTTTTGCTTCACTTAATTACTACCTTGCAACGATTTGAAAGTGAAAATATTTATCTCTCGATCTCAGAAATCCGTTTACCCTATCCCCTTAGTTATCTCTAACTTAGGTAAGAAAAAGCATACATAAAGTGCACAAATTAGTGTTGCTAATATGAAGAGGAAATCTCTTTCTCTATGTTATATTATACTGAGATCTATGCTATACTTTCGCCGCTCCTCTCTCAAATCTCGTAGCGTAGTATAAAAATGGAACTTGGTTAAAGATTTACGCGACTCCTCTCTCGAATCTCGCCGCATAAAATGAAGTATTCAACTCTAGATTAGTGTAACTCCTCTCTTGAATCTTGCCACGCAATTTAGAAGTAGAAACATAATCCAACATTCCTCATAAAATAGAGCATAGATGCAGTAAAAGTAGTTTTCAAGAAAATATGAAAGAGTGTTAAATCATAACATCACACAACAGGACAAGGTACTACCAACATACAAGACTCAGAGATTTTAGTTCATGATGGTGGAAGAACACCACAAAATAGGAAAGATCTTACAACACATGATGGTAAGAATGCAAAATAGTGCAGGAAAATGCTCTCCAATCGCGCCCAAGTAACCATTCTCTAAGATCCGAATTTGCCCTAGTTCCTCATTCTTCAAAGCAAAGTCCCTCTCTTTCTCCTTTCCAAGAATGAATAATCCCCCTCCTTTCCAGCCAAAATCCTCCTTTAATTTTGTGCCTCCATCTGAAGGGATGTCTCCCTTCATTTTGAAACCGCTGCAGTTTTCTTTCAAAAATTTGAAATTTGAAATTCCGTGAGTTGTTATAACAACTAAAATAAGTTATTATAACAACTTTCCCAGGCCAGAAAAACTACTTAGCATTACTTCTTCGGATTGAATATTTTCGATGATTCTGACAAGAAAACTTTGGAAAATGGTCAAATTAATCAAACAAAGGTTAAATATAAATTTTATCATCTTTTCATACACATTAAAACATATTTTTCACCATTTATGCAAAAGAAAATGAACATAGATAACTTTTTTTAAGAAGTTATCATGGAGCACTTGGGGTGTACTTATAGATAGTTTCCTCTCTCTTGTGCTAGTTATTTGAATTGTGACGTCGGGCCGTAGAATTAGTAACCTTAGGCTACCTTGATCCGAATTTTGTGGTTGAGATTTTTCCGGCTTCAACACTTTGGTGCGGTGAGCGTGGATCGTAGCCGAGGAAGAAATTTTTGCGAGAAGTCTTCATAGCTTAAAATGACGAGCTGGAGACCAAAGACAGCAAATCGCGAGCATTCAGCAAGGTGGGCGAGTTCTCGACAAGGTGGGCGAGTTTTCTGGTTACTCACCCATAGGCGACTTCACAATGGCGACTTTCAAGCTTGGCAACTTCGTGAGACGAGCTTCCCTGTTACTCAGTTAGAAGCGAGTTCCAGATTATGAGCTCCTTAGGCGGGCTCCAAATAAAGACTTCAGCTGGCCATTATATGCAGACGAGTTCATAGAGGTTGACGAGTTCCCTTATTACTTGCCAACAGGCGAGTTTCATATGACAACAACCCAATGCAAGGATATACAGAAGAGTTCGTGAAGGTGAGTGAAAGACGGCGATAAACCAACGAGTATAGGCAGGATTGGAAGTCGACTATAGGCGAGGACAGGCAAGAGAGGCCCCCGGACCCCGCAGGGGGCGCTGCCCCCTTGACCCCTATCTGCTGACCGGGAAACAGAACCTCCAAAAACTCTACGTAGGGGTTCTAATGTCAGAAGTGACACTTACCCTCTGCCTAGTTAATCTTCTTTTTCAATAATTGTGATTATACTTACGGGTGCTTTGGTAAAGCCCGTGCGACTTTTTGTATGACTAACAAATAGGGCGTATCACGACGAGTTCAGCACAAGGGAAAAACATACAAGGTGTTCTACGAGCTCCTACCTGCGATGATCTCATTCGACAACCTACAGTTCATACTCATGAGGTCATATCTTCAACAACTATGGTGCTCTCCTTTAATTCCCAAGTTTCATACTCACGAGATCACTACTTCAACAACTATGGTGTTCTCTTCAATTCCGCGAGTTTATACGCATGAAGCTATCACTTCAGCAACCAGGACGCTATGCTATTCATTTCATCTCCTCAAATACTTAGAGCGGGGATAACCTGAAAAGGTTCTACCCCTAGCGGTAACATTTATTGCTTACCTGTAGTATTATTTCTACTTTATTTATACATTTCCTCGCCCTCGAAGTCACAAGTAAATGCGAGTTGTCTTCTTTGTGTTAATCACCTCAAGATAAGCTAGAATCAGTGAAGTCCAACTCCACTATCGATTTAGAAAACCTGTACTTGACCTGTTTCTCCTAAATAGCCCAGGGAAGACGATAGGACGGTGCTTCAGGATTTAAGCATCCTTGTAAGACCGAGCTCTTGCATTGACGGTTGAAATCAGCCCCCCATGCATTTCGGCCTAGCTACCCCCGATTGCATCTCTCCTCCGATTGGAGGAACTGTCAGGAACAGGTCCGGCTGCTAACCTCCTAAACTCGATGAAGGATCGACCTCGTAAAGTGATACCTTGTGTAAAGGCATCATCGGTCTTTGAGAAAAGTAAAAGGCCCACTCTTAGCGATTGTTTGTCCTGCAGAGCAGTGCGCGTCTCTGTTGTTGCCAATGTGGGATAACTCGCCATGCTTTTAAAAGCAGTTGTGCAACTAAGCTCTGGAAGGTTCGATTTCGTAGAAGGATGGTGGACTCGAGAGTGTGTCCTGTATGACCCCCCCCCCCCCCCCCCCGAGGATCATTTCCCTTCACTTGTACGGTAGGATTGATAGCCAAGAATCAGAGCCGGAAGCAGTCTCCGTGGTCATATTAGGAAAAGAGCCTTCGACCTATTTCTCCTAAGTAGCCCAGGGCGGATGATGGGACGATGCTTCGGGATTTAAGCGCTCATGTAAGACTGAGCCCCTGCATTGATGGCCGAGATCAGCTCCCCCTTGCATGTTGGCCTAGCTACCCCCGATTGCATCTCTCCTCCGACTAGAGGAACAATCAGGAGCAGGTCTAGATGCCAACCTCCCAACTTGATTGGGAAGATCGTCGTCTCTTTGGAATCTCCTTCGTTCTCATAGAAGTTGGTGCATTTAATTCTTTGGCTACCTCCTGAGCAATAGGGTGAATCGCTTCAGCACCAATAGAGGTCCTCAAGTTGTGGAGTTATCATAGTTCGAGTCCCTACACAAGCTCCTCTCCTGCATACCAGCTACTAACCCCCCTCGGGTGAGATAGATTCCTCGTCTGTGTTGTTGTCGTACTTCGGCCCCCCTATACGAGCCTCCCTCCTACAGGCTGACTACGAGTTCGACCGGAGTCGACTCCACCTCCAGTTGAGCTCGGCTCCTGAGAGCTGTCGACTCGACCTCCAGTTGAGCTCAGCTCCTGAGAGTCGTCGAATCCACCTCCAGTTGAGCTTGACTTCTGAGAGTAGTCGACTCCACCTTTAGTGGAGCTCGACTCCTGAGAGCTTTCGACTCCACCTCCAGTTGAGCTCAGCTCCTAAGAGCTATCGACTCCACCTACAGTTAAGCTCGACTCCTGAGAGCTGTCGACTCAACCTCCAGTTGAGCTCGGCTCCTGAGAGCTGTCGACCCATCTCCAGTTGAGCTCATCTCTTATAAGATGTTAATGCCTCATGTTTGTTGTTGTCGTGGTCCGTGCCCCCTGTACGAGCTCCCCTCCTGCAGGCTGACTATGAGCTCAACTCGAGTCAATTTCCCACCTCCAGTTGAGCTCGACTCCTGAGAGTTGTTGACCAATCTCCAGTTGAGCTCGGCTCCTTGATGACTACTTTTAGTCATCATTTTTGGTATAGTTTAGTTTAAGAAATTCCTAAGTTTATTGATATTTTTGCTTACTTTATTCTTGTTGTGTTTATTTTCATATCTTATTTGTTTTGTTATGAATATAATTTTTTTTATGTTATGTTATGTTTATGTTATGTTCAATTTTATTTTTATTTTATGTTATGTTAGGTTATGTTATAATAATTAATGTTTTGATATAAAATATGTGTCTAATTTGTTATATTTTATTTTGTTTTGCAGCCCATACCTGAGCCTTCTTCATTGGTGCAGCCCTCAAGTCCTGGTGCAGCCTACATGGAGCAGCCCGACCCCTCCTTCATTGATCTAAACCGAGCCCATGCCTCTCCTTGGTGCAGCCCGACCTCCCATCTACTTCAATAATGCATCCCACTTCAAAGATGCAAGCATCCCGAGCTCCTCTTCAAGCCCAAAACCGTGAGCCACCTTTGCATGACTTCCCCATTTAATGCAAGCCCGGCCCCCCTCCCTCCTTTTCATCAATTTATTTTCATTCATGCACTTCCCCCACCATACATGGCCGACCACCTCTCTCTCTCTCTTATTTATTTCTCATTCATCTCCCCCTCTTCATTTTATATTCTCTATTTTATTTCCTTAAAAATAAAATACAATGAATCTCCTTTCTCTCTCCACCTCATTAAATATCATGCATGGATTCTCTCCACTTAATTTAATTCATGCATGCACCCTCTCCCCTTTACATGGTCGGCCACCCCCCCTTGCCCCCTCTTCTTCATTTCATTCTAGAACTTTCTCCCTCTCCTATAAAAGGAACCCATGTCTCATGCATTGGAAGGTTGGATTGGAGAGAGAGCAAGTGAGATAGCTAGTTCAAGTGCAAGTTTTCTTCTTTCTTTGTTGCTAAGTAGATTTCTTTTTCTTGTTATTGTAATTTCTTCTATTAGCATAATCTTGTCTCTTTCATTATCTTGTACCCCTTTTTTATATATCAATGAAAATAAATTTCTTTTATCTTTTCGTGCTTTCTTTCTTAACCATGCGTAGCTAATCTTCCTTTAGCATTTGATCATGAGGATCCATGATTTGAGATAAGAATTCTTTTTTTTTTTCACTTCGTAATTTTATTTTTTGCTAAATTTCACTCGATCCCTCTTTGATTTATTTTGAGCCGACTCCGTATTTTCGGTATACGGTAGTAGGCCTTTGATCTCATTTCATAGTAGTCGAGAGACTCGTTGATTTGAAAGATCACTCAAAGAAGGAAGGAGTTGCACGCAATCCTAGAGATAGGACGACGTAAATCCTCCGGATTGGAGTCAAATCCAATAGTACGGATCGCCTCGATAATGCAACTTTAGGCCTCTTTGATTTGTAAAGAGATTTCGATCAAAACGTCTATAAGTTAGGAGACTTAATGCTCTAGCGAGATTTTGTCTTATTTTTGGATCCGTCAAGGTCGAGTATAAGTCGCAATTATAAAATTATATTTTTATTTCTCCTATCTCTTTTCATGGTGAATCATAGATCAAGTGTTATCTTTTAATCCATAGTTTCGTTTTAAATTTCGTTTCAGTTTAATTTTAAAAAATTCTCAAAACCCACTTTCTTTCGGTAGGATAATAGTTCAAGCGCGAGTAGCAGTACTTGACAACCCCGTGTTTAAATACGACCTTGATACTACAATTCGACAGGTACACTTTCCTGTTCGGGTTTTAGCCCACCAAGTTTTTGGCATCGTTGCCGGGGATGCTTTTTCATCAATATTAGGAAAACGCTTTTGCTATTATTCCTGCAAAAAATCAAAAAAAATTGCACCTTTCTCTATTTTCTTCTTTAAGTTTTTCTTTCCCTTCTTCTCTTTTTCTTTCCTCCATTCTCCTTCTAATTTTCTTAGTGCATGACCTGCACGAATCCGTCGCTACTTGTTGACTTGGACCCAGAAATCGAACGCTCCTTTCGGAGAAACTTGCGATTCAGAGGTTCCACTTCTCAAACAGCGGTTGAGGATTCCGACGGTGATTGTAACTTCAACTCCGAAATGGGAGACCCTAACCCAGCGTTTGCCCAGCAAAGGACGATGTCCGATTATGCTTGGCCCAACCTGGAGGGTACAGAAACAAGTATTGTTCGACCTGCAATTGCGAACAATAACTTTGAACTTAAGCCTAGCATCATACAAATGGTGCAGCAATATGTACAGTTTGACAGATTACAAGATGAAGATCTGAACTTGCATATTGCTAGTTTTCTTGAAATCTGTGACACATTCAAAATAAATGGTGTCTCAGACGATGCTATTAGGCTAAGACTCTTCCCCTTCTCTTTAAGGACAAAAGCCAAGCAGTGGTTGAGTTCTCTTCCAAGAGGATCAATCACTACTTGGAACATTTTAGTTGATAAATTTCTTGCTAGATATCCCCCCCCCCCCGCGAAAACTGATAAATTAAGAAACGATATAACTTCATACTCTCAAATTGCTTCTGAGACCCTCTATGATACATGGGAGAGGTTCAAAGAGCTTTTGAGACGCTGCCCCCATCATGCTCTGCCTGTATGGTTACAGGTCCAGACATTTTACAATGGGCTAAATCAAGATACTAAGCAAATGATAGATGCCGCTTCCACTGGTTCTTTGGACCGCAAAACTCCGGAAGCCGCTCTTGAGCTTATAGAGGACATGACTATGAACACTTTTCAGTGGAACTCGCCTAGGACTCGCCCAAATAAACCTGCAGGTATCTATGAGGTGGACTCGGTTTCGCAACTGGCGTTGCAAGTGGAAATGCTGAACAAGAAGATTTCGGAGATGACTGCTTCCTCTGCCGCTAAGGTATATGAAAATGTGAATGCTGCTGCTGCCGAGTAGGTGGATTATCCGGGGAACATACCCAGGCCTGCTCAAAATAATTGTGCCAATAATTTTTCTGCTTTTTCTAATTTTTCTGCTCCGCCTGGTTTTAATTCTTCTTCAAACTCATATCATCCTGGATGGCGTAACCATCCAAATTTTTCTTGGAGTAATCCCGCAAATGCCGCACGTCCACCACACGATTTCACTCCACCACCACCACCACAGCATCAAAACCAAAATTTTCAAAAACCTTCCCCTTTGGAGGAGATCCTTTCTAAATATATGAACTCGAACGAAGCTAATATTAGAAGTCTAACTAGCTCCGTGAAAAGTTTAGAAAACCAGGTCGGGCAACTTGCCAAGGTTTTTTCCGAGAGACCACCTGGAACTCTTCCCTCGAACACTGAACCTAACTCAAGGGAGCATGTAAATGTGATTTCCCTTCGGAGCGGTAAGGTTATTAACGAGCCCACCATAAGGGAAGAGCCAAAGGTGATTGTCCCTCCTGTTGCGGAAACAATTATCCCCACGGAAAATGATAAATCAACTTTTGGAAATGAAAAATCTACTTTTGATAAAGAAAAATATATTTCCGTTTTTGAAAAGGATAATGCTGATTTTGGAAAAGAAAATGATGACGTTCAAAATAATGCTCCGGTTGTTATAAAGGAATTCCCGCCACCTCCTTATCCGGCTCGACTTAGGAAAGAAAAACTAGACGATCAGTACCAGCGCTTCCTTGAAATGTTTAAACAAATTCACATTAATTTGTCATTTCATGAAGCGATTAGTCAAATACATAAGTATGCAAAATATCTTAAGGATTTACTAACAAACAAGACGAAATTGGAAAATTTATCGCATGTAACCTTAAATGAAGAGTGCTCGGCGGTTATTAAAAACTCTAATCTTCCTAAAAAGATAAATGATCTGGGTAGTTTTTCGATTCCTTGCGTTTTTGGTGATCTTTTTGTAAAGCACGCGCTAGCGGATTTGGGAGCGAGCATCAACTTGATGCCTTTTTCATTGTTTAAAAAGCTAGGATTGGGCACCCTCAGCCCTACGCGTATGAGTATTCAATTGGCTGATCGATCAATTAAGTATCCGTTAGGTATCGTTGAGGATGTGCTAGTGAAGGTTGACAAATTCATCTTCCCGGTGGATTTTGTCATTCATGGTATTGAAGAAGACGTCGAGGTTCCTCTTATCCTTGGTCGTCCCTTCCTAGCCACCTCTCGTGCGGTCATCGATGTAAGTAACAGAAAACTTTTGCTTCGCGTGGGAGATGACGAGGTGACGTTTTCAATAAATCAATCCATGAAAAATTCTTTAAAAAATGACGACTCATGTTTCTTCCTTGATGTTTTAAATGAAGACTCCTCCCTTTCTCTTTCAAATGTTTCTTCCAATGATTTTTCTTCCTCTTTTTCTGACATTTTTACAAATGGTTTTGAAGACACGGTTATGTCTGCGCAAGCCAACTTTGCAAATGAACCAGTGTTTAGACAAAAAAATTATGAAAATATTGTTTTTGAGAATGAAAAAGTTTTAAAGAACTCTTACGATGAACCACCAAACTTAGAACTAAAACCCCTTCCCGAACATCTCAAATATGCCTTTCTTGAACAAAATTCTAAATTGCCCGTTATAATCTCGGTTTTGCTTTCTCAATCCGAAAACGATCAATTGATCGAACTACTACAAAAGCATCGCCGAGCTATAGCGTGACAAATTTCTGATATTCTTGGCATAAGCCCCTCCTTTTGCACCCACAAAATATTTTTTGAAAATAATTCTAAGGGTGTACCAACCTCAACGTCGTTTTAATCCTAATATGAAAGAGGTTGTGAAGGGCGAGGTTCTTAAGTTATTAGATGCGGGGATAATCTATCATATTTACGATAGTAAGTGGGTAAGTCCGGTTCAGGTTGTACCTAAGAAGGGTGGGATCACGGTAGTAACAAATGAAAATAATGATCTAATTCCAATTCGGACGGTTACGGGATGGAGGATGTGCATCGATTACCACAAATTAAATGATGTCACTCGTAAAGATCACTTCCTGCTTCCCTTTATTGATCAAATTTTAGAACGCTTATCCGGGCATAGTTTTTATTATTTTCTCGACGGTCTTTCAGGATACTTCCAAATCCCTATCGCACCCGAGGACCAAGAGAAGACAACATTCACTTGCCCTTTTGGAACGTTTGCCTACCGTAGGATGCCTTTCGGGCTATGCAACGCACCAGCTACCTTTCAGCGGTGCATGCTGGCCATTTTCGATAAATATGTAGAAAACATTATGGAAGTGTTTATGGACGACTTCTCGGTTTTTGGCGACTAGTTTGAGTTATGTTTAAAGGATTTAGGAAAAGTTTTAAAACGCTGCGAAGAAACAAATCTAGTTTTAAATTGGGAAAAGTGGCACTTTATGGTACGTGAAGGCTTAGTCCTTGGCCACAAAATTTCTGCTAAGGGAATTGAAGTGGACAAGGCAAAAATCGAAGTAATTGAAAAGTTACCGCCGCCTACGAATATCAAAGCGATAAGAAGTTTTTTAGGGCATGCGAGTTTTTATCGAAGATTTATTAAGGACTTTTCAAAAATTACTAAGCCTCTCACCCACCTTCTCGAGAAAGACGCTCCTTTTGTTTTTGACGATGCTTGTTCAGCGGCGTTCGACTTAATTAAATCCAAACTTATAAATGCTCCGATTATGATCGCCCCGGTTTGGGATTTACCTTTTGAAATTATGTGCGACGCAAGTAGTTTTGCGGTCGGTGCGGTACTAGGACAACGTATAGCTAAGAATTTCCACCCAATCTATTACGCTAGCAAAACGCTTAATTCAGCGCAAGAAAATTACACTACAACTGAAAAGGAACTTTTAGCTGTCCATAAGTCCACCTAAGACTGACCAGGCTGATCCTGGCTTCTTTCTTCATCTGTCATTGCCATAAGTCCATGGCACTGAGCATCTCCTTCTTCATCTTCATCCACCTCTGAGTCACTCTCTGGGTGTGACAGTGGGACCCTGATCCCTATTTTAGCAGCAGGGAACTCTTCAGGTTCCTCTTCAGCAACAGCAATAAGCTCAATGTAGGCTTCATCTTCTTCACTGTCTGACTCAAAAGAAGAGTCAGACCAGGTCTTCTCCTTCTTAGCCACTATGGACTTCTCTTTCTTCTTTTCCTTGTGGTGTTTCTTCACTCTTTCTTCTCTCCTATTTATTGGGCAGTCAGCAATTACATGCACAGGTTTGTTGCAGCAAAAATAAATAATGTTAGAGGAAGATTATTTATTAGAGTTAGGAGCATACTTGTCCTCCTTAGAGGATTTCCTTCTGTGCGGAGAGGAGGAAGAAGGCCTTCTGTTCTTCCAATGCCCCTTCTTCATGAATTTCTGAAACTGCCTGGAGAAGACAGTAAGGTCCTCATCAGATGTATGGTTATCAGATGAGCTGGACCTGGAGCTCTTAGATTCTGACACAGCAGTTCTCCTTACTGGAGAGATCTTCCTTCTGCTCTTGGTTGAAGCATCAGCTTTGAAAGCTACAGATTTCTCCTTGCTCTGTGACTTGCTGCCCTTCTCTTCTTCTTCCTTCCTTGCAGCAAGTTGTATCTCATAGGACAGTAGTTTTCCAAATAGGGTTGGAGGTGGTGTGTCAACTAGCCTGCCCATTTCCCTGATGGCACAGATCTTTGTGTCTCAATCCTTGGTGATGGACCTGATATATTTGTCATTTAGCTCATAGGTGCTGAAGACCCTTCCATAAGTTCTCAGTTCATTAACAATTCTGAAAAATCTTTCAAAACTTTCAGCAATGCCCTCAGACTTTCCTTGTCTGAAGGTCTCATACTCCTGGTTGAGCATGAATTTCTTGTCATCCATCACCTCTTCTGAACCCTCCATGAACACCACTAGGGTGTCCCACATCTCCTTGGAGGTCTTGCAGTGCAATAGATTCTGGAATGTAGAATTATCTACTGCACTAGCAATGATATTTTGAGCTCTCTTGTCCATGAAGGCAATGAGGAGCTCATCCTTGTTCATTTCTTCATATGATTTAGGAGTCTGGATGTTGGAATCCAGAACTGAGATCTTCATGGGGATGAAGGGTCCCTCTTTGATTGTGATGTAGATCTTAGGGTCAGTAGCTTCCATGAACATCCCGACCCTTTCCTTCCAATGCTCAAACCCCTCCTTTCTGCAGATTGACAACTTCATGGCTCCTAATTCCTTGTAGTTCACACCAGACCTCATTTCTTATCTTTTAGCTAACTTTGGAGGCATACTCAGATTGTTAAACCCTTTTTGAGCAACCTCCCTCTGATACCACTTGAAAGTTATTTAATTGAAGGTTAGCTAATCACCTAGAGGGGGGTGAATAGGTCTTTGAAATTTATAGCTTCTTTTGTTGTTTTCTTATTACACTTATCTAGAGCTTATCCTTATGTCCTGCAATAAGAAAATAAAACAAACACACACAGCAATCACACAAGTATTTATAGTGGTTCCTCAATTGAGTACATCCACTTTCCCTCACATATTTCTAACTTACTTGTTGGACAAGGCACAAACTCCAGCACTATGCTCTTTAGAGCTTACACCTCAGGCCCACAACCTTACTCTCAGTGTGTTGTAGCACACCTACACTCAGTACCCCTCCAAGTACCTACAGCTCAGCCTCCTCCAAGACCTACAACTCAGTGACAAATTTGTCACCTACAGATTAGTGGCTCTACAGCCACCTACCTCGGGCACAAAGCCCTACACTCAGGCTGGGATGATAGACCTACCTCAGATCCACACTTGGATCCTACCATAGAGAGATAAACTCTCCAGCCTCAGGCTATTAATCCTTCTAGCAACTTAGATCCACTTGGATCCTACCACAGAGAGAAAAACTCTCCAGCCTCAGGCTATTAAACTTTTCAGCAACTCAGATCCACTTGGATCCTACAACAGAGAGATAAACTCTTCAGCCTCAGGATATTAAGTCTTTCAGCAACTCCAATCCACTTGGATCCTACCTCAGTGCCCAAATAAGGCACCTACTTCAGTGACTAATTAGTCACCTACAACTCAGGCATAATATGCCATACACTCAGATTCAGGAAACTTGAATCCTATAGTAGAATGGTTACAGGTTTAAAATGAAAAAGAAAAGAAAAATAACTCAGAGATTAAATCTCTGAGTTTGCTCTACTGGACTGAGAAGATATCAGTCCATCTAACTTGTTGTAGAAGGGATGAGTCTTCTTCTACAACTATCTTCTCTCTTGCTACACATGTGAGCAGCTATCTACTGTTGAGTGGATCAACTGACTTGCTTTGTTCTTGTGAGAACAAACTTGTTGAGCAGGAAGTGATCCAGCAATCTTCTTCTTGCCCTTTGGCTAACTTGGCTGGACTTTGGCTTTCAAGCTTGATGGGGAAGAAGATTTCCAGCCACCTCTTGCCTTTTCTCTCTCTATATTTTCTACACTTGATCCCCGTGTATTCATTAACCCTAATCGCTTTAATGTTTCCCCTTTTATATGTGTTGATTTTAATCAACGACAGTATAGTATGTGTGCCCACCAGGGATTGGTGAGCGTCAACTCCATCAGAAAGGGACAAAACATCTTTTGGCGATGTAGCAGCTTTCCCGCAACGGCTTCCAGCAATTTTGACTTCGATGACGTCAGCAGTGGTCATCAACATCTGGACTTAGAAAATATTCCCTGGCTTTGTCTCACCAGTCTCAGCGATTTTTCATTTTTAGCTGAGACAATCCTATGTCTCAGCGCTTTCCTCTTATTTGTTGTCTCAGCAGTTTTTGCACTTTAATTATCTCAGCGGTTTTGTATCAGCGGTCTCCGCAGTTTTTCATTTTTAGCTGAGACAAGCCTTGGTCTCAGCGGTTTTTTCTTATAACTGTCTCAGCCCTTCCTTCTTCATTAGAAGCGTTGAGTGAACC
Source organism: Platanthera guangdongensis (assembly GCA_039583875.1). Lineage (NCBI taxonomy): Eukaryota > Viridiplantae > Streptophyta > Magnoliopsida > Asparagales > Orchidaceae > Platanthera > Platanthera guangdongensis. Next base: position 180,808,389 of record CM077160.1, read on the forward strand.
TGCTTCACTCAACGCTTCTGGACTTAAAAAATTCAGCTAGATTTGTTCTCAATTGTTTACCTCTTAACTGTCTCAGCGCTTCCTGCTTTATTTAGAAGCGTTGAGTAAACCTGCTTCACTCAATGCTTCTGGACTTAGAAAGTTTCCAGCCAATATTGTCTCTGTTGTCTCAGCTGTCTCAATGTCATCTTCTCAGCTATCTCAACTGTCTCAGCGGTCTCGACGCCATCTTCTCAGTTGTCTTAGCTGTCTCAGCGGTCTCAACGCCTTCTTCTCAACGGACTCAGCGCTTTTTGCCTTAGACAGATTTTCTTCCTTTAGCTTGATAAGCGTTGACCTGAGTTCGACGAATTGTGAACTGAGCTCAACGATCTTTGTTCTTCTTAGCGGTCTCAGCGCTTTTTGACTTAGACAATTTTTCTGTCTTTTACCTTGATAACTGTTGAGCTTAGTTCGACGATCTTTGTGCTGAGCTCGACGAAATGTAGACTGAGCTCGTCGAAATTTAAGCTGTGTTCGACAAACTTTGAATCATGAGCGCTTAAGCTTAACCCAAGGAATGTTAAGTTGAGTTCGACGATCAGCGAGCTGAGTTCGATGAAATTTAACTTTACTGCCCAACTCATTTTCTTCGCCTGTCCAATCATGGACAACCTGCATGCATGAACTTAAAGCATACATCAAATACATTAAGTGTGTATGTCATTGATCCGTTTGACTTCTTGAAAATCTGGGATATTGAGATCAATAGTCCCAACAACGAGACAATAAACTAGAAAAAAGAAGAGAAGCCAAAACAAATCTCGTGAGCCCGGACACTTAGATCTTACCTTGGTGGATTTGGATAAGCGCATGACGGCAGTGGAAGAGAACAACCTGTATATTCGCGGAGAACTGGAGGTCGCCATGTAAGTGATACCGGCTTGCGGACAACTAGATTTATTGAAGGCTCAAATCCAAGCTTACCTTGATACAAACTCAGATTACACATAAGTGTAATCATCTTGAGTATGATTATGAAGAGCGGATCGCCAAGTTGGAGGAAGAGATAGCCGTATGCAGTAAGGCCATAACCATTGGTAGCAATGGTGGGGTTGTGGCAAACCCAAGGATCGACGTGCCTAAACCAAAAGCCTTCTGTGGAATAAGGGATTCCAAGAAGGCTGAACACTTCCTTTATCAAATGGATGTATACTTTGAAGGGTGCAATCTCACGGAAGAGCAGTTTAAGGTAAATATCGCAAGTTACTATCTTTCAGACATTGCATCATTTTAGTGGCAAAGGAAGCTTGTAGATATCAAGAAAAGTGCATACAACCTAGACACACATGAGGAGTTCAAGATTGAACTCAAGAGACACTCCTATCCCAAAAATGTTGCAAATGAAGCAAGAAAGAAGTTAAAAAGAGATAAAATAAAAAAAGAATCCATCACTGAGTATGTGAAGAAGTTCCAAACCTTGATGCTGATGGTGTCAGGCATGTCCGAAGATGACCAACTCTTCAACTTCAAAGATGGTCTTCAAAACTGGGCAAAGCAGGAAGTGCATCGGCGGGATACGAAGACATTACATGAAGCAATTGCAGCGGCCGAAGCCATGACAAAGTTCCAAAGATACTTGGCTGATTCATCGAAGAAAGTCTTTAAGAATGATTACACAAGGTGGGGGAGAAAGGCAAGGGTCGCAGATACCACCTAGAGGAGACCGAGCACCTACTTATGGGAAGGACGTGGAAGATGAAGGTAAAGGCTTTACAAAAAATGTGGATTCTACCTATACAAAGGACCACACATGATGAACAAGTGCCCAAAACTCGATTCGTTTGCAATGCTTCAAGAGGAGAATGCAAGCGAACCCGAAAATGTGGAAGGTAACACAAATGTTTTATTTGCAACTTTCAAATGCCTTGAACCTAAAACTTGCAAAAAGGCGACTAGAAAGGGGCTCATGTATGTGGAGTCTAGGATCAAAAACATAGACACAAAAGCCTTAGTGGATACCAGAGCAACTCATAATTTTATAATGGAAGAAGAGGCACAAAGACTTGGACTTCAAATGACAAAGTGAGATGATTGGCTCAAGACCATGAATAGGAAGGCGAGACCACTATCAGGGGTGTCTCATGGCGTGGAACTCCGCTTCGGGACATGGAGAGGACAAGTGAACTTCTTAGTAGCGACGATGAATGATCACAAGGTCATATTGGGCATGGACTTCTTCGACATGGTGAGTGCAATTGTCTTGTCAACTTGTCGATCAATGTGTGTCATGGAGAAAGGTGCAACTTGCACGGCTCCCACGGTAGAAGGACCGTCATGCCTTGGAGCGAAGAAACTTCCAGCTATGCAAACCAAGGGGGTCAAGAAGGGAGAGCCTACTTTCTTGGTAACTTTGAAGGAGCAAGCCAATTTGTTTGTGGAAGAGGTACCTCCACTTATTGTAGGAGTCTTGAAGGAGAATTAGGATGTGATGCATGCAGAGCTACCAAAAAGGTTGCCGCCTCACAGAGAGGAGACCATAACATCGAGTAGAGAGTGGAGCAAAGTCACCGACAAATGCACCCTATCAGATGTCTCCACATAAGCTTGAGGAGTTGAGAAAGCTGCTACACAAACTACTTGAAGCTAGAATGATCAGACCCTCGAAGGCACTATTTGGCACACCAATGCTCTTTCAAAGAAGAAGGATGAGACATTGTGATTATGCACCGACTATCGGGCACTGAACAAGATAACCATAAAACAAGTATCTCATACCATTGATTTTCGACCTACTGGGCCTCACCAATGCACCCGCCACCTTTTGCACATTGATGAATCAAATCTTTCATCCATACTTGGACAAGTTTGTGGTGGTATACTTGGACGACATTGTCATCTATAATAACACCTTGGAAGAGCATATAGAACATCTTCTCTTGGCGTTCAAGGTGTAACAACCTCATCCGTTCATATGGTATATGCTAAGGAAGATAAACTATATGTCAAAAACTCAAAATGCTCTTTTGGCCCAGATGAGGTGCATTATCTTAGGCATGTTTTTGGGCATGGACAACTGCGGATGGATATGGACAAGGTAAGGGCCATCATCGAATGGGAGCCACCAACAAAAGTGACAGAGTTGCGATCATTCCTTTGCCTGGTGAACCACTATAGGCAGTTCATCATGAAATATTCAAAGAGGGAAGTACCACTTACAGACCTACTCAAGAAAGAGAAAGCTTGGAACTGGTCGGAAGAATGCCAAGAAGCTTTTGAGGATCTAAAGAGGGAGGTGAGAACGGAGCCTATACCCGCACTACCTGACTTTTGAAAAAAGTTTGAGTTGCATACGGATGCCTCAGACATTATCATTGGAGGGGTGCTGATGCAAGAGGGGCACCCAATTGCTTTTGAAAGCCGCAAGTTGAATGAGGTGGAGCGGTGCTACACAGTGCAAGAAAAAGAGATCACTGTTATCATCCACTGCTTGTAGGTATGGAGAAATTATTTGCTTGGGGCACAATTCATGATCAATACTGACAATGTGACAACTACTTACTTTCAAACTCAGAATAAATTGTCGGCGAAGCAAGCAAGATGTCAAGATTTCCTTGCAGAATTTGACTTTATCTTGGAACACAAACCAAGCAAAGTCAATGTTATGGCAGATGCACTTAGACGCAAAGCAGAGTTGGTGGACATCTATGGGGTAAAGAGCAACCTATTGGAGCAAGTGAAGAGTGAGCTTGAGGAAGAGTCCCTTGCGAAGCAAATTATGAAACTAGCCCAGGAAGGACGAGCCAAGAAGTTTTGGGTAGAGGATGAGTTACCCTACACCAAAGGGACAAGACTATATGTCCCAAAGTGGGGAAACCTATGGAGGGATTTAATCAAAGAGTGTCATGACACAAAGTGGGCTGGACATCTAGATCAAAAGCACGCCTTAGCCTTGATGGAAATTCATACTATTGGCCGCAGATGAGGTATAACATTGAACTATACGTGAAAACGTATCTTGTTTACCAACAAGATAAGGTGGAGCACAAGGAACCGACAACACTTTTGGAGCCACTTTCAGTGTCAAAATTCTCATGGAGACGGTGACACTTGACTTCATCAATGCCTTGCCCAAGTCTGAAGGGAGCGGATTTATCTTGGTGGTGGTGGATCGTTTATTCAAATATGGCACTTTCATACCAACCACAAAGGATGCAACAACAGAAGAGACGACGTGGCTCTTTTTCAAACATGTGGTGAAGTATTGAGGACTACCCAAGAGCATTGTGAGTGATCGGGTTCCTGGCTTTACATGGAAGTTATGGACAGAACTCTTCAAACTACTTGGTTCATAGTTGAACTTCTCCATGAGTTTCCACCCTCAAACAGATGAGCAGACAGAGAACGTGAATGCACTTCTGGAGTGCTACTTACGACGCTTTGTGAGTGCTAATCAAATGGATTGGGCAAAACTTATGGATGTGACACAATTCTCCTATAACTTACAGCAGAGTGAGGCTACAGGTTATAGTCCCGTCGAACTTGCTACTGGGAGACAACCACTCACACTACATATATTGGCAGACACGACAGAAGATGGAAAGAGCCTAGGAGCATGGAAGATGGCCAAGTCATGGGAGGAACACACCGACTTAGCAAAATCATGTTTGGAGAAGGCTCGCAAGTGGATGAAGAAGTGGGCCGATGCGAAGAGGCGACCAACGGAATACTTTGTTGGAGATAAAGTGATGGTAAAGCTCATACCACAACAATTCAAGGCCTTGCGTAGTGTCCACATAGGTTTAGTGCAGAGGTATGAAGGTCCATTTCCAGTCATAGGGAAAGTGAGTAAAGTTTCTTATCGCCTTGACTTCCCGAGCTCCTTGAAAATACACCCGGTGTTTCATGCTAGTATGCTCAAGCCATACCATGGAGACAACAAAGATCTTCAAAGAGGTAATCTCATAGGACACCTGTGATGACGAAGTCCTTTGACAAAGAAGTTGAGGATGTGCTCACAAAAAGAGTTGTTCGAAGAAGAGGTGTGCAACCATGCACACAACACTTGATCAAATGGAAGGGATTGCCGAAGTGCAAGACTACGTGGGAAACCTTAGAAGACTTATGGCAATTCAAGGACATCCTTCAGCAGTACGAGGCGAAGAGGACGTCACTAGGATAGGTGGGGGAGGATGTTGCAGACTTGAATTTCAGGGTTAATTCTCAAGAGAATTATAGAGAAATCTATAGTCATGTACATAAGAGAAGTCTTGATCTTTTTAGAGAATTTTTGTATCATGTACATCCTAGAGATATATAGAATAATCTAGAATAATAAGGATCTAGAATGTTCAGTACTTTGGAAGGAAATCTCCTTAGGGCCTATAAAAGGGGAAAATTCTACTCATTTGTATTCACCTCGGATTTGGACAAGCAATAGAGAGTTCTTGAGATCTTTCATAAGTGAGCATTCTCTTGAGTTGTTTCCCCTCTTGTTTTGTCACCACCACCTAGTTCTTGCAAGGAGAGACTAACTTAGCTTGGCTACGCAGAGTGGCAAGGAGGAGCTAAGGTCCCACGGGACAAGTCCGTGACACTGAGGCGGATTACAACGAGGGGAAGGAGGCGATCTGTGTCGATGCAGTGAGTTGCGTGGATGCGGTGGTGGGGTGGATGATGCAGATAGGGAATGAGGGGAAAGAGGCGGTTGTGAGCTTGTTGTGGAGCGTGAACTGCGCTGGCAGTGGAGATCTACGAGCTAGGAAGGCGACATCAACAATTTGATTTGCCCGCATAATTGGTTTGCACATATAATTTCTTGGTTTGCCTGCATAATAATTGATTTATCACTATCCAAAACCGATTTGCCCATAATAATCACCTAAAAAATATGCTCTCACCATCGCTCGCACTCCCCTCCCCCTATACACAGGAAAAAAAACGAGAATGAAGTATAACGTTTGAGGGATTTGGGAGTGGTGGGAGCACAATCATGTAGAGGCAATGCCATGTCCAAAGTATTGTTGCACAAAGCCTCGGGGGGGCCCTATTGCAATATCAAGATGGAGGTACTACTGCGGTGGGCCACAGAGGTGGAGCTATGTCACTAGTATATATTATTAAAATAAGAAAAGATGGTCAGGCTTTTCTGCCCTGATCTTTTCGGATCAACAGTTTTGTTTTCTGTATTATATTATTATTTTTTAATTATGAGAACAGATGTTTATTACGCGCCAAGCCAACAAATGCAATACTCGGGAAAATTAAATTAAATTAAATTTGATACAAATAATAGAAGAGAGAGAAGGAGAGAGAAAATATAAAGTAATCTGATTGGTCAGATGCAGCTACACTAATTAACTCTTCCACGCGTAAACAACGAGGGTATAACCGTCAACGCCGCGCAGCTCCGCTTCCTCCCGGCTCACCCACTCCATCACCGACGAACTCCCTGCAGACGACGACGACGATGAAGAAGACGATGAGCTCGTCTTCAATAAGCTCTTCTTCTTCCCCTTTCTTTTCTCACCAACGCCGCCGCTGCTCTCGTTCCAATTCCGATCTTTCCCCAAATACCCCGGGATCAAGCCCATGTTCAGCTGGCCGCTGCTTCCGCCGCCGGGATAGCCCGTTTCCGTTTCTCCGGAAATCCAATCCTCCCTCTTATCCGCCTCGTGACTATCGAAACGGAAGACGAACACAGCCTGACCGATCTCGCACATCGCAGCGCTGGCAACTGAGGGGGGAATGGTGTCTTCCTTGGACGGGAAGAGCCAGCTGTGTAAATTCCATGAGATCTGAACCCTTCCGCCGCCATTGCCATCGATCTCTACCCGCTCGCTGCCCCGGAACTTCCATCGAAGCCTCCTCACCTGAAGAATCTTGGTCCCGTCCACAGCGACGTACATCCCCGACGAGTCCTTCTCCTTCCCGCCGATCCCAATAGTTATTTCACGCTCCCTTCCCATTACCCTAGCCAACGTCCGGTACGACCTCCGACCGCCGGTATCCGGATCCGCCTTCAGCAAGACATGCTCTCTCTTCGAAATCGGCATCGCCGGCTTTCGCTTACTCGCCTTCATTTTTCGATGTGCCTCGTCCTCCATATCACCAGCGACGAGTAGCATCTCACCATCGACAGCCACGGCAACGTAGAAGTTGGAGGAGGGTTCGGGGCCGCCCGTGGATGGGAATCTTGCGCGGGTGAGGTCCCAGGCGATTTCGATGACGCGGTGGCGCCCGAGTGCGCCTTCCTCCAGGTGGAACCGGCGAGTGCCCTTCCGCTTCCAGAAAAGCCAAGGGCGAATTCGGAAACGGAAGGGCTCGTCGTCCTTGTCCTTATCTTCTTTGCCGGAGGAGGAAGCTGGGGAGAGACGGAGGTCTGCCCGTAAGGAGAGGCCGAGGACGGTTCGGGACCAACTGAAGGAGGCCAGCCCCAGATTCGTTTCAAATACTGATGTCGTGAGGCTCGGGCCTGCCACAGTCGACGCCGGCGGTACGCCAGCAGCGCTGCCCCTGAAGCAAGAAGGAATTGAATCCGGCATCGTCACCGTCCTGAATCGGATACAGCTTTTGCTGGCTCTTTTCTACTTCTCTAGGGTTTCCCCGAGCAGCGTCAGCACGGATACGGAGGGAGAGAGAGTGTGTGTGTGTTCTGTTTTTATGCACGATGGATGCAAAAAGTAATTAGATGGGAAGGAGACAATAAGACATTGAATAGTCATAGGAGGAGGAGATTAAGGAGTGGAAGCAAAATTCACCGGCTGTGATACTACAAAGAGAAGGTATCCCAGGTTGTTGTGGGGCCTGCTCACCTGCTATTTTTTTTCTAGTCTCCAAACCATGGATTCTAGAGTTTCTTTAGGCTTAGAGGTTTATTTGAACGTGATTGTTATTATCGTCGCAGTTTTGGATAGTCGTGCTGTACTTTTTTTTTTTCTAATTTTTCATATTTTTTATAAATATTTTTTATACTTGTATTTTTTGAAAAAGTGTTCAACACGAAAGTTATATATCTCGTCAAGATCTACAACTTTGTACAAGTCGTATTTTCAAAAGACGCAAAAAATTCGGAGAAAGTGCGATGCGACTTGTCAAAACTGCGGTGCAAATAACAATCATCTATTTGAATCCATTCAGAATATCTATGATAAATAATATTTTAATTCAAAAAATGAAGATTTTGTTACGGCCAACTTAACCCTCCAGGTAGACCGGGTTAAAATAGGTCGTCTTAGTCCGTGGAGCGGCCAAGCGTGCACACAGTCACAGAATAAATAGAGTCGAACACATCGATTTTAACGTACAAAACCCCTCAAAAAGATAAAAAAACACGTGAATGGAATGATGTCGGTCAAACTTCACTATTGACGTCAGTTTACAGATTATAAAGAAAATTGAGGACGATAGACCGCTCCTCATTACAACTTGGAGGTGTGAGAGGTTGCAGGTGCGTTCGGAGGGCGACAGACTGCCTCACATGAAGCTTGTTTTCTATCACTTTCTGGCTATGACAGATGCTCTTGGATGTCGCTCGTATGCTGAGCACGACAACACGGTTGCGAGGCGTGCAAAGATGCATTGGCAGAGACTTGCGGTGTGTTGCGCACGTAGGAGATTTCTTGGAGTGGCTGGCTGGCGATCATCTTCTTCCTCGAAGCGTTGGGGACTTAGATGAATTTTCGAGTGGCTCGACGGGAGGAGGCTCGTAAGAGGATTTCAGTAGAGCTCCAACCTGAGGAAGGCGAAAGCTGGGTGGAGAAAAAATTAGAAATGAGAGGGGTCCCGAGGCCTTTTTACAGGCTCCATAGGGTGGTTACGGTGGTTATGTTGCAATCCGCACAACGAAACCAGTCAAAGTACTCGGTGCAGACCACATTTTGCATAGTTTCGAATATATATTATTGACATTATATTTGTTGTGTTGGCCGTTAATTAAATAAATAATATTCCCCACTAACAATTATGGTTAGTGGGTGGTTACATGGATGGTTACCCGCGTAACGGACGGCGGTGATCGCGACGAGACAATTGGGTGATGGAAATGGGCCGCTATTGAAGGCTCACGGGTGGTCGGCTGACCGCCCCTAGCGGGGGCTGCAGTGCCCCCCCCCCCCTAGCAGGGGCGGCAGCGGCCACCCCTTGCGGGGGTGACAACGACCTCCTAATGCTCTTATGACAAGTGTATCGGTCGCACAAGTAATATAAAATGAGCGAATTTTCCAAAGTATCAAACTCACAAGAACACAGTAAGGTGGAGTAACTATCGAGGAGGACTCGAGAATGAAATTCTTAGGTTGGGTTTATGACAGGGTATTTATTTGGATTGCGGAAAATAAAATAAAATTAAATTAACAACTACTGTGCAGGCCGCTATGCTCTGCTTCGCTTGGCGGGATGGAGACTACGCTGGCCGTTATGCACTACTTCACAGAGCGGATGGACGAGCAGGCAGACAGATGGAATGAATCGCACCAGCGTAATGCGGGTCGAAAGCACCTCTTTGCAATGCACGCCATTAACAATTGCTAGTGCGACAACACTCACGATGACGGGATGGATGAGATGAGGCAGATGCGCTCCTCACTTGTATAAACCAAAATACATACACATAGACATGAATGATAACATTTAAACAAAGCTAGGTTTTACACAATCATCCTCCAAACAACCAAAAAATCAATAAGAAATCTAAAAAATAAATGACGAGGGAAGAATACAACCGATGCACGAAAACTCATCAAAGTTTCACGGTCAGAATCGAGGGTTGACAATCCTCATCCGAGCTTGGGCTTCGACTATCGTCTGGGGTCCAGAAGAGCTGACACCTTTTTTCACGTTACCCGTCTTCTTCGTTAATAGTCTCCGGTCACGTTCTCCAACGGAGAACTCTCCGATTGCAGTGAGAAATCCTTCGACGTGGAGCTTGGAAGCTTGCAGATGATGGAGGAAGCCAAAAGGATGCCCCAGCTGTAGATTTGCACAAAGAACTTGGCCAGAGGTCCTCCTAATGGTGGGCGACGATGGAGCGGCGAAGATGACGAACTAGGTCTATGCGGATCGGGGTTTAAGAAGGGATTCCCAATTAGGGCGACATCCTGCGACTTAAATGGTAGCCCGTCAGAATTTAAGAGACGCATGACCAAACACACGATTGTGCGTTTGATCGTGCGATTATAATAGCACGGGGGGCCCAGCCTGGGAGCACAGGCAGCTCGTGCATTTTTGAACACGCACTAGCAAACTGCTCGTGCACGAACAAATCACACGTAGCTGGACAGAGCTCGATTTTCCAGGTAACATAGGAAGAATGTGTGTTTTCCTTTGCGCACGATTGAATCCAATCATACGCCAAGAAAAACGCACGACGATTGCTCGCCAAAATGAACCTGTAGCCATCACACGATTGAAATAATCATGCGTTAAGAAAAACACATAATCGTGCGATGTATACAAACAATAATTTGAGCACTGAGGGAACATCACACCTATACAAAAGCACCACAGTCTAGAGCACACGTCCAACACAAGCAAAAATATAACAATATGAGCACGAAAAAGGCATGGGGAGCACGATGTGCGTACCCTCATCAATGAGATACACGATTGCACATCCCAACGGGATAAAATGTGCACTTTATGTGAGAATCGTGAACAAGTGAAATATAAACAATAATGACCTAAAAGTGAAGTGCATGTGTATGAAAACTAACCCAGATGAGTCCGAAAAACCCTATAAATATCAGACTCATCATCGCCCCTTATGGGGTGGTGCATGTTGGATCCCTAGTTGGATTTGGGCTAGGTTCACTAAGCTAGGATGTTTGACCCAACATGTATAGCTAGGGTCATGTATGAGTCCTAGAGTCTAGGCCATGTCCTTAGAGTCAACACTGCATTGATCAGACATCAACGGACTGCAAAAGATTCAAGACTTAGAGAATTTTCAAACTCAGAAAATGAGTTCGACGTTTGTCGAACTCAGGTCGACGAAAGTCATGCTCAGCTCGACGAACTTAGAGAAAATTCTCTGAGCTGAGCTCGACGAACTTGAATCTCAGGTCGACGATTTCCAGAGTATACTTCAGCATTCCAAGTCCAGAATTCTTCACTTAACTCCAGTCGACGAACTTAGTTCTCAGGTCGACGATTGCTGAGTATTCTACTTCAACATCTTATTCCAGAAACATTTAAGCATTCTAAGTTCAAGATCACACTCCAGTCGACGAACTCACCTTCTCAGCTCAACGAACTTAGACCACAGTCTTGACAAGATTTATCAAGTAGCAGTTAGAAGCTCTCAGCTCGACGAAACTAGTTCTCAGGTCAACGAACCCAGTTCTGAGGTCGGCGATTTCTGGACACATTACTTCCACATTCTTAAGTCCAAGAAACATGGAATTCTGTTATTCAGTCGACGAAGTTATATTCTCAGCTCGACGATCTTGATGCACAGAGTTGCCAAGGTTCCAGAGAAAGCAGTTCTGTTCTTAGGTCTACGATCTTGGATCTCAGCTCGACGAACAAAGATTATCGGGTCGACGAACTTGACATCTCTTCTCGACGAACTCTGGACACAGATCGATGAATTCTGCTCAACGAATTCTGTAGAGTTCCAGACTTAGAAATTTCGCTTCCTCTGTTCCTTTTTCTATTGCAATAATTCCTGAGCAATCAATGCTTAAATATTCTTTGAATATTACTATTAGAAGCATGCATTGATTACGGTCTTCATCAGGATTATTGCTTGCCATTTTTCCATGGGACAGTTGGGGAAATCAATTAATGCAAATATTCTCCAGGCCGTTAGCATTAAATGAAGGAAGAAATTCAAATTCAAAAGAAAGATTACACAGAAATATAAAAAGGATTTTTCTTTTTCTTCCTTCAGTAGAACAGACAACAATACAGAAAAATAGAGTTTCTCTTCTTCCTTCTCGTCTGAACACAGAACAAAAATACACAGGCCAATAACACAACAAAATCAGAAGCCCTGGACCAGATAACAACAAGATAAAGAAGAAGAAGAAGAACATCAATCAAAAATCAAGAGTCTTCTTCTTTCTTCATCTCAGGATTCTTCAGAGAACAACAAACACTATATCTGTCAAAGAAGTTCCTGGATACCTGCTGGTCAAGGCTGAAGTATTGAAAGCCTACTCACCCTGCAGCAAGGCTCAAATCTTCCTGAGTTCAATATCTCAGGGGGAGCTTTTGCTAACATCAAGATCCACTAAAAGTCTTCTTAGTTATATTTTGAGAAAGAGAAGACATAATCACTCTCTCACCCTCACTGTATACAAGGTTCTTAACTCCCTTCAAAAGTTATTCCTGGTTGCAAGTCACCTAATCAAAAGACTTGATGATTGGTTTTTGAGCATCTAATCAAAAGCTCATTGGTGGAAGTAACCTGATCAAAAATTTGAGTGGATGCCTACCAGAGTGGTAGAAGAGTGGAGGTACCCAAGTTTAGGGGAACCACTATAAAATTCTTGTATTGTCAGGTTGCTATTTTTCTTTTGTTCTTGTTGTGGCCGTGTTAGCTAGGATGCTGTGTTTGTGATATGCTTTGCTAGATTACTTTATCTTAGGTTTGTTTTTATTTACAATAAAAAGTTTTAAGTTTTCAAGATACTCTATTCACCCCCCTCTAGAGTATTTCAGATCTAATCCCTACTTTCAATTGGTATCAGAACAAGGTTCCTTTGGTTGTACAAGCTAACCCTTGAACCAAAATATCCTGTGTTAGATCTGTTATTTTATTTCTATTAGATTTGTATTCACAGCATGACACAGAACAAGGACTATGCAAGCATCAGACCTCCAATATGCAACCTAAATTAGTTTGTCATCTGGAAGGCAAGAATAAGGTTATATATGAATTCTATTGATAAGGATATCTACAATTCCATCTTGACATGTCCTCCTCAAGCAACTGCCTCCACATCTACAGCAGCTTCAAGCACAAATGCAGTTTCACCACCTGAATGGACTAAAGCCCAGAAGAAAGCCAGAGTTGCTGATGCTAAAGCCATGAATATTCTGGCCCAAACAATGTCTGATGACATATTCCAGAAGGTGGCTGAATACACATCAGCCAAGGCTATTTGGGAATCCCTTAACCAAATGGTGGCTGGCTCTGCTGATGAAAGAAAGGATAGAAGATCCAATCTCATATCACAATATGAGAACTTCAAGAAGGAGAAAGCAAAATCAGTTGCAGATATGTACAATAGGCTGAGCTCAATCATCAATGAGCTAAACACATTGGACAAGGACATCACCCTCACTGAGGTGAATGACAAAATCCACATGTGCTTCCCAAGCTCATGAGATTCAAGGATCTGACCAATCAAGGAGGCAAAGAGCCTAACTGAGATTTCCACAGAATCTCTTTTAGGAAAGCTCAAGCCTTACGAGCAGCTCATCAAATCCAGAGAAGCAGTTGAGCAGAGAACACCTCCACCAGCAAGGAAGGAGCATAACATAGCTTTTAAAGCTGTTGAAGAATCTGAAGCCTCAACAGTCAATGAAGAGTTTATGAGTCTGCTTGCCAAAAGATTTTATAAAATGGTAAGAAAAGATTTCAGAAGAAAGTCATCCAGGCAGGAAGATAAGCCAAGGTATGACAAAATCCCTACTAAAGAGGTAGTTTGCTTTGGCTGCAGGAAACCTGGACACTTCATCTCAGAGTGTCCAAAAAATCAAAAGAAGAAAAAGAGAAGAGAGAAGGATTCCAGAAGACAACAAAGCAGCATGACTTCTTCCAACAAATACAAGAAGAAGGAGAAAGGCTTTGTAGCTGAATCCTGGAGTGAAACTAAGGATGAATCCACATCCTCTAGCTCTAGTGAAGAAGAAGAAGAGGCAAGGGCCACAGAAGTATGCCTCATGGCCATTGATGCCTCCAGGAGTCAATCAGATGACGAAGGATCTGACAATGAAGAAGCTTCAGAAACAGAAGCTGATCAGGTACTCTTATCTTTTGACTATAATTCTGATGCTTTTAAAATTGAATTTAAAACTATGTGCATTGATTTAATAAATTATGAAAAAGAAATCAAAGCACTTAGGGAAAAACTAACTAGTCAAGAGACACTGAAATCTGAAATCACCAAGCTAAAAGATGAACTTACATTAGCTAATGAACAAATTATTCTGTTAAAACCTGAGTTATGTGAGGCCAAACAACTTGAGGAATCTCTCAATGGGAGAAGCCTTAAGCTGATGGACATCACAAGCACATTCAATGCCAGACTAAATGACAAACTAGGCTTGGCTGCTTCATCAAGTTTACCCCCCATTCTCAAGAAAAACATATTAACAACCCCCATAAAATTTGTAGCTGCTAAGGATAAAGAAAAAATAGATAGTAACAATCCTAACCAACTTGAAATTAAACTCAAAAATAAGGAAAGAAGAAAGGATAAGAAAATTAATATGCAGAATAATGTTCAGCAGCTTTCGTCAAACTCAGATCGACGAAATGTGGAAAGTTCATCGAACTCAAGTCGACGAAATCTGAACGCAAATTTATATAATAATTATTCGTCTTACTGTGATCCACGAACTCTGTATAGTTCGTCGAGCAGAGATCGACAAAATTGGGGCACAGAAAATGACTATGTTCATTCTTTGAGCAGTGATCGACGATCTCATCCCATTTCATCGAACTCTGGTCGACGAACTCACAACATTTCGTCGAACCAAGGAAGACTTAATAAAAATTATAACTATAATAGCAACCCTAATCAAACCAGAAAATCCTTTAACCCTCTTGCTGATTGGATAATACCACCTAGAAGATATCACCCCTTAGGATATAAATTACAACCTGAATTCTCTGTGATATCGAGCTTTTCATATCAGCAAAATAAAGGACCCAAGGTAACCTGGGTCAAGAATAATTAATTACTTTCTTTGCAGGTAAAGAGTTGTCCAGTTGTAAATCAACTATGGTATCTGGACAGTGGTTTCTCCAAGCACATGACTGACAACAAGAATAACTTACATAATTACAAGTCCAAGCTGGGACCAAAGGTTATCTTTGGGATTCAAAGTATGGCCATCCTAAAGGCTATGAAGAAGTAAGGATTGGAGCAGTAACATTCAAGAAGGTGACTTATGTAAAAAGACTCAAGCATAACCTCATCTCTATCAGCCAATTATGTGATAAAGGTTATCAGATATACTTTAACTCTACATCTTGTATTATCTCTAATAAAGAACAACAAAATGTTTTAATTGGAAATAGACAAGGTAACATATACATAGTAGATTTTCTTTGTGCCAATTCAGATATTTGTCTGCTTAATATTGTTTGCAATCAAAATGAATTATGACATAAAAGAGTAGGACATGTAAACATGAAAAATATTGCTAGGCTATCTAAAGACAGTCTTGTAAGAGGCTTGCCTTCTGATCCCTACAATAAGGAAGGCCTTTGCAGGGCCTGTCAACTAGGCAAGCAAACTAATTCTAGTTTTAAATCAATTAATAAAAGTGATTCACCTAGGATCTTGTACTTGCTACACATGGATCTCTTTGTACCCATTACTGTACAAAGCCTAGGAGGGAAATCCTATACACTAATCATTGTAGATGACTTCTCAAGATTCACTTGGGTGTTCTTTCTGAGATCTAAGTCAGATACCTTTAAGGTTCTTATAGATTTTCTCAGGACCATACAGATTGAGTACTCTACTCATGTTGTATTGATCAGAAGTTGTAAGACCCCCCCTTCCCGGATCCCGAAACACGACACGAAGGGGGTCTTATGCCCGGAACAACCGCCTTGCGGTAGCATTAGCGCACGGGCTAACCTGTACCACAAGACCCTATTCCGCCGGCTACAATCAATATCAATATAAACATGCCAACCCAACCATAATATAAAAGAGAAGAAGTCAAATCCACACAAGACAATGATGTCCAAATAGTACAATAAATAGAGAAGCCACAACACGCTTATACAATATCAGAGTACAGCTATAAAATTGCCCAAATAAGTTTCATCAAAATCGCTCAACACTCACATCCGTAATCGACGGTAGCGACGACACCGTCACATCAGGCCCTATCGTCCTGGCCTGACTGTCCTGCTGCAAAGTCTGCGGCTGCTCTACCTGCGGGGTAACCTCCTAAAAAGGAAGACGTAGCAACCGTTAGTCAAAAAGAATAAGTGGCTTCACATCCGCTCCCCCGGCGACTCCTCGGCACCGGGCGAAGAAAGGAACAAGGGTACAAGTATAATAAACAGTAAAACATGTACAAACGGGTGGTAATGGTACAATAAGATTAATAATATTATATTCTAGATGTTTTACATAAGCAACAACAATTCAACAAGTACAAGTAACTACAGCAGGAAAGTAACTTAACTTATAAGGATGTCCATACAAGCTTACAAGTTAAGGATCGGATTACATAAAAGTAACTCATCGTATAAGAGTGCCCATACAAACTTATACGATGAGGATCTTGATTATGCAATGCTATGTAGTGGTATGTATGCTATGCAATGACTCACTCATGATCACACACATGCAATCGCTATGCCGACATAGACTATAGTTCTCACTATTCGAGTAGGTAGCTAACCTCTCAGGCGTCAGCCGCCGTGGCTAGGCGGTGATAGTAGAGCGGGCATCTCTACTACTAGGCGGGTATCCACACTACTTCACCTAGGCCTCCGTACACCTCAATGTTAAGAACACACCAGCGTAGCCCATGCGTACTATGGCCCAGCAGGAGCCTCGGGTAGATGTGCACCGAGGACCAAGCTCCGAACTGACCTTGTGTGACCTAGAAGGAGCCTCGAAAGTAAGCACGAGGGCCAAGCCCAACCGTTCACCTGGCATAGAAGGAGCCCCGGGACGTAGACACCGAGGACCAAGCCCAACCGCCCAAAGTCTAACTGTCAACTCCCGTCGGTGTGACGATCGGCGAGCCCGTAGACCTGCCACACTATCCTTAACCCAGGATTACGACACCGCGTGTCGACTCACACCACATGCAAATTCCACAACACCGTGGCATGGAAGGGGCCTCAGAAGTAAGCACGAGGACACAGCCCAACCATCCATCTATACCACATTTCAACACAAACCAACTAGTGACGGTCAACACCGCACTTACATCCATTCACAATACTACCCGTAGGGAGACTACGCTCTAAGTATTGGACTACTACATTTCCTTCTAAGCATCATACCTACTCATGGCCATGGCTTATCCTTCTATTTGTCATTCCAAATGATTTCAACATATTACAAACATGATGCGCATAAATAATAATCTGTCAATTTGTGTCTAGTCATTTCGTTCATCATATTATAAACGTGATGCGCATATACAATAATCTATCAATTTTTAGCAAGTCATATCATGCCATAAAGCTTGCTTCACAATTCAGTTTTATGAAATCTAATTAACAAGATTCATCATTCATAGCACTACGGTGGTTAGCGTAAAATAGTTCATCAAAAATCTCGAGTTAATTTGCAACATCGATTCCACCGAATTCAAATTCATATTATATAAACCCCAGAATTTAAGTGTAGAATAAATCTGGACAACAAATTCGACCGGAGATTCCTGAAGTTACAGGAATCCGGTGAAGATGTGTAACCCCTCGATGGAAAGGTCTTTCCATGGGCTACAACTTTTATGTTCAGACCACAGCCCAATTTCAATGGTATCATACTTGAAATCAGCCTTGAAGTCTGCCGCGTACAGAACACAATTTCTGCACGCAGGATTTATCAGACATCATATTCGTTCAGATTTTCCTGTGGCTACATACTTCGCATGAAGGCGTGCAACCACTCGTTGGAAAGGTATTTTCAAGGGCCTCAACTTTCATGTTTAGTCAAGAGCCCAGATCTGGCCATATCACATCTGAAAATGGCTAAGAAGATTGCTGCGCGCTGAGCACAGATTCTGCACGCATCTTAAAGAGGAATGAACGACATCAGTTCATCTTCCTCCTCAAGTCGGTCTTCCAAGATCACACCAGAAATTCCTCCTCCCTTATTCACCCTCGTGAGGCCTTTACTCTTCACGAAACCATCCCCCATCTTCGCATAGAAGGTTGGAGAGGTTGAAGAAAAAACTAGCCTTAGAGCACAAGCCCTAGGACGGCCTCTTCCTAGAGAAATCACCATCTCGCAAGTCTAGACCCTTTTGAGTCGACATCTCGCCTAGATAACGACAGATATATCACCAAGGGAGATGGGAGGAAGCTCACCTCATTTCCGGCTATGGATCTCGTGACTCTTCTCGGCGACATCTTCTTTTCCACGGCGGTGGCGGTTCTCCTCTTCTAGAACTCGCTCCAGCAACTTCTCTCAACAGGAGTTTCTCTCAGAAAAATAGGGGGCAAAGTGAGTATGAAATCGACTAGGGTTTTCATTTCCCCTTTATAGGAAAAGTGACATGGGTAGGGACACGCCCGTGTCCCTGCCCGTGTCCACATGACACGGACGTGTTCCTTGGTCGTGTCCTCCTCTGGATACATCTCGACTTAACTCGACACAACGACATATGGGTAGGGACATGCCTGTGTCTCTACCCGTGTCATACATTTCATCGATCTCGAGACGTGCTGTCGAGTTAAACTGCTCTCTCTCTCTCACACACACACACACACGAGTAAGCTCGTATCTTGCATCATGGTGTCGTCACCAGAGTGTAGACACCTTAACATCTGGGTGTCGACACTCTGTATCGACACCTGGTTCCAGTGTGTCGACACCTCAACACCAGGGTGTCGACACACGGTGTCGACACCTGGTTCCATTGTGTCGACACAATGTGTGTCGACACAAGTGTGTCGACACCTCAACACCAGGGTGTCGACACACGGTGTCGATACCTGGTTCCAGTGTGTCGACACAGCAAGTGTCGACACACGGTGTCGACACCAGTGTGTATACACCTCAACCTGGGTGTTGACACACTGTGTCGACACCTTGACCCAGTGTGTCGACACAGTGTGTGTCGACACGACAACATCAGAGTGTCGACACACTGTGTCGACACCACAACATCAGAGTGTCAACACCTCGACACTAAGGTGCTGACCAATGACTCGGGTGATACAAATCCTATTCACATGTGCTGCCAGTTGTCAGCACTCCCCTGAACCCAAGTCAGCTCTCTTGACTCAAAAACACACCCGAGGGTCTAGTGCGATTCGGGACGTTACAGAAGTGATCATGGTCCAGAGTTTGAGTCTCTTCTTATGCATGAGTTCTATGAGATGGAAGGTATCATGCACTGTTTCTCAGCTCCTAGAACTCCCCAACAAAATGGGGTAGCTGAAAGGAAGAATAGAACCCTAATTGAAGCTGCATGCACATTACTTGCAGATGCTTATATGGCACTATCCTTTTGGGCAGAGGCTGTAAGCACAACAAATTATATACTGAACAGGAGCCTAATGCATAAACTAAAGAATAGGACTCCCTATGAATTACTTAAAGGGAAGAAATCTAAAATCACTTATTTTAAAGTATTTGGATGTGTATGTTATATACATAATAATAACAAGAAATATATTAGAAAGTTTGAAGCTAAGGCTGAAGAGAGAATTTTTCTAGGATATTCCCAAGTAAACAAAGCTTATAGGGTGTTTAATTAATCAACTTTAAAAATTGAGGAATCTATACATGTTACTTTTGATGAAACTAACATGTCTTACAAGGAGAAAGAGATTTCTACCAGTAACACTTTGCAGGTACCTCACTTGTGTGAGAAAATGGGTGAATCAAACCTTCCACAAGAAGCTATAACACCCTCTCCTCCAGAAGTTGTTGAAAACAGTGAAGATGAATCTTTGGAAGAGGCTGAACCTCATTCAACAGCAAACATAATTCCATAAGAGGAATTAAATGCAAATGATGTTGCTGAACCAACTCCACCCACTAATCTTGTCATACTAAGGGATCACCCTAGATCCCAAGTGATTGGAGACATAATAGTAGTTGTACAGACAAGACATCAACTCAACCAAGATGTGATGCATGCCAGTATTCTCTCTCAAGTTGAACCTCAATCCATAAAGGATGCTGAGCAAGATCCCTACTGGATCATTGCAATGTAAGAGGAACTCAACTAGTTTGAGAGATGTAGAGTTTGGGATTTGGTTCCAAGACCCAAAGACTACCCAGTCATTGGAACCAAATGGGTATATAGAAACAGACTAGATGTCCAAGGTGCAATTGTGAGGAACAAGGCTAGGCTTGTTCCTCAAGGATATAGACAAGAAGAAGGCATAGACTATGATCAAACCTTTGCACCAGTTGCAAGGTTGGAAGTAATCAGAATCTTTCTTACCTATGCTGCCTACAAAAAGTTTAAAGTCTATCAGATGGATGTGAAAAGTGCCTTTCTAAATGGAGTACTAAAAGAAGAGGTTTATGTTGAACAACCTCTAGGTTTTGTCTCTCCAACCCATCCTTCTTATTTATTTAGATTGCATAAAGCCCTCTATGGTCTAAAGCAAGATCCAAGAGCTTGGTATGAGACCTTAGCTAGCTTTCTGATAGATCATGAATTCATTAGAGGCATAGTAGATAAAATATCATTCACTAGACACCATAAGGATAAAATCTTGTTAGTACAAATCTATTTGGGTCTATTGACTCTAAACTATGCAAGAGGTTTTCTGACCTCATGCATTCTAAGTTTGAGATGAGTAGTATGGGTGAGCTCTCCTATTTCCTTGTCTCCAAGTGAAGTAGCTGCCTGATGGCATCTTTATCTCCCAGGCTAAATATACTAAAGAGATTCTTAAAAAGTTTGGGATGGCTGATGCCTCAGCAAAGAGAACACCTATGACTACTAATGCTGTAACAGATTCTGATCCACATGGGAAACCTGTTGACCAGAAGTTATATAGGGGCATTGTTGGGTCCCTATTATATTTTACAGCTAGCAGACCTGATATCATGTTTGCCACATGCCTTTGTGCTAGGTTCCAAGTGAACCCTAAAGAATCTCACCTAATTTTTCTAAAAAGAATTTTGAGATATATAAAGAGTTGTCCTAGTCTAGGCCTTTGGTATCCTACTGAGTCAGAATTTGAGTTAACTGGATACACAAATGTTGACTTTACTGGATGCAGGTTGGACAGAAAAAGTATCTCAGGAACCTGCCAGTTCCTTGGTATGCGATTAGTCTCTTGATTTTGTAAGAAGCAGTCATCTGTGTCCACACCAACTGCTGAAGCAGAATATATAACAGCTGGAAGTTGCTGTTCCCAGATGTTGTGGATCCAAAACCAACTCCTATACTTTGGGTTCAACTTAAATAATTCAACTCTACTACGTGATAACACAAGTGCTATATCCATAGAACAGAATCCAGTCCATCACAGTAGGACTAAGCATATAGACATTAGACATCATTTCATTAGAGAGTGTGTAGACAAAAACAAAATCAAACTTGTTTATATCTACACTGTTTTACAAAGAGATGATAATTTCACTGTTAGAAAGTAGCGAAAAGAAGCGAAAAGTAGAGAACAAGCGAATAAACTTTTGAATAATTGAAATTTTATTATCCAAAAAAGATAACTATTACAAAGGTATGCCCTCCCTTATATAGAATGGAGGAGAGATGAGAGAATACAAATAAGAGATGTGAGACTAAAAATTTTCAAGCTAAACGGACTGTACAAAGTAAACCGCACAAGCCGCGCGGTTAGACAGAAGGACTAACCGCACGGCTACAACAAGAGAAGCAGATAGGTCGCCTGTGAAGATCGCTAGACCGCCCGGTTTACAAGCCGACGAGTCAAACCGCCAGACCGCGCGGTCTTCAACCCGCCAAGACAGACCGCCCGGTCACCAACTTCAACACTCCCCCTCAAGCTGGAGCATATATATCAATCATGCCCAGCTTGTCGCAAACATGCAGAAACGAGGCGGAAACTGGCTTGGTGAAGATGTCAGCCAGCTCTTTATCAGACGTGACAAACGGAGTGCAAATTTGTTCTTTTAAAATCTCTTCACGAATGAAATGGCTGTCAACCTCAATGTGCTTTGTTCTTTCATGGAATACCGGATTTTTGGAGATGTATATGGCGGCCTTGTTATCACAGAACATAGGTAGAGGATGGTTGTACACCTCTCGTAAATCTAGCATGAGAGCCCGCAACCATTTCAACTCACAAGTGATTGATGCCATACTGCGATACTCAGCTTCTGCACTAGACCTGGAGACAACAGACTGCTTCTTGCTCTTCCAGCTCATCAGATTTCCCCCAACAAAGGTGCAAAAACCTGAGGTTGACTTGCGATCCCCTTTGTCATCAGCATAACTTGCATCTGAGTAGGCTTCAATCCTCAGATGACCATTCTTCTGAAAAAGTAATCCTTTCCCAGGCGCTGCTTTGACATACTCCAAGATCCGCAAGGCGGACTGTAGATGACACTCCCTAGGCGCTTGCATGAATTGGCTCACCTTGCCCACAACATAGGAAATGTCAGGTTTGGTCACTGTGAGATATATGAGCTTACCAACCAGACGTCTATACCGCGAACTATCTGAAAGAGGAGGCGAATCATCTGTCCAGGTTTTGTCCTCCCCAGTAGCCATGGGGCATCGGGCAGGTTTT
The DNA here is from genome assembly GCA_039583875.1 of Platanthera guangdongensis. Taxonomy (NCBI): domain Eukaryota; kingdom Viridiplantae; phylum Streptophyta; class Magnoliopsida; order Asparagales; family Orchidaceae; genus Platanthera; species Platanthera guangdongensis. The sequence continues at coordinate 180,830,989 of CM077160.1, forward strand.
GCTCCAGTTAATCCTGCCTCTTTTAAAAGATCAAGAGCATACTTACGCTGAGAGAGAACTAAGGAGTCGGGCTTCCGAGAGAGTTCGATCCCCAGAAAGTACTTTGGAGAGCCCATATCTTTAGTGATCAGATGTTGGCGAAGATGTCGCTTTGTCAGGGCTACCCCTTCCTGGTCATCGCCAGTGAGAAGAATATCATCGACGTACACAGCAAAAACAACCAGCCCAGAAGGAGTTTTGCGAATAAAGAGAGAGTGATCAGCAGAGCTTCGCACAAAACCAACAGCCGCCACAATGCCGCTGAACTTGTCAAACCAAGCTCGAGGACTCTGCTTGAGGCCATAAATTGCCTTCTGCAGCCGGCATACTCGTGTCTCCCCCTGAGCAACATACCCAGGAGGTTGCTCCATGTAAACGGCCTCATAAAGATCACCATAAAGGAAGGCATTCTTGACGTCCAACTGAGAAATCGTCCAATCCCGATTGACGGCCACAGAGAGAAGAACCCGGATAGTGCTGAGACGAGCCACAGGGGAGAAGGTGTCAAAGTAATCAACCCCATAGGTCTGAGTAAAGCCCTTAGCAATAAGGCGAGCCTTATACCGATCCACAGTGCCGTCGGGGCTAAATTTGACCACAAAGACCCAGCGACAGCCAACAACATCAGTACCGAAGGGAGGAGGAACAAGAGTCCAGGTACCCCGCTCAGTGAGGGTCGCCATTTCCTCATCCATGGCCATCTTCCAGTGAGGAACAGCAAGGGCCTCCTGATAGGAGCGGGGTGTGGCAGTGGCAGAGATAGCCAGTGCAAATGCCCCGCGAGAAGGGGTAAGACGATCATAGGAAACAACAGCAGCAAGGGGGTGTAGGGTACACGTCCGCACCCCTTTGCGAAGAGCTATAGGAAGATCCAGGTCAGCCGGGCCCGCGGCATCCGGAGCATCCGTGGTAGAGAAAGCTGGCCCGGGAGAAGAGAGCGACGGCAGCGGAGATGAGGGAGAGGGTGGTGGAGAAGGGAGAGAGAGAGAGGTGGAGGAAGAGGAGGGGGGAGACGGTGTAGTAGGAGGCGAGGGAACGAAGGGAACGGCAGGAGAATCAGAAGCTGGGAGAAGAGGAGAGGAGTCATCCGAGAAGTAGGAGGTATTCTCGAAGAAGGTGACGTCAGCAGAGACGAACTGCTTACGAAGAACGGGATCAAAGCAACAGTAGCCTTTCTGAGTGGTGGAGTACCCCAGAAAGACACATTTGGTGGAGCGAGGGGAGAGCTTATCACGGGTGGCAGAAGGGGTATGCACAAAGGCAGTGCATCCAAAGATTTGGAGAGGAAGAGGAAACGGCTCCTTGCCCGGATACAAAATGGAGAACGGGGTTTGGCCGTGGAGAACCGTGGAGGGAATGCGATTGATGAGGTAGCAGGCAAGGAGAACAGCATAGCCCCAATAGGAGCGAGGAACATGCATCTGGGTCATCAAGGTGCGAGCGACATCGAGGAGGTGACGGTTTTTGCGTTCGGCCACACCATTTTATTGTGAAGTATAGACACAACTAGTTTGATGAAGAATCCCATTTTGCATGCAGAATGTAGAGAAGTCACGACTGAGATATTCTTGGGCATTATCAGAGCGAAAAACTTGGATAGAAACACCAAACTGAGTTTTGATCATGAGATAGAAGGATGTCCATACAGAGAATAATTCAGAGCGATCTTTTAATAGATACACCCACGTACAACGAGAGAAATCATCAATGAACGTGACAAAATAGGAACTTCCCCGACCAATGGTAAGTGTAGGAGAAGGACCCCAGATATCGGAGTGGATAAGATCAAACGGACGGGTAGAGCTACGAACGTGCTTTGGAGGGAAGGAGGAGCGGTGATGCTTGCCAAGCTGACAGGCCTCACAGTTGAGCGGAGGACTTTGAGGAGGAAGGTGGGGCAGAAGTTGACGAAGAAGACGGGGAGGAGCATGACCAAGGCGGAGATGCCATTGGAGAAGATCTGTGGAGGTGGAGGAGAAGGTGGAAAAAGCAGAAATGTTATCCAGGAAGTATAAGCCGTCACTCTCAGTCCCAGTAGCAATCGTCCGTTGGGAGTCCGGATCCTGAAAAGAGCAAGAAGTGAAAGTAAATATGACGGAACACTGTAATTGCTTGCAAAGAGAGGTAACAGATAATAAGTTGCACGGGAACTGAGGCACGTATAGAGTATCCGCAAACTGAAGAGACGGAGTGACATGAACTATCCCTGTTCCATGGACTGGTGATGAAGAGCCGTCAGCGAGAATAACCGGGGGAAAGCGAGCATGTTTTTCTAGGAGAGAGAAACACGAGAGATGGCCGGTCATATGATTCGTAGCACCAGTGTCGATCAGCCATTTGCCCTGAGTAACAACGTGTGCACGACCAGAAGTCGTGACAACCGAGGCGAATGGCTTGGAGGAGGATATGAAAGCCATGAAGGTAGGAAGAAGAAACTGCAGCGGTCTCGGTGACAGCACACCAGCGGCAAGAAGGGCCACGACCAAGGAGCAGAGCACAAGCCGCGCGACTGAACTAGGAGGTCGCGGCGACTAACAAGCAGGAGCGGCTAAAGGTAGAAAGGCAGAGAGGCCGCTCAAACAAGGAAGAATCCGCGCTAACAGAGAGAAAGGCGCGGGGAGAGGAAAAGAGAGCAACCCGCGTGAAACCGTAGTGGGTTAAAGGGAAGAAGCCGCGCGAAGACGAGCGGCTAGGAAACAGAACAAGGCACAGCGGGGAAGAGGTCGCGCGGACTGAAAAGGCCGAGCGAACAGAAGAGAGGAGAAGAGCAGGTGACCGCGACCAAGATGCAGGTGAGATAGGAACAACCCGCATGGTCAGGCAGATCACAGCAGCAAACCGCGAGTATAGAGACAAGCGAAAAAGGGGAAAGCAGAAGCGGACAGGGAGAAGAAGTCCGCAGCGGGTAGAGACAAGGCCGCAACGACTAGGAAGTCGGAGAGGCAAGAAAGAACAAGGAGCGCGGCGACAAGGAAACAGGTCACTGCGACGAATAGTAGTAGAAGAAGAGAACCAAGAAGAAGCAAGCCGCGCGAACAGGGCAGCGGTCAGAAACAAGCCGCGCGGATAGAAACAAGCCGCGCGGACAGAAGAGAAGGCAAGCCGCGAATAAGTCGCAGAACGCGGAAAACAAGCCGCGAACAACAGAGAGCGCACAGAATCAGGAGGAAATGACCGTGTCCTCTGATACCATGTTAGAAAGTAGCGAAAAGAAGCGAAAAGTAGAGAACAAGCGAATAAACTTTTGAATAATTGAAATTTTATTATCCAAAAAAGATAACTATTACAAAGGTATGCCCTCCCTTATATAGAATGGAGGAGAGATGAGAGAATACAAATAAGAGATGTGGGACTAAAAATTTACAAGCTAAGCGGACTGTACAAAGTAAACCGCACAAGCCGCGCGGTTAGACAGAAGGACTAACCGCACGGCTACAACAAGAGAAGCAGATAGGTCGCCTGTGAAGATCGCTAGACCGCCCGGTTTACAAGCCGACGAGTCAAACCGCCAGACCGCGCGGTCTTCAACCCGCCAAGACAGACCGCCCGGTCACCAACTTCAACATTCACCAAACCCTTGGATGAAAGGAATCACTTGTTCTTTATAAATCAGCTGGGCATGATCAATGGAGAAGCTTTGATTTAACTTCTGTCTGCACTCGACGAATTCTTCAAAGTTCATTGAACGGAGTTCGACGAACTAGGAAAAATTCTAGAGATATTCGTCGAACGGAGGTCGACGAACTCTTTGTGACTGAAGATGTTTTCGTCGAACGGAGATCGACGAATCTACTTCAGAAAACTTTCGTCGAAGAGAGCTCGACGAAATGTCTTCAAATCTTCAGACTGAGCTCGACAAATTATTTAACTACAAATTATTTCGTCCATCTCAGATCGAAGAATTATTTATTTTTCGTGGAATGGAGTTTGTCGATTCATATTCCAGAAAACCTTATATCTAGGTTTTTTTCGACCTCCATCCCGCGCTTTCAGTTCCTTTGCACTTGATCGTCGTTTTTCACTTGTAGGTGCTCTAATGGCGATTCCAGCAAGAAATCTTGCGGCAATGAAATTCGACACCGGCTTTGATGTCGATTTTGATTCCTTCCAGCATTCAGACCCAATCATCCTGGAAATCCTGCAACTGCTTGATGAACAGTAGTTAAAGACTCTGATGTCAACCAGGATCAAACTCGCCAGTGCTGAAATCAGGGAGTGGGTCTATACTTCCTCCACCACGGATGAGAACACTCTGACAGGGACAGTATCGGGTAATCTTATTTCTCTTACTCCTGCCGTCCTAATAGAAATTTTTGGGTTAAGTAATGGTGAAGAAGAGTTGGAAATTGATACTGAGGAATATGATGTGATGCTGGGTATGATGGGTTATTCTGGAGAAACCCCAAATAAGTTGCTGAATAAACACATGTCTGCTGAATTTAAATTCCTAGTAGACATTGTGGGCAAAGTGTTATTGGGCAAGCACACTGCACATGACTACATAACTAGGCACCAATTCCTGGTAATGTGTGCTGTGGTGAACCAGAAGAAGGTGAACTGGGCCCAGATCATGTTCGATCTGATTAAGAAAGAGAATACAAAGAAAGAGGTTTGCTTTGGAAGAATATTAGGAATCTTCCTGAAGGAGAAGGCTGCTGAATCACTGGTATCCCCGACCATATTCGTCAATGCCTCCAAGAGGCTCACTTGTGCCCTTTTTGGCAAGTGGGAGAGGACCATCACTAAGCCCTCCAAGACTCCATCCTCTTCCACCAGGGCTTCTGAGAGCACTAGGGCTGCTCCAAACACTTCCCAACCTGCTGAAGATATACCTCCTCCACCTCCATCACCTCCAGCAATCCCACCTCAACCTCAAATGGTACACCAAATCCACTCCACAATTCAAACTACCACTCACACTCCTATACCTCCCTCATCCCCAGCACATCTATCCCCCACTCACTTTCCTAACTCACCTCTCTCCCAAAATGATACACCAGTTTCATCACCACCCTCATCTCCACTCCCACCCCATTTGTCTGCCATTCCCCCCTCTAATATCTCCTCCCTCCCTTCCTTTAATCTGCTCCCTTCCCCTCCTTATACTTCTTCTATTCCAGATGTCCACATGCTAGATGCTTTACCTTCTCCTCCACCATCATCTTCCATCCCTCCTCCTGTTTTCATTGAACCACCTTCTACCATACCCTCTGCATATCTGCCATTGGACCCCTCCATTATTCCATCTCTCATTTCACTTCTTACTCCCCTCCTCAAAATAATTATAACAGAGGCCATTACACCTCTTGCTTCTTCCATATCCTCTCTTGCTAACAAAATCTCCGCCCTCTCTGCTCCTCCATCTCCAGTCAGGGACCTGGCTCTAGTTACTACTAAAACCAGGCAGGGGGAGATGCTCTATGAAGAAGTTACAGTAGAAGTAGCAGAAATAGCAGAAGAAGCAGCAACAACAGAAGCAACAGTAACAGCAGCAGTTACAGCAGAAAAAGAAGCAGCTGAAGCAAAAGCAGAACCAACAACAGATACAGATGCTGATATAGATTTATTTGATTTAATTCATTTTATTGAATCTGATATGGAAATAGATGAGCAGGTCCCAGAGGACATAACAACTGCTGGTGATTATATTATAAATCCCACAGTAGAGCTATTAAATTTATTGAGTATTTTTGATATAGCTTACTTGAATAATCGGCCAGCAGATAGTATCAAGCCCTCTTTGGTTATAGTTCCTTACACCTCTCCCATAAGCCCCAAAGTTGCCAAGCAACTAAAGGTTAGTTTTGTTACAACAGAGGTCCTAGCTATAGAAGTTCCAGCTATTTCATCTCCTTCTGCTCTAGTTTTATTATGGATGATTCACCCATGTCTGATCTTGATGCATTGATCATGGCTGACATTGAAGAAGAAAAGAAAATAGTGGTTGAAAGCACTGTTCTGTATAGGCCTTCTATTCCAGCTCCAGCTCCATGTAGTTCTCCTCCTCCAGCTCCTCCAGCTCCTACTCAGGCTAAAAAGCCAATTGATAAATCAGTACTAAAGGCCATTGATGCCTTATATGATGCTCCTCAAGATTCTGATGATGAGGATGATGATGAAGATGACTCAGATGATGATCCAAAAAAAAGAAAGTATCTAAGAAGAGGAAAGCTCCTCCATCTCCTGCCCCAAAACCAAACCCAGCAAATGAAACTCCTTATTATATAGTCTAGAAGATTATACCTTACAAGGGTATGCCAACATGGATGTGGCTGTCCAAAAATCAACAGAAAGAAAGGAAAAAAAGCAGGAGATATTCTCCACCTCCTCAAAGATACAGAAATGATCCTCCTCCTCCTCCTCCACCTGCTGGTGGTGCTTCAAGTTCATCAACTCAGAGGACTACCCAATTTCAAACCTATTAAAGACAGCAGGGTAGGTCCTCATCTTCAGGAAGCAGCCAGCAAAGGCATTATTCATCTGGCAGATAGCAATAATAACAGCAACATCAACAACTTCAACAACAATAATTCACTGAAACAAAAGGCTGAAAGCCCCAAAAATTCTGAAATTGCTGTAATGAAGATCTGAAAATAGTTGGGATAGGATGGAACTGGATATTGAAGGAATGCTGTGAAAAAATGAAAAAAGAAGAAACCTGAAAGGAACAAGCAAAACAACTCTGGAATACAAATGAAACCCGAACTGCACCTCCACTGGAAATTGGAGGCTGATGACAAAAGAAAACTAAGTTCAAGATCAAGACAAAGACAAAGAAAAGGCTGAAACTCCCCCCAAGGAAATGCTTCCCCTCCTGTATTTTGAATTTGATTAGATCTGAGTGCTGAGATAGCTACAACTGATCTGTAGTACAGGATGGCCAGATTCCAGGAATTGGTTTTGGTGTTCTATATCCATGATCAACAAAGCAAGAGCTGAAGGAAAAAGGATCCATCTGAATATACTACAATGTCCAAGTATAGAAAGGAAGAGCTTAACATGTTTGCTAAGGCTAACAAATTTTTTAATGTTGATGATTATATGAAGTTACATCCTGAAGCTGTAGTGTCAAGAGCTACCTCCATGAATATCATTGGAGCTGCTGACATGACCATGACAAAAGCCCAAGCAGCTGATCCTAACAGGGAGATCAAGTTTACATAGCCTGGTGACAAAACTAAGGAGGATAAGCCAAAGGAGCCCAAGAAGAAGAAATGAACTTTAATCTGTTTAAGTCTTTTGATTATTTTAAAAGTGTCTGTTTATATTCTGATACAAAGCTTTGTGTATATATATATCTGCTGCACATTTAAAATTTTTTTTTTATGTCAGATATATGTTTTATTGCTTTGTTATTAATGTGAGTCTGTAATTAGTGACCTTATCCAAATAGGGGGAGATTGTTGGATCCCTAGTTGGATTTGGGTTAGATTCACTAAGCTAGGATGTTTGACACAACATGTATAGCTAGGGTCATGTATGAGTCCTAGAGTGTAGGTCATGTCCTTAGAGTCAACACTGCATGGACCAGCCATCAATATACTGCAAAAGACTCAAGACTTAGAGAATTTTCAAACTCAGAAAATGAGTTCGACGTTCTTCGAACTCAGGTTGACGAAAGTCGTGCTCAGCTCGACGAACTTAGAGAAAATTCTCTGAGCTGAGCTTGACGAACTTGAATCTCAGGTCGATGATTTCTAGAGTATACTCCAGCATTCCAAGTCCAGAATTCTTCACTTAACTCCAGTCGACGAACTTAGTTCTCAGGTCGACGATTGCTGAGTATTCTACTTCAACATCTTATTCCAGAAACATCTAAGCATTCTAAGTCCAAGATCACACTCCAGTCGACGAACTCACCTTCTCAGCTCGACGAACTTAGACCATAGTCTTGGAAAAATTTATCAAGTAGCAGTTAGAAGTTCTCAGCTCGACGAAACTAGTTCTCAGGTCAACGAACCCAGTTCTGAGGTCGATGATTTCTGGACACGTTACTTCCACATTCTTAAGTCCAAGAAACATGGAATTCTGTTATTCAGTCGACGAAGTTATATTCTCAGCTCGACGATCTTGATGCACAGAGTTGGCAAGTTCTAGAGAAAGCAGTGCTGTTCTTAGGTTGATGATCTTGGATATCAGCTCGATGGACAAAGATTATCTGGTCGACGAATGTTGAAGTATTAGACCCGGGCGGGCTAGCTTAGCGGTCTGATCCATCGGTTTGTAGAGTTCCGAGCGGCTTAGCGGTCTGATCCAGCGGTTTTTGTAGACCGGGGCGGTCTGGCGGTCTCACTCTACGGCTTGTTCTATCCTGCTGGAGTTGCCGAGCGGTTATCCCATCTGTCTAACCGCGCGGCCTGATCGGTCTCCATTATTCTAGCCGCTCAGCTGTAAATGTTTAGTACCACATTGTTTGTATACGTCTCTCTTTGTTTCTTATCTCCTCCATTCTATATAAGGGGGAGGCCATACCTTTGTAAATGATATCTTTTTTGGATAATAAAATTTCAATATTATTCAAAAGTTTATTCTCTTGTTCTAGTCTTTTCGCTTCTTGTCTCTACTTTCTAACATGGTATCAGAGCCAGGTTCATTTCCTCCTGATTCTGTGCGCCCTCTGTTGTTCGCGGCTTCTTTTCGGCGTTCTGCGACTTGATTCGCGGCTTTCCCTCTCTTCTATCCGCGCGGCTTGTTTCTATCCGCGCGGCTTGTTTCTTGTCCGCAGACCTGTTCGACGCGCGGCTTGCTTCCTTCTTGGTTCTCCTCTCCTTACCTTCTCTTTGTCGCGCGACGACCTGTTTAGTTGTCGCCGCGCCTCTTGTTCTTTCTTGCCTCTCCGACTTCCTAGTCGCTGCGGTCTGTCCCTGTCCGCGTGTGTGTTGTCTCTCTCCACGCGGTTTGCTGCTGTGATCTGCCTGACCGTGCGGGTTGTTCCTTCTCACCCGCATCTTGGTCGCGGTCGCCAGCTCTTCTCCTCTTTTCTGTTCGCTCGGGCTTCTCAGTTCGTGCGACTTCTTCCCCGCAGTGCCTTTGCCCGCCTTCTTGCCGCTGCTGTGATCTGCCTGACCGTGCGGGTTGTCTCTTTCTTACCCGCATCTTGGTCGCGGTCACCTGCTCTTCTCCTCTCTTCTGTTCGCTCGGCCTTTTCAGTCCGCGCGACCTCTTCCCACAGTGCCTCTTTTCTAGCCGCTCCTGTTCGCGCGGCTTCCTCTGTTTTTCTAACCGCCTCTGTTCGTGCGGCTTCTTCTGCTTCCGGGTTCTATGACTACCTCCGGTCTCACCACTACTCCTGCAGCTCCTTCTCCTCCTCCTTCGGGTAACCTTGGCACCCTTTCCAAGCTTGTGGGCTCCAACTATCCCGATTGGAGCGTTTCTTTCACCTTTCTCCTTCGTTCTCAACGCAAGCGTCATCACCTCACCGATGACCCTCCTCCTCGCACCTCTCCTGAGTTTGATGACTGGGATGCGAGTGATGCTCTTGTTCGCACCTGGCTGGCCAACAGCCTTTCTGATGAGTGCCTTCCCGTCATTCGCCATGATGAGACGGTCAAGGCGCATGGCTTCACCTCGCTGCTCTCTATTCTAAGGGGGGCAAGACGTCCCGCATTTATACTCTCTATGCGGACCTCTTCGCCCGCCCTTCCATGTCCCCCGCTGCGGCTATCAGCAGGTCCAGGCTCTTGGGGCTGAAATCCTCCAGAATCGCCCCTTCTCTGCGGACTTGGCCGACCAGCACAAACACTTCCAGGAACTCCTGGTTGTTTGTTACCTTCTTCGTCTTCCGGACTCTTATGATATGATCCGCCAGCAGATCTTGGGTGAGGCGGAATCTCCTACTTTGGATGCCACTGCGGCCCGCATTGCCGCCGTTACTTCTCTCCTCCAGCGGCCTCTATGCTGGCCTCCCCCCCTTCGCAGGACTCCTTTGCACACCAGGCTCAGCGGGGGGGGGGGCCCGAGTGGCCGTGGCTCCTCCGGCGGACGGGGTTCCTCCCGGTTCTTCTGCTCTCACTGTGGTCGTACTGGCCATACTGTTGATCGGCTGCTGGCAGAGAAACATCCTCATCTTCGCCCTTCCGGTGATGCTCCTTCGGCCTCCGCCTCTTCTCGGCCGTCTGCCTCTGTGGCCACGACGTCAGGTAGTGCCCACGTCGTTACCCAAGGTAAATGGCTGATTGACTCCGGTGCCACCAATCATATGACGGACAACCCTCATTGCTTCTCCCGTCTGGAGACCCATGACCGCTTACCCCCAGTTCGTGTGGCGGATGGTTCCCCGTCTCCGGTTCATGGGACGGGCATGGTTCAACTCACTCCATCGCTTTGCTTGGAGGATACCCTCTATGTCCGAAGTTCCCGTGCAATTGTTATCAGTTACCACTTTATGCCGGCAACTTCAGTGCTCGTTTTATTCACTCCCACTACTTGTTCTTTTCAGGACCGAGGACCCAGCGGACGATTGCTACTGGGACTGAGAGCGGCGGCCTCTACTTCCTCGACGATGTTTCTGCTCTTTCTGCCTACTCCTCCTCTGCTGATCTCCTTCAGTGGCATCTTCGTCTTGGACATCCTCCTCCCGGCTTATTCGTCAGCTTCGCCCACTTACCTCCCACCAGTTCTCCGCTCAACTGTGATGCGTGTCAGCTTGGCAAACATCATCGCTCCTCCTTCCCACCGAAGCAAGGCCGTGGCTCCTCTCGCATTTTTGATATTGTTCATTCTGATGTATGGGGTCCTGCTCCTACCCTCACTGTTGGTCGGGGCAGTTCCTATTTTGTAACTTTTATCGATGATTTTACTCGCTGTACCTGGGTGTATCTCTTAAAGGATCGCTCTGAACTATTCTCTGTTTGGCAATCTTTTTACTTTATGATTAAGACTCAGTTTGCTATTTCGATTAAAGTCTTACGTTCTGATAATGCAAAGGAATATCTGTCTCATGAGTTCTCCGCGTTCTTTCACCAACACGGCCTCATTCATCAAACGACTTGTGTTTACACCTCCCAACAGAATGGGGTGGCGGAGCGTAAAAACCGTCACCTGCTTGATGTTGCGCGTACTCTCATGACGCAGATGCACGTCCCTCGCTCCTATTGGGGCTACGCTGTGCTCCTCGCTTGCTATCTCATCAATCGCATTCCCTCAACGGTCCTCCACGGCCGGACTCCCTTCTCCCTTCTCTACCCCCACCAGGAAACTTTTCCTCTTCCTCTCCGTGTCTTTGGCTGTACGGCCTTTGTTCACGCTCCCTCCGCTACCCGCGACAAGCTTTCCCCCCGTTCCACTAAGTGTGTCTTTTTGGGTACTCTACCACTCAAAAAGGCTATTGCTGCTTTGACCCTCTTCTTCGCAAGCAGTTTGTTTGTCTCCGCAGACGTGACCTTTTTTGAAAATGCTTCCTATTTCTCTCCTTCCTCTTCTCTTCCTTCTCTTCCTTCTGATATCTCCGTTCATTCCACACCTCTCCCCGTTTTTCCCACCTTCGTCTCCTCCTCCACCCACTCCTTCCCAGTCCGTCTCCCCACCTACCCCTCCACCCTCCTCTCCGCTGCCGTCTCTCTCTAGTCCGGGCCAGCCTTCTCCGCCACGGACGCTCCGGTCGCTGACGCTCCCGTCGCCGCCGCCGCTCCCGATGATCTGGATGTTCCCATTGCCCTTCGCAAAGGGGTGCGGGCGTGTACTCAACACCCGCTCACGGCTGTTGTTTCTTATGATCAGCTTTCTCCTTCTCGCAGGTGTTTTGCCTTGGCTATCTCTGCACTTCTACTCCCCGTACCTACCAGGAGGCTCTCTCTCTCCCTCATTGGAAGTCTGCCATGGATGAGGAGATGGCTACTCTTACTGAACGGGGTACCTGGACCCTGGTTCCTCCTCCCGTGGGCACTGATGTGGTTGGCTGTCGCTGGGTCTTTGTTGTGAAGTTTCGCCCCGACGGCACTGTGGATCGCTACAAAGCCCGGCTGGTGGCCAAGGGCTTTACTCAGACTTATGGCGTTGATTACTTCGATACCTTCTCTCCAGTTGCTCGCCTCAGCACCATCCGGGTTCTCTTTTCTGTGGCTGTTAACCGGGCTTGGGCTATTTCTCAGCTGGATGTGAAGAATGCCTTTCTTTATGGCGATCTTCAGGAGGACGCCTTCTATATGGCGCAACCTCCTGGGTATGTGCTGCTTTTCAGGGGGAGACACGTGTCTGTCATTTGAAGAAGGCCATTTATGGCCTCAAGCAGAGCCCTAGGGCATGGTTCGAAAAGTTAGTGGTATTGTGGCAACCATCGGTTTTCAAAGGAGTTCGGCCGATCACTCTTATTCATTCGCAAAACGGCCTCGGGACTGGTGGTTTTGGCCGTATATGTGGATGATATTCTCCTTACTGGTGATGACCGAGATGGGGTGGACTTGACGAAGAAGCACCTCCGTCAGCACTTGGTCACGAAGGATATGGGCCCCCAAAATACTTTTGGGGATAGAAATCTCGCGGAAACCTGACTCCTTGGTCCTCTCTCAACGGAAGTATGCCCTTGATCTTCTTCGAGAAGCAGGCTTGACAGGTGCCAAACCAGCTCATCTTCCCATGGCTGTTGGAGAAGAAAAACGTGGACGGATGAATCGCCTCCTCTATCTGATGTCACACGCGTACAGACGTTTGGTAGGCAAACATCATCTATCTCACGGTGACTAGACCCGACATCGCCTACGCTGTAGGAAAGGTCAGTCAGTTTATGCAAGCTCCCATGCAGGGCTCCCAGGGAGTGTCATCTTCAGTCCGCCCTGAAGATTTTAGAGTATATCAAAGCAGCACCGGGCAGAGGGTTACTCTTCCAGAAGAATGGCCATCTGAGAGTTGAGGCCTACTCAGACTCAAGTATTATGCGGATGACAAAGGCGATCGTAAATCCACGTCAGGTTTCTGTACCTTTGTTGGAGGTAATCTCGTGAGTTGGAAAAGAACAAAAAGAAACAGTCTGTTGTTTCCAGATCCAGTGCGAACGAAGCAGAATACCGGAGTATGGCGTCAACTACGTGTGAGTTAAAGTGGTTGCGGGCTCTCATGCTTGACCTGGGCGAGGTATATGATTGTCCTCTCCCTATGTTCTGTGACAACAAGGCCGCTATACACATATCCAGAAATCGGTCTTCCATGAGAGAACGAAGCATATAGAGGTTGACTGTCACTTCATTCGGGAGGAGATTTTGAAGAAACAGATTTGTACTCCTTTTGTCACCTCTGACAAGGAGTTGGCAGATATCTTCACCAAGCCGATTTCTACTTCCTTCTTCCGCATTTGTGACAAGCTGGGCATGATTGATATCTATGCTCCAGCTTGAGGGGGAGTGTTGAAGTATTAGACGGGCGGCTTAGCGGTCTGATCCATCGGTTTGTAGACCGAGCGGCTTAGCGGTCTGATCCAGCGGTTTGTAGACCGGGGCGGTCTGGCGGTCTCACTCTACGGCTTGTTCTATCCTGCTGGAGTTGCCGAGCGGTATCCCATCTGTCTATCCGCGCGGCCTGATCGGTCTCATTATTCTAGCCGCTCAGCTGTAAATGTTTAGTCCCACATTGTTTGTATACTCTCTTTCTTATCTCCTCCATTCTATATAAGGGAGGCCATACCTTTGTAAATGATATCTTTTTTGGATAATAAAATTTCAATTATTCAAAAGTTTATTCTCTTGTTCTAGTCTTTTCGCTTCTTGTCTCTACTTTCTAACAACGAACTTGACATCTCTGCTTGACGAACTCTGGACACAGATCGACAAATTCTGCTCAACTAATTCTGTAGAGTTCCAGACTTAGAAATTTCCCTCCCTATGTTCCTTTTTCTATTGCAATAATTCCTGAGTAATCAATGCTTAAATATTCTCTGAATATTACCGTTAGAAGCAAGCATTGAATACGATCTTCATCAGGATTATTGCTTGACGTTTTTCCATGCGATAGTTGGGGAAATCAATCAATGCAAATATTCTCCAGGCCGTTAGCATTAAATGAAGGAAGAAATTCAAATTCAAAAGGAAGATTACAATGAAATATAAAAAGGATTTTTCTTTTTCTTCCTTCAGCAGAACAGACAATAATACAAAAAATAGAGTTTCTCTTCTTCCTTCTTGTCTGAACACAGAACAAAAATACACAGGCCAATAACACAGCAAAATCAGAAGCCCTGGACCAGAGAACAACAAGCTAAAGAAGAAGAAGAACATCAATCAAAAATCAAGAGTCTTCTTCTTTCTTCATCTCAGGATTCTTCAGAGGACAACAAACACTCCATCTGTCAAAGAAGTTCCTGGATACCTGCTGGTCAAGGCTGAAGTATTGAAGGCCTACTCACCCTGCAGCAAGACTTAAATCTTCCTGATTTCAATATCTCAGGGGGAGCTTTTGTTAACATCAAGATCCACTAAAAGTCTTCTCAGTTGTATTTTGAGAAAGAGAAGACATAATCACTCTCTCACCCCCACTGTACAAAGGTTCTTAACTCCCTTCAAAAGTTATTCCTGATTGCAAGTCACCTGATCAAAAGACTTGAGGATTCGTTTTTGAGCACCTGATCAAAAGCTCATTGGTGGCAGTCACCTGATCAAAAACCTGAGTGGATTCCTATCAGGGTGGTAGAAGAGTGGATGTACCCAAGTTTAGGGGAACCACTATAAAATTCTTGTATTGTTTGGTTGCTATTTTTCTTTTGTTCTTGTTGTGGCTGTGTTATCTAGGATGCTGTGTTTGTGATATGCTGTGCTAGATTACTTTATCTTAGGTTTGTTTTTATTTACAGCAAAAAGTTTTAAGTTTTCAAGATACTCTATTCACCCCCTCTAGAGTATTTCAGATCTAACCCCTACTTTCAGTGCAGGTCGCTCCTAACAGGGGCGGTGGCAGCCGCCCCCTGCGGGGGCGGTGCCAGCCGCTCCTAACGGGGAGGCGGCCGCCGCCCCTTGCGGGGGTAGTGCCGGCTGCTCATATTGTGGAGGCAGTGGCTGCCACTTGCGGGGGTGGCGGCGGTCACCCCTTGAGGGGGTGACGAAGGCTGCCCCTCGCGGGGACGAGGCGGTTTCCCTAGTGGGGGCGGTGGTCGCCCCTTGCGGGGTTGGCGGCTGCGGGCATCTGGCCGCAGGCAGTTGCTCAGGTAGTGCATGTAGTTGGATCATGTGTGCGAGGCACACACGGATCGGGCATGCCGATCGTATGCGTGGTGGTTTGCCCCATGATCCCACCATGATTAGTGGGGATCATGGGCAATGAGTTATTGACACCCCAATTTCCTTATATATTTTATCTTGACCTCATCATATGCCCCCCAAAATCCTCCGTACTTAGAGCTGGAGCATGAGAAGAGCGAAGATATTTACGAGTCTTTCTTCTGTAGTGATCATGTTGACGACGAATGGAAGGGTACCGACGGAAATGACCAACGACGATGCACGTGTCATGGTGCGTTATAAAGTGGCAGAACGATTGAACGGAGAAAATGCGTATAGAGGCAGGAATAATGAAGAAATATGCGGAGGCAGGGGAGCACATGCATACCTGTGAGCGAAGGCGGTAGCACGCGGGCCCGCGATCCCGCACCAGCGCACGGGCCCGCGCCTGTGCGTGGTTCCGCACGGTACCTCGTGCGCGTTCTTGCCCTGTAGAATCGGGCTTGCGTGCATCCGGGCGTATACCTGGGCACGCGTGCATCTAGGCGCGCGTCACCCGGGTGCTCGCGTATGCGGGCCCGCACATATTCGTACGTGTGCGCACCTGGGCGAGCGCTTCCGGGCGCGTTCACCCATTCTTTTTTAGGAGCACGCGCATTTTGGTGTGCACTCTCGCACGCTCCTGGGCATACGCGCTTGCGCGCTTCCGGGCATGCGAGTTCTTATGCGTGTGAGCGTACACTTTTGTGAATTGCCTTACGCGCTCATGTGCACTTGCATGGCTTTTGTGCTTGCGATTGGGTTGCAAGTACTCACGTGCATGGGTTATTTTGAGCGTCGATGGTGTGGTTGTGCTTTTCGGCAACATTATTCCTGTTGTGAGTGATCGTTTTTGGTTTTCTTTTTCAGCGATTTTTGTCTTATTTTGCTTTTAAGTTTCGAAGCGGAATGCGCAAGGTCGTCCGATGCGATTGTGCTCCACACTTATCGTTGAGCAGATTACAGTTTGGAGAAAAAGATATAGAATACCTACTGATCTTGAAGTAAGAATACCTCATATTGAAGAAAGTGTTCAAAATTCGCTGAAGGGTTGGCTGACAATATATGAGACGATACTGCGATCCAGATTCTAATTTCCGTCGTGCAAAGAATTGGTTGTTATTTTGAAATTTTGCGGCATCCCTATGTGGCAATTAACTCCTCTTGGGATGACACGAATCATGAGTAGTTGTGTTCTTCAGAGAGCATGATTAGAGATTTTCCTTGCTCTTATTCGGAGATTGGCATGAGATTTGAGTCATGGCAGTTGTCATGTCGAGATTCTTTACAACAAAAGTTGGTTTGACTTTTACAGTCAGATAGATGGTCACCATGAGAACACTTTGTTCGGTTATGTGTGGAGCTCCTGGGGCCTGCTAGAGCTTTGGAATTCACTACATGATCGTTACTGCCGTCAGGAGGGGCGTAAGCCGGACTTTTCTCCAATATCGGGATTTACAGAGCTTCGGGAGCTGACAAATCGTTTGTTCGGTATTTCTTTATTTGTGGAGAAAAATGCTTATTGCAGTATGAGCTATCAGTATGAGGACCTTACCTACAAAGCATCCACGCATGACCCTGGCTGTCACTTGGTTCCTCTTTTAAAGCCACGACGTTCACCTGAGTTATTCCATGCTGGTCACTCTCCACGCTCACCGCACCAAAAGTGTTGAAGCCAAAATTTGACCTCTGTGGAGTTCGGGGTCCCAAACGAGGGGTGACCGCGCACCTACTACCCTCAAGCGAACGATCTAGGCACAAGACTAGGAATATAAGGGGACAGACCCAAGGTCTCAGCGTGGAGGTCCCGCCGCATACCCGGAAGACTAATAAACTCTTCCCCTCCCAAGCCAAAGACTGAGCTAAGACACCTTCGGAGGGCACTCTTGGCCGACCGGAACATTTAAGGAGGATCTCAAGACCAACTCTCTCCTATCTAGATGTGTCTCCTTGAGTCTATGCAAAATGCTCCTCACCTGCCCTACCAATGACGCAAACTCGACGAGCAATTCTTCTTTACAAAGCCTCAATTAGGCCGCCAATAACGTAATATAGGCCTTCTAGGGCCTGCACAAGGCATCGCGAGCATTCTAAATTACAGGAAAATAAATACCATACTTCGGCACGCATGCCGACAACATAAGCAAAATAGGCCTTCGAGGGCCGGCACAAACTTGGGCTTAAGCCCGCTATCCCCCGCCTGGTACTGCAACAACTGTCCACCGACGTCTTGACAAGCGGCGGCAAGCTAAACATTGGTTGACTAAAAGTAAACCAATTACATTGTGCTCACCCCTTTTTCAGGGCTATGGTGCTTAATCCCTGCAAATAGATAATATACAACTTCCACTGAGTCTTCTCCGGAAACCCCAGAACATCACCAATCCGGCTTACACCTCCGGATGGGCTTCACACAGCATGCCTAAATCCATACTCACGCTTCCGGATACTAAATGCAATTAATTGCGGGGATGTACACATCAACCCGTCGGAGAGCCCCCTTCCCCCCACCGGCGGTGGAGGGGAGCTTCCATGCAAATATGATAATTGAGGGCTTCACCTGCCCAAGAAGAAACTTCGTTACCCTTGACGCTTGTTTTGACGACGCCGAGAGTGAGACTCCTGACGGTTCTTGCTGAAGGCGGTGCCGAGAGAGGAGCTCCCGACCGATCTTGCTGCAGGAGGCGCCTGGAGAGGAGCTCCCGACCGATCTTACTACAGGCAGCGCTGGGGAAGGGGAGCTAGGGCTCGGCCAGCCCTGCTCCAGGCAGCTGCGACGGAAGATACATCCCGATCCCTCCTCCTCCTTGTCGGCCGGTGCAGAGGAAGAAATCAGGAGCTAGGGCTCGTGATCGGCTCCTTCCGATTTCTCCCGGTGAGAATGAGAGCCAGCGGGAGAGAAAAAATATCTCCTTGATCCCGTGCGGCTGGCCTCTTCTTCTAGGTTAGCATTCTCCTTTTTGGCCGGTGTAGGGGGAGAAATCGGGAGCAGGGGAGAGAGTGGGATCAGGCTGCAGGCGGATATGGGGAAGAAGAGGCTGGCCGGGCTTGCTCCAGGCGGTCGATTCGAGCTCCAGGCAGCGAGAAGACATCCTGATCCCTCCTCCTCCTTCTTTCTCTTGGACCCCTTTTGTCCTGCTCTTCTATTTCTCCTTTTTCTATCTTTTCCCTGTACCCGATCCCCCTCTCTTCTTTCTTCCTTTTTTCCTTTTCCCCACTGTACCCGAGCCCCCTCTTCCCCCCATTTCCCCTTCTCCTTTTTTCTATAAGTATGTATATATAAAAAAATATATATTATAATATTAATCAGATATATATAAAAAGCCTTTGCATGTAAAATCTCTACACGCATGTGCGAGCACTCATCACTTAGAGCACGCCCCGAGCCCGCTACATGGGGAGGATCCCACTCGGCCGAATACGTGGTTGTACAAAGAGAGTCAGTGTTACGCATGCCAAATGAGTAAGCAAAGAAGGGCTACCTTTAAGGGCATTACCGAAAAAGATTCTTCTAGATGTCTATACTTACTTTATATGGACTTGCTTGGTCCTATGCCAGTTCACAGTTTAGGAGGTAAATTCTATACATTGGTCATTGTTGATGATTACTCTCGTTTTACTTGAGTGTTCTTTCTAAAACACAAATCAGACACTCTCGAGAATTTCACTAATTTTATTAGGCAAATTCAGAACGAGTTAAACTGTTCTGTGGTCAAAATCAGAAGTGATCACGGAACAAAATTTGAATCTGATGCCATAACATAATTCTGTGGAAGTCAAGGTATCTTTCATGAGTTTTCCCCTCCACATACTCCACAACAAAATAGAGTTACTGAGAGAAGAAATAGAACCCTCTTTGAAGCATGTACAACTATGTTTAATGACGCTCCACTACCAGAGTACTTCTAGGTCGAAGCGGTTAACACAATGTGCCACATGAAAAATAGAGCATTAATCAACAAAAGCCATTGTAAGACTCCCCGCGGACTGTTGAAAGGCAGAAAACTGACCGTGACCTACTTTAGGATCTTTGGCAGTAAATGCTTACTTAACAATGAGAAGTATTATCGTACGAAGTTTAGTGAAAAGTGTTTTGAAGTTATTTTCGTAGGATATAGTAGTCATAGTAAGGGATATAAGATTTTTAACAAGAAAACACTGATGGTAGAAGAGTCTATAAATGTTATATTTGATGAGATGAGTATGCTTCATAGAAGCTCATCTAGTGTTATTGGTGTAGATGCAGGTACCGGGTTAAAGGAACTAAACTTAGAAGAAGCGATCAAGAAAGATGCTCCAAGCTCAATCAGGGTCGTCGATCCAAGTGTGGTGGATGAAGAATTACTAGATGAAGAACTATTTCAACCTACAGGAGATGCAATAGATGTGGCAGAACCTGCTGGTGGGAGAGGAAGAAATCTAGTGTTCAGAGACCTAAGTGATCACCCTGCTGATCTGATCATTGGAGAGCCAGGTGACGGTGTAAGAACCAGAAGAGATACTTCCAATGAAGTTTTATATCTTAGCTTTTTGTCTCAAGTTGAGCCGAAGAAATTTGAAGAAATAAACAAGGATGTCTCTTTGATAATGATTATGCAAGAGTAGCTCAACCAGTTTGAAAGGTGCAAGGTTTGTGAGTTGGTGCCCAGGCCCAAAGGACAGAACGTGATCGGTACCAAATTGATATTCCTAAACAAGCCAGACGAGAATGGAATAATTATAGAAAATAAAGTTAGACTTGTAGCTCAAGGGTACAGACAAGAAGAAGGGATTGACTTCGATCAGACCTTTGCTCCAGTGGCCAGATTCGAAGCGATCAGGTTGTTCCTTGCGTATGCTGCTCACAAAGGCTTCAAGGTCTATCAGATAGATATGAAGTCAACATTCCTCAACTGCGATCTAAAAGAAGAAGTATACGTAGCACAACCCCCAGGTTTTCTCGACTCAACTTTCCCTGATTATGTATACTTTCTTAAAAAGGCTCTGTATGGTTCAAAACAAGCTCGTCGAGGTTGGTATGAGATGTTGTCTAACGTTTTTCTTGAGAACAAGTTCGCAAGAGGAAAGATAGATAAAACATTATTTCTTAGGGAAGTAAAATGCAAGATTTTGCCCGTGTAAATCTATGTCAACGACATTATTTTTGGCTCTACGGAGACTACCTTTGCAAGAAGTTTTCTAAACTTATGCAAGAGAAGTTTGAAATGATCAGTATGAGAGAGCTGAAGTATTTCTTAGGACTACAGGTGAAGCAATCAGAAGATGGAATTTTCATCTCTCAGACGATGTTCACCAAAGAGTTACTTAAGAAATTTGGAATGGAGAATGCAACCTCGATGAGTACTCCAATGAATTTAATTATGTCTCTGGATAAGGATGAGAAAGGGAAATCTCTTGTTGAAACCAAGTACGGAAGTATAATTGGGTCCTTGCTCTATCTTACTGCCCGTAGACTTGACATAATGTTTTCAACATGTGCGCGCGCTAAATTTCAGGTGACCTCTAAGGAATATCATTACGACACTGCAAATAGAATTTTGTGATACCTTAAGGGTACGCCAAATCTTGGCTTATGGTATCCAAGAAGTAATGATGTAGAGCTAATTGGTTTTTTAGATGCTAATTTTGCACGAAATAGGGATGACGGGAAAAGCACTTCTGGGACCTGCCAATTCCTCGGAAGAAGGCTTATTTCATGGAGCAGTAAGAAGCAAAATTGTGTCGAAACCTCCACTCTCGAGTCAGAGTACATCTTTGATGGTAATTGTTACACATAGCTTCTCTCGATCAGGAATCAACTTGGAGATTACAACCTGTAATTCAAGGAGATTCCTATATTTTGTGACTCCTCCAGTGCGATTGCTATTGCAAATAATCCAGTCTCTCACAGTCAGACAAAGTACATCGAAATCAGATATCATTTCATCCACGAGCATATGGAGAACAGAGACATAATTCTCAGCTATGTCCCGACGGATAAGCAAGTCGCAGACATATTCACGAAGTCACTGGACGAGTCTAAGTTCTCTTTCTTAAAAATAGAGCTGAACATGCTCAGCAAGGAATCATGAAGATAGCTAATGAATCAAAAATCTCTCAGCGAAGTACATCTCATAGAACACAAAATAAACCAAGGCAAATTCATCGAGTTACTGTTGTGGAATCTCGCTGATTCGTCGAAATAATTCGTTGCTCTTCAACGAATTTCGGCGATACTCGACGAACTTTTCTCGGCTTTCATTGGATTTCGATAAATCGTACTCATGTCATTTTTTTATTGGATCCGAAAAGTCACTGGTTTAAGGTATGCGTCGATTTCTCACTTCTCGAAACTTTAAGTATATATATATAAGTAATGTTTTGGGGGCAAACACTTTCACATCGTCGAAAGTGAGAGTCTGAATCCCGTCGATTCATCCTTCCGTCGCTTCAGATTCCGCGATAGAAAGTCATCATCCGCAACAGTAGTTCGTCGTCTTCTATGATTCTTTCAACCTTCCGGATTTCAGCTTGTCTTCATGGCTCCCCAAGGTACTAGTGGCTTGCTCGTAGGGGGAGAATTTGTTCGTATAGGTTTCTCTACGGACACAGATGAATTCTGAAATGTCATACTCATGCTGTAATCAGCTGGTCTCACCTTCGTCCTCAAACACCCTTGCAAGGTGTTGGACAAGGATATTCTGGAGTTCTTCCAAAATGCCAAGCTCTGCAAGGAAGACACTGAAATCAAGAGAAAAGTCAGACATGTCAGAGTAAAAGTGAAAGCTTACCTCCTCATGAGGTTCTTGCAGCTTCCCACATGTGAAGAGGCTGATCAGCTTGAAGAGGATGATTTTGCCAGAACTTATTTGTTTTGCGGTCTACTAAGAGGAACTACAGCAGTCAAGCAAAAAGGGATGAACGGTGAATGAAAACTTCTTTCAGATATCCTTGGAAAAGTTCTGTTGTGTAAGATTGGATCCCATGATTACCTGTGCTCAGACATGTTCAAGATTCTGGTCGTCATCATATGCCAGAAGAGGATTGACTGGGGTGCAGTGTTATTTGGAAGGATAAAGGACAGTTTTCACGTACCAAACTTTGGAAGGATAATCAGCCTATACTTGAATTAGTTGGATAAAGAAACATTTGACATGACCAAAGGAGTACCAATTCACCAACCAAAGAAAATTGATTACATAATCTTCTCTAGATGGGAAAGAAGAATCCCAAAGTAAGGTGGTCTTCAAGCCTTGCCTGAGGTAGAGGAGGAGGAAGTTCCTGAGAAAAGAATTCCTACTCCTACCTCCACCACCCCCCCCCCCCCCCATGAAATTCCTGAAAGCTTTTGTGCAGGAATCGAGGGGGAGTCTGGTGAAACCTAAGTGATTATTGATGTACAAGTGCCCTTGGTTGTTCCTTCTTCTGTAGTTTCAGATGTTCCAAATACAGTGGTTTAGCTTGTTGAGGTTCATGTTCCTCAAGTGTCAGATGTTCCAGAGATAGTGGCACAAGGTACAGTTGTAGCGACAAATGATCTTCACACAATGATTGCTGATATAGGTCGTGCTGCTGCTGCTAAGATTGTATCAAAAAAGGCTAATGATGAGAGAGTCGCTGATGATAGTGTGGATTCTGATGCTTTTGATGATGATGAGTTGGCTGCTGATAATGTAAATGATGAAGAACACACTATCGCTACTGATAATGTACATGATGCGGAACACATTATAACTGCTGATAATGTACATGATTCTACTGAGCTCACTTCTACAGAAAAATATGATTGTTTATCTCCCAGAAATTCCACCAGTAATGGCTGAGGGGGAGCATATTCACCCTATAATTTTAATTCAAACAGAGTTAGACAGATTTGTGCGAAATCTTTAGAAAAGAATTGCAAAAATTCCAGGTGGACCACCGGTGGAGGAAGTACAATTTGTTGATATTTATGATGAGCAAGGAGAAGATGAGATGCTCCCTCCTATCCTAGAAACTCAATATTCGTCTCAAATGCTGAAAGCCCATCTATTCCCCGTAGCAAAGTCTTCCAGTGACTCTGAGGAGAGTGTAGATCTTCCTTCTCCTCCAAGTATTCCTGCTGAAGACCTTTCGAGTACAAGTTCAGATAGTTCTTTACTGAAGTCCATAGAAGCTATGATGGCCAGGCAGGAAGCTCATTTTGATCTATCTCTGCACAAGGTTTAGAAGAAAATTATGAAGAAAATAAAAGAGACAGAACAAGATATGAATACTGGTCTTACTGAAGTCAAGGTGCTGTTTGATAAGTTGGAGTCCACCCTTGACAGTTGGTTTATGCAAGGTGGACAAGCCATTATCCATACAATGGCTGGGCTGGAAAGCAACCTAGCTGTTCTCCAAAGTGTTGATGCAAATGCAAAAACAGTTATAAATGCAGAAAATGCAGGAATGCATTACTTCGACAAGCAAATGGTTAACTACAGTAATGCAATTGCAGCAGAAGTTCTCAAAGAAGTGAAAAAGGGGGAGGCAAAATTGAAAACTAAGGTAAATGCGCTTGAAGCTTAAATGATAGATCAGTTCAAGGCAACAAACATCTATTGTTATGATAACTTCAATTGGCTGCATGGAGAGCTGCTTCCAGGGTTTGTTGAGGCAAGGATGCTAGAATAGGTGATACCAAACCCTGTGCACGACCATGTTCAGCCTGCTCAGGATTACACCCAGTATTGGACTGAATCTCAAGATTACTTTGTTGTTGTTGTTGAACCAGATATTCAAGTGGTTGAGGATGTCCCTCAACCAGCTCATAAGAGAAGGAGATATGGTGAAGGCTATTCTGTTATCAGGTCTGATCCTAGCAGAGAACTATGTGAAGTGTGGAGTCCAATCTCAAATGGTATTATCTTGGACACCTTCACATTAGTCGATGTAGGACATGAATACAAGTACACTCACTATAGCAGGGAGGAGTGGCAGAAACATGAAATTGCCAATGTCAAGAGAAGGATTCACTTCCGAAAATTCAAAAGGGATGATCCTGCAACCCCTCCTATGCCGTCAAAGTATTTTTCGAAGCTAAATGCTTATTTTGACAGACAGTTTCAGAAGAGTCAGGGAAAACAAGCTTAATGTTTTTATATGATGATTGCGAATACTGTTTGCCCCGATAGAATTATCATATATATAATTTAATGTTTTGACTGAGACTAGTATTGTTTAATAATTTTCATGCTCTTTTCTTATTTTATTATCTTGTGTACAATTCACCTTAGTTTGTAAAGTTTTAACTTCTTCAATATGGGGAGATTGTTGGGTATTGTATCCACAATGACCATGATTTGAAGAAGTGTCCCTTGAGCTAATGAATTGAGATTGTATTCAATGTTGTTTATTTAGTTATGTGCTTGTATAACTATATTGCTAAGTACAACCAAATGTTAGGTTACAGTGGGTCATGAAACACATGACTATACAATGTAATCCTTCATTGTATAGACCAATGTGTTAACTCACGCGTAATCTCTTTATTGACGTGTACTTCTGATTCAGGTACACTATGAGAAACAAGGAAGGACACGTTGCTGCATTCAGAAGAACAAAATTTTCCTTCAAGTAAAATTCGTCGAGTATACTCATGAATACTCGTCGAATTCGTCGAGTATACTCATGAATACTCGTCGAATTTGTCATGTATACTTACTGGGACTCGTCGAATTTGTCGTATTTACTTAGAGAATAATCTCTGAGTTCTTGGAAATCAGTTAAGTAAAAATCGTCGAGTATCTTCATGTATACTCGTCAAATTCGTCGAGTGTATCTATTGATACTCGTCGAATATATATGTCGATACACGATGAATTCGTCGAGACTCACTGGATATGCCTTACGTTCTCGAATTTACTTCTCTGGATTTCTCTAGATTAAATTCGTTGAATAACACTTTGCCTATGCGTCGAATGCATTGAGAGTATGTGCCGACACTCGTCGAATTCGTCGAGTAAGCTAGTCGATATTCGTCGAGTATCTCTACAGGAAAGCGTTGAGTTATCTGTTAGATATGTCTGGAATCATCTAAGTTATTTTTGTCGAGTTTCGAAGCAGTTTGACGAGTATACCCGTATATACTCGACGATACTCGACGAATAATATGTAGGGTTTATTTTTTTGTTTTCAAATTTCTGATTTGGATCGTCCATACCGCCATGTATAGTAACTTGCGGATTTCTTGGTATGGAAGGAATCTTCTAGCCGTTAGAGAAGAGGAGTTCCAATAAATACCTAGGGTGGATTTTGAGAAACCCTAATCGTGCTATTGTTCAAATTGAGAAATTTCAAGAAGAAAAACTCCCGTCGGCATACGATATGGCTTTTCACGATTGTCTCGGCGGACGACAACTTGCTGCACGATACGTTCTTCATCAAGCATGTCGACTAGTTCCTTGGTCTCTGAAGGTTCTTATACTACTAAGATCCAGTTGATCTGTGTGTTCAGATCAAGTCTACAAAGCTTTCAGTTTCTTTTGTTCCTCAAGACGTTCAAGATCTACTTTTCAAAGGAACGAAGGACCGAAGATTTCATATCTGAAGAAGATTATTTTTAATCTTTGTTTGTGTAAATCTTTTATACTATTTTAGAAGGTTTTGCCTCCGAGTTGTAGATCCTTATTTTAGGATCGAGTTGTAGGAGAGGTTGTTCTCTGAGTTGTAGGAGAGGTTGTTCTCCGAGTGGTAGGAGAGTTGTCTCTGAGTTGTAGGAGTTGAGGCTCCGATGCGTAAGATTGTGTTCAATCTGATATATAAGTGAAGTAGCCGAATCTAGCCCTTCGTGGTAGATAGGCGAGGTGGGACAATGGACGTACCCAACTCGGGGAACCACTATAAATTCTCTGTGTTTCCATGTGCTTATTTTTGTACAATTTTTTATTCCGCTATAAGAGGCAGAACTCACCTATTCACCTCCCTATAGGTGATTTAGGTTGACTACTAGACATTTTCACTAACAATCTTCCAATATATGTTATGCCTCAATTGTGTAATGCCCTGATCGACTGTGGGTGTGGCACAGGTTTGCATAGCAGTGACCCCAACCCATCTCCACAGATCTGATTGGTCGCATCGCTAATTCCAATGGTGGGTTGTTGAGGCTGGGGCTTGAAACCCAGACCTCCTAGATAAGGGAGCTCTAAACAGGTCCTCTGCACTTTTATGTAACACCCCAATTTACTGTGGTTGCGCTACAAGTCTACAAACCAGTGACCCCAACCCATCTCCACTGATCTAATTGGTCGCGACCACTAATTCCAATGACGGGTTGTTGAGAGGCTGAGGCTTGAACCCAGACCTGCTAGATAAGGGAGTTCTAAACTAGTCCTCATCTCTAATTGAGCTGATAAGGGAACTCTCTAACATGATCCTCATCACCAATTGAGCACAACGATATCGTATTAATGTCCAGATTTCAAATTAGGCCATGAACAAGATTGTTACAATTACAAATTCTATTGAAACCACGTATAGTACTGCGATGGATGTGATTCGTTAGTACCTAGCTCGCTACTCACAAAAATCGGACTTACCACGAACGGTGGCTTGCTCTGTAAATATTCCCTCAAAACTCACTCTGATGATAAACTATTAAACTTTAATTTCCTACACCTAATCCCTAAAGATCCACAAATATGCCATCACTCAAAAGGCCAATATAATTAATACAATGCATTCCACTTGAGTTCCTTTTCAAAGATCAAATACATGCGGATAACCAACCCTTTAAACATTGACTCAATATGTTAGATAACTTAGATTTATGTATTTTTGCATAAATTTTAATGCAATTTTTGATCTAGATATATATAAGACCTAATTCTATCAACGCATCCAATTTTAATGATTGAATGAAGTGATTCATTTGATTGCCAACGAATTCTACACACAAAAATATATAGGCTGTGCTTGGCACACAGTTAATTGCGCCCCGGCAGAGGCTAGGCCAAACAACAGGTTGATCGTGGAAGAAATCCACCGTTCACATGAGTCAATCAAGGC
Source organism: Platanthera guangdongensis (assembly GCA_039583875.1). Taxonomy (NCBI): domain Eukaryota; kingdom Viridiplantae; phylum Streptophyta; class Magnoliopsida; order Asparagales; family Orchidaceae; genus Platanthera; species Platanthera guangdongensis. The sequence continues at coordinate 180,858,216 of CM077160.1, forward strand.
AAGATGCACGAGCTCTGACTGTCAGTTTATTGGATAAATTTAAAGTTCTAAATCCTAAACTTCTAAACCCTAAACACTAAACTTTCGAGAACTCAAGTCTTGAATGTGCTTCAAGACGCAGCCGCGTGGATTCTTCAGGGTGGTTGTTGGCAGCTCTGGTCAATGGTCAATGCCTACTTTGGACTTTGTCGTCCTTCAAACTGTCAAACTACATCACGCCAAAGGAGAACCATTCCTTCATTATTTTTTAGGCAGCCTTTAAATTAGGATAAATTACATCCAATATTTCTGTTTTATTTATTTATTTATTTATTTATAGACTAAAAGCATTTAGCAAAAAACAGGGGTAATTTTTTAAATCTCTATTTTAAAGAAATGTCCGTTAAAATGCATATAAGCGGTCTTGTGATGGTGCATCGGCGTCACCTATGTAATAATGCCTTAAGACTACTGATATAGTAATTGAGGAGGGCACAAGAACGACAAGGAAGATGAACAAACTAAATGTAATCTATGTAACTATTTGACTAACGATGTTGTTATCTGTAACATGATTTTCTGGAGTCTTCTATCTCCACATCAAGTCCACATTATAACTCTTGGAATACCTTTGGTAGAAATCGAGGTGAGGGTTATCAATACGATACATATTGATTAAGTGGTTACATCTCTCCCTTTGAGTTCCTTATGTGCTCAAGGGAGGCAGTAAAATATACTGCAGTAAGTGTTAACATGGTGGAATATATGTATATGCAGTATGAAAATAGCATGAACAATAACATATTTAAAAGAACGCCATATTAGAGTATAATAAGTGTTCGGAATAAATTAACATTAAGTAAACACTTCATTGGTTCTATCCTAGCAGTATCCACAACACACGCACACTCATAGCGCATTAAATATTATAAATAAGAGCAAAGTATAAAGTAACAAATCATATAAAAATGCTCATACAAGTTTATATAATTTGGGTGGGCATCAACCCGAATTCACATAGGATCTCCACCACTTCGGGACAGAGGGGAATCCACAGTCCATGTGCGGAAGTGTTCTAAAGAAAATATGTGCTCCCCCTTGGTGACCGTCTTGAGGCACTAGATGGGTATCCATCATCTTGGGGAGAACTGTTGGGGGAGTTGGTGCACACCGACCAAATTCAGCTCACCTGCTCCATTAAAGGCGCTGAATTGTTTGACAAACATGGGAGAGTGTCACACATTGATGAACCCTTGAGGGACCTCCTCCTCTTAGGGGAGCTCATTAGTGTTCAAATAATCTATGATAAGCTCAGTCAATTGTGCGACATGTGTGACTACGAGACACCATCCCCTATTTATAGGAGACGACGGAAGATCAAACGTCGCCTCCCTCGTGTTGGAAACGTGTATAGGCTCTCCCCACTCGAACTCAACTCCACAAACCAACTCCACACCACTAAAAATAGCACAAACCAACTTGCGAGACCGCCACTCGAACCGCCTACCCGCGCGGTCTCCCTCCTGCGGGTTGCACACACTTCTCACGAGAACGCCACAAACCGCGCGAGCTCCACTGCGAGGTGTCCGGGCTGCTGCGAGAACTCCACCTGCGAGACGTCCTGGACGTGAGACCAACACAACAAACCGCAAGCTGGCGCAGGCGAGAACCTCTCCTAGACCGCGAGACCACCCTTGCAGGTGAGTAGTCCTCTCGGCGAGATCAATCCTGCGAGACCACCACACGCGGGCACTCAACCCGCGAGTAAACCAGCGAGCTACTACCCCTTCTCGCGAGCTGCGCTCCTCTTCCTGCGAGCTGACACAGGCGAGCTCAACGCCCAAACCGCGAGTACAAGTCGCGCGATTTGGTTGACAAACCGCCCGGACTAGAACCTCTCCAGCGCTGCAGTGCTCCTCTCTCTCTCTCTAAAACCGAAATATGAAGGAGGAAGGAAACTTCTATTCACAGCAGCTTTAAATGGAACTACAAAAGGCCTATTTATAGGCAAAAGAAAAACTCTTCAACTACCCTCTCATAAATGCAATCTCTCTCTCATAATAAATGCATACATAATATAAAAATAATACCCATAAAATGCCTTGACTAGTTGACCCGGTCAACGTAGTCAAACTCCAACAAAACTCCCCCTCAAACTTGGCAGACCATGCCGAGTTTGCTCTTTAGCTTCAGAAAAGTCTCTACTTTTAATATCTTAGTGAAGATGTCTGCAACCTGCTCTCCGGTTGGACAATACACCACCTCCACTGTCTTCTGCTCCACTTGTTCACGGAGGAAGTGATATCGGGTCTCGATATGCTTGCTCCTCCCATGCAACACTGGGTTCTTTGCGAGCTGGATGGCAGACATGTTATCCACTAATACTGTCGTTGGCCCTTCCTGCGCATGATGCAACTCCCCCAAAAGGTTTCGTAGCCAAATGGCTTGGCAGGCGCATGCCGCCGCCGCGATGTACTCCGCCTCGCAAGATGATAAGGCTATAGTGGCCCGCTTCTTAGAACTCCATGAGAACGTCGCGGTTCCCATGTTGAACGCATACCCGGAAGTGCTCTTCCGGTCATTCACATCACCTCCGTAGTCACTATCCGAGTAGCCAACTAGCTTCAACTCTCCTCCAGATGAGTACTTCAGGCCATGGTCCCGCATCCCGTTCACATACCTCAGGATCCTCTTCGCTGCTGTGAAGTGGTCCTGCTTGGGCTCCTCCATGTACCTGCATACTATCCCGACCGCATACATGATGTCCGACCTAGTGAAAGTCAAGTACCTTAGACTTCCGACCAGACTCTTGAACATAGTTGGGTCCACTCCTTCCTCTTCGGAATCCTTCCTCAGCTTCGTTCTAGGGTCCGCAGGGGTGGAGATCGCATTGCTACCCTCCATCCTGAACTTCTTCAGAATCTCCTCGGCATACTTCTTCTGGGAGATGAAGATCCCATCTTCTCTCTGCTGTACTTCAACTCCCAAGAAGTAGCTCAGCTCTCCCAAGTCCGTCATCTCGAACTCCTCTATCATCAGCCTCTTGAATTCTTCGAACATCGCTGGGTTGCTCCCGGTGAATATCATGTCATCCATGTATAGGCATAGGATCATTATATCCCCACTCTTCTTCTCCTTCATGTAGAGAGCATACTCATATGGACACTTGATATACCCATGCTCCTGAAGGAAATTGTCTATCCTCCCATTCCAAGCTCGAGCTCCCTACTTCAGTCCGTACAAGGCTCTACCCAGCTTGTAGACTTTTCTCTCTTTGCCTTTCACCACGTACCCTGGAGGCTGCTCGATGTACACATCCTCCTCCAGGTATCCATTTAGATACGCCGACACACCATCCATTTGCATGATAGTCCATCTGTAGTGTGCTGCCAGTGCGATGATCAGCCTTATAGTATCAATCTGCGCCACTGTAGCATAGACATCATCATAATCCACCCCTTGGACTTGTCTATACCCTTTCACCACTAGCCTTGCCTTGTGTTTTTCCACAGCTCCATCTTTGTTTTTCTTCACCTTGTAAATCCATTTCACCCCGAGTGGTTTGTGGCCCGCCGGTGGGTCAACTAGCTCCCATGTATCGTTCTTCTTTGTGGAAGCCATCTCGGCATCCATTGCCATCCTCCAAGATTTCTCCTGGGCAGCTTCTTCATTGGACCTTTGCTCGCAATATGCTAAGAGATAATATAATGAATAGTTAGCATGAATTGGAACCGTCTCCTCATAGAGCTCCCCCAACCTCTTCATCCTGGGTGGTGGACTCCCGGAGTCACTCCGGCTCCCGCTTCCTCCTCCAGAATTGCCTCCACTTGAGCTTTCCCCTCTTGAATAGGAGATGGAAGCTCCCCCTGAATTTCTACTCGATGGTGATGTCGGCTCAGCTCCACCATTCTCGGCTCCAGCCTCGTGACCACCCTCTTCCTCATTTTCGAAGAACGTGCCCTTCATACTTCTCATCTCCTCATCCCAGCTCCAGCTGTTTCCTTCTTCAAACACCATGTCCCTCGAGACTATGACCTTTCCCGTCACTGGGTTGTAAAATTTGTATATCTTGCTCTCCAGAGCGTAGCCAACAAAGATGCACTTCTCGCTCCTATCATCGAGATTCTTCCTTGTCTGGTCCTGGATATAAGCATGAGCTACACACCCGAAGACCCTTAGGTGCTTCACATCGGCTTCCAGCCGCTCCATGCTTTAAACAACGTCATGAACTTCACACTCTTCGTGGAGCATCTGTTCAGTAGATACACCACACATTGCACTCCTTCCACCCAGAACATCTTCGGTAGCCCCTTCTCCTTCACCATGCTCCTCGCCATGTTCATGATGGTGAGGTTCTTCCTCTCTGCCACTCCGTTCTGCTGCGGTGAGTATGCCGCCGTCAGTTGGTGTAATATTCCATTCTCCTTGCAGAAATTATCAAACAGCCTTGAGGTGTACTCCCCACCTCGATCTGTCCTTTGCACCTTCAATGGTTCCACACTCTCCTTCTCGGCCATCGCCTTGAACTCCCTAAACTTGTTAAGGGCCTCAGACTTCTCTCTCAGAAAATACACCCAACACTTCCGACTATAGTCGTCCGTGAAGGTGATGTAATACTTGATTCCGCCTATTGAGGTGGTCTCAAACGGGCCCGCGATGTCCGAGTGAACCAATTCAAGTTGCCGCCTTTCTCTCCAGGACTTCCCTCCTTCGAATGTCTGCCTCTTCAGCTTCCCCTTCGTGCACGCCTCACACACCTTTTGCAGAGGGGAGATCATAGGCAGATCCGCCACCATCTTGGAGTGGGATAGTAGCTTCGACCCTGTGAAGCCCAAATGCCCCATCTTGTGGTGTTATAGTCATGCTTCTTCCTCTTCTTTTGTTTTCGCGAGACAAGCCGTCTCTTGAGCATCCATCTTCAGCGTGAAGAGACGGTTCGCCATCATCTTCACCTTCATTAACTCCTTCCCTTGATCATTCTTCATTGCCAGAGACCCATCCTTCATCTGCACGCAGTAGCCTCTCTCCACTAACTGCCCAATACTCAAGATGTTGGTCTTCAATCCTGGTACGTAGTACACATCGTTCAAGTGTACTCTCTCCCCGTTCAGCTTTACAACAACCAGGCCCTTTCCATCCAAGGAAATCTTCGAAGCATCCCCGAAGCTAACCTCACCCCCACTGGGTTCAAGGTTGGAGAACATCTCCTTATCTCCACACATATGGTTGCTCGCTCCTCTGTCCAGGTACCACACTTCATTACTTCCTTCTTCTGCCCCTCGGTAGGTTAGAAACATCATTGGGTCTCCACCCCCAGCATCGTTCTCCTTGTTCCTAGCCTCCGCATAATGGTTGGCTTCTTCTGTCTTCCTCGGAGCCCAACCATCATAACTCATGTGCCAAAACTTATTGCAGTTGTAACACTGAACTTGGGTTCTTCCTCCTCGGCCTCTTCCTTGGTCCCTTCCTCTACCTCTTCCTTCTTGCCACCTTCCTCCTTGAGGTTGCTCTGCCTCTCTCTGGTGATATTGGTTTCTTCCCTGATCTCTTCCTCCTCTCCTTCCTCTTCCTCTACCTTGTTGACCTCGGACACGATGGCCGCCCCCTCTTCCGGAGCTCTCTCCGAAGTTTAGCTGAGTTTGAAGTGCTTTTCCCAAGCTACTCGCTTCTTCATCATCCTGCAGCATTCTGTACTCATGAGCTTGCAATGAGCCTACAAGCTCGTCTACGGTCATCTGGGTGAGGTCCTTCGACTCCTCGATCGCCACCACCACATGCCGAAACTTCTTTGACATGGACCTGAGAAGCTTCTTCATGAGACTCACATCGTCAATCGCCTCCCCATTACGCTTCATTTCGTTTGTGAGCGTCCGCAGACGGGTCACAAAGTCACCGATCTTCTCGGTGCTCTGCATCCTCAACATTTCATACTCTCCTCGAAGGGACTGCAACTTTACCTTCTTTGCTTTATCTACTCCTTGCATGGAGAGTTGCAATATCTCCCATGCCTCCTTCAAACTTGTAGCTTATGAGATCTTCTCGAACGTGGCTTCATCGACCCCTTGGTATAATGTGAACAGTGCCTTCTTATCTTTCTTTCTCGCTTCCCTCAATGCCGTCTTCTGAGCATTGGTCAACGCCGCTTCTGCTTCGGCAGTAAGCTCTTCATACCCGTCCTCAACTATCTCCCATAGTTCCTTTGAAGCGAGTAGCACCTTCATCTGAATACTCCAGTTTCCATAATTTGTCTTCGTCAACTTGGGGACTTGCCCCGGCATGGCACCTCCAAACTCCATCTCTCCTCTACTTCAAACCTTCCGAGTCACCGTAAAGGTTTGGAACCTCGCTTTGATACCATTTGTTGGAAATGTGTATAGACTCTCCCCACTCGAACTCAACTCCACAAACCAACTCCACACCACTAAAAATAGCACAACCCAACTTGCGAGACCGCCACTCAAACCGCCTACCCGCGCGGTCTCCCTCCTGCGGGTTGCACACACTTCTCACGAGAACGCCCCAAACCGCGCGAGCTCCACTGCGAGGTGTCCGAGCTGCTGCGAGAACTCCACCTGCGAGATGTCCTGGACGTGAGACCAACACAACAAACCGCAAGCTGGCGCAGGAGAGAACCTCTCCGAGATCGCGAGACCACCCTTGCAGGTGAGTAGTCCTCTCGGCGAGATCAATCCTGCGAGACCACCACACGCGGGCACTCAACCCGCAAGTAAACCAGCGAGCTACTACCCCTTCTCGCGAGCTACGCTCCTCTTCCTGCGAGCTGACACAGGCGAGCTCAACGCCCAAACCGCGAGTACAAGTCGCGCGATTTGGTTGACAAACCGTCAGGACTAAAACCTCTCCAGCGCTGCAGCGCTCCTCTCTCTCTAAAACCGAAATATGAAGGAGGAAGGAAACTTCTATTCACAGCAGCTTTAAAAGGAACTACAAAAGGCCTATTTATAGGCAAAGGAAAAACTCTCCAACTACCCTCTCATAAATGCAATCTCTCTCTCATAATAAATGCATACATAATATAAAAATAATACCCATAAAATGCCTTGACTAGTTGACCCGGTCAACGTAGTCAAACTCCAACACCTCGCCAATTATGACAACCTTAGATACCGCCTCACCAAAAGGAATTGACGTCGAGGGGGCTCGCCAGGCTGACCCCGTCAATCTCCCATTCCAACACTCTGCCCCTCATAGTACATCAAATAGGTCGTCAATTATTGACATAGAGAAGCGAAACAAAAAAAATAGGAACCTAAAACGAGACCACACATCATAAAACAAGCCCTACCTACTCGCCTAAAAGAGAGACTCAAAGCATTGCAAAAAAAGAAATAAAAATAAGAAGCTCCTCGCAAGTGCAATGAGTATTGCAGCTGCTCGAGATGGCCGTCTGGAGCAGCGTGACAACCTGCATCCAAACAGGTCCATTTGGCAGACAAGTTCCAACATACTTGACTACTCCGTAATCATCCAGGTAGCTTGGGAAACCACTTCAAAGTTAAACATCAAGCAATTCACCTGAAACTGCAGCTAGCTGGCTCACTAAAGTAGAATAAGAGTGCCATGAAGCGATAGTCTAGCCCACTACCCAAAGAGGAACGTGAGCATCCCTCAGAGCGCATCCTGCTTGCCTCTTGCATCATCGTAATAGTTATAGGAAAGCACAGTTACTTCTCAATTACCTCGTCAAAGATTCACAAAGTATCGATAAAAACTTACCTGTTGGCAGTGCCCTTCCCCTTAGATAGAGTCCTGGTTCCCAGACCCCCGAAGTCGCTGGAGACGACATGGAGGTAGATGTATGTGTTGGGTCTATTGCCCACAATGTTCCCTAGATTGAATTTGAAGAGACATCTCCATCAATACTAAGAGCATAGTTGTATTTGATATTGTTTAAGCTCATTGTTGAAATTTGTGAAGTGAAAGTGGGTGATAGGGCAGGTCGGGCGGTCTGAGCAGCCTGAGCGGTCTGAGTCCGCGGCCTGGGAGGACTGCTGGTTGCGGCCTGGGTGACCTGCCTTGGACTTGGTGGCTTGGCTGTTCTTGAGGAGCGGCCTGTGCGGCCTGGTGTGCGGCCTTGGGCGGACTGGTGTGCGGCCTGGATGGTGTATGGCCAAGGAAGACTTGCATCTTGGACATCTAGTGGAGCGGCCTGAGCGGACTGTGTTTTGCGGTCTGTTGGCGGTGCTCAGCTTGATCTGCGGCTTTGCAGTCAACCAGTTCTTGTGGTAACCGAGCGGATTGGAAGTTGTATCCGCCGTGTGTTGGCGGACTTGTCTTTTGCGTCCGTGGAGTCTGCATTTGTGGACTGGCTTTGGAGATGGGCTTTTGTTCTTGCCGAACTCTCCATGTTGTGATGGATGTTTCACATCCTTGTGACGGACTGTCCTGCTGATTGGCGGTCTGGGTCTTCTGTATCCGCCGTGCTCACGCCAGTTGCTTTATGGGCTGCTGGACTTGGTCATTTTCTGTGATAAGTACATGGTGTCCGCAGAGTCCGCTGTTGACCAGGCGGACTGCCTGTTGGTCATGGACTCTTGGCGGGATGTGACTTTGTTGTCGAGCTGTGAGGACTGCCATTTTGTCCACGTACAGTATTTCAGACTGATGCAGCTTGAGTTGCAGGTGTGTCCGCATACTGTGTTGAGTGGCGGTCTGACGCTATGCTTGCGTTGGGCGGGCTGGCGCTGTGCCTGTGTTGTGCGGGCTAGCAATGTGTCCGCATAATGACAGACTGTCTTTGATCTGGCTCCTGGAGGATTGAAGTCTGTCCAAGTCCTTGCGGACTGGGTTGTGTTAGCGCGAAAGCTGGGGTGGTGACTCTATTCACTAGGGTGGTGACCACACTCCTCACCTTGCCTATAAATAGACCCCCCGACACATCTACAGTAACTGAGTGAACAGTAAGTGAGGGCTTGGTTAATTATTGCGGTCTGGTTTTTTGCTGTCCGCGTAGGTTGAGCAGAGATAACTGTTTGCTATTTGCAGGTTGCGCGGCTAACACTGAGGAGCCAAGAGTTTGGCTTTGACTGCGGTCAGCATCAGTGAAGTTTGCGGTTTCAATCAGTGATTTCAGCAGGTTGCTTCTGCGGCTTATCAGTTTTCTCTGCTTCAGCTTTTCCAAGTCCAATAACACGTATGCCGAACTCGGCGGTCTATGCTGTTTGTTCTTCAGTTCGGCATCGGCTTGTAGCAGTTAGCGAATAACGGTGTGTCCGCGCGCCCTCGCGGTCTCGGTGGACTCCGTGTTCTATTCGTCTTCTAGCAGCAACAATAGTTCGGGCGGCCTAGGCGATTTCAGCGGACTGGGTGGTCTCGGCGGTCTCCAGTTCTGTCCGCTCAAATTGTTTGACTTTGTTGAAGTTGGTGACCGGGCGGTCTGGCGGTCTGGCTTGGCGGGTTGATGACCGCGCGGTTTTGCTATTACCCTTCAGCGGTTTGGTTGCTGTGTGTTGCTGTCTGAGGTCCAAGCGATCTAGCCGTTTGTCTCTAGTGACTTGGAGACCGGGCGATCTAGCGGTCTCCCATGACGATCTCTCTCTCTGGTAGTAGCCGAGCGGTTAGCCCTTCTGTCTAACCGCGCGGCTTGTGCGGTTTGTGTTTGTATAGTCCGCTTGTGTCCTGTAAATATTTAGTCCCACATCTCTTATTTGTACTCTCTCTTCTCTCCTCCATTCTATACAAGGGAGGTCATACCTTTGTAATAGATACCTTTTTGGAATAATAAAGTTTACATTACTCCACTTTCCAGTTTATATTTTTCTGTTCGCACATGGTATCAGAGGACTCGGTCCTTTCCTCCTGATTGTGTGCGCGCTCTTTGCTCTCGCGGCTTGTTTCTTCATTCCGTGACCTATCTTCGCGGCCTGGGTCCTGCTCTGATCATTGCACTATTCGCGCGACCTGTCCCTTTTCGTGCCCTGTTCTCACGGCTTGATTCTGCTTTCCGCTACCTGTTTTCGCGGTTTGTATCCTCTTCTAACCGCTGCCCTTCTTGCGCGGCTTGTTGCTCTCCTTCCCTAGCCGCTCATCTTCCTAGTCGCTGTGACCTGTTGTTAGTCGCCACGCCCTTGTTTCCTCGCCTTCTTCTTCGGTGTTGAGACCTGTTTCCTTCTTGCCGCTCCTGCTTGCTAGTCGCCACGACCTAATCTTTTGAGTATGACTTGTTCCTCTCCTACCCGCTGCGGCCTTCCTCGCTGAGCGACTTGCTTCTGTCCGCACGTCTTGTGACTTGTGTTAGCCGCCACGGCTTGCTGTTCTCTCGCCATCTCTCTTTAATGGATTCCACTTCCTCCAAGCCGTCCGCCTCGGTGGTCCTCTCTTCTGGTAGTTCCCACACTGTTACTCGCGAAAGATGGTTGATCGATTCTGGTGCTACAAATCATATGACAGACAATCCTCAATGTTTCTCTCATCTAGACACACATGATTGGTTGCCCCCTGTCATAATTGCAGATGGTTCTTCCTCCCCGGTTAATGGGACGAGCATGGTTCAAGTCACTCCGTCTCTCTACCTTGCCGATACCCTCTATGTGCTCCAGTTTCCTTACAATTTATTATCGGTTACCTCTTTATGCAAGCAACTACAGTGCTCTGTCACATTCACTCCTACCTCTTGTTCTTTTCAGGATCTGGCATCCCAACGGACGATTGCTACTAGGACTAAGAGCGGCGGCCTCTACTTCCTCGACAACGTCTCTGCTCTATCTGCCTTCTCCTCCTCCTCCTCTACAGATCTTCTCCAATGACATCTTCGCCTTGGTCATGCCCCCCTCGCCTTCTTCGCCAACTTCTCCCCCACCTCCCTTCCCAACAACCTCCTGGGTATGTTGCTCAGGGGGAGACACGAGTATGCCGGCTGAAGAAGGCAATCTATGGCCTCAAGCAGAGCCCTCGAGCTTGGTTCGACAAGTTCAGCGGCATCGTGGCGGCCGTTGGTTTTGCGCGCAGCTCTGCCGATCACTCGCTATTTATTCACAAAAACTCCTCGTGACTGGTGGTTCTTGCTGTGTACGTCGATGATATTCTTCTCACTGGCGATGATCAGGAAGGGGTAGCCTTGACAAAGCGGCATCTTCGTCAACATCTGGTCACGAAAGATATGGGCTCTCCGAAGTACTTTTTGGGGATCGAAATCTCTCGGAAGCCCAACTCCTTGGTCCTCTCCCAGCGTAAGTATGCCCTTGATCTATTAAAAGAAGCAAGATTGACTGGAGCCGAACCTGTTGGGTACATTGGTTAAATGTACCTGATTTGAAGAAGCCTCACCTAACTCAATGATATACATCATAGTGTATTTGATGTTTGTTTGAGTTACTTGTGCAGGTTAGGTATTCACTAGACTGAAGCTAAAAGTTTCTAAGTCCATGTGTCGACACCCAGAGGGAAAGTGTCGACACTTAAGAAAGCTTGTGTCGACACCCAGACAAGCAGTGTCGACACTTGGAGTCGTTGTGTCGACACCTGGGAAGAAGAGTCGACACCAGTCAGAAAGTGTCGACACTTGGAGCTGTGTCGACACTCAGTGTAGAAGAATGCAGAAAAGCTGTGTTGACACTTAGCAGAAGTGTCGACACCTAGAAGAGCTGAGTCAACACCAGAAAGTGTCGACACTTGGAGTTGTGTCGACACTCAGCAAAAGTCTGCAGAATCTAAGTACAAGTGTCGACACTCAACACAATGTGTCGACACTATGCAGAAGAGTCAACACTTAAAGAAAGTGTCGACACCCAGCACAATGTGTCGACACTTAGCTAAAGACTCAGTATTTGAAGTAAGTGTCGACACTCAACACAATGTGTCGACACTATGCTGAAGAGTCAGTAGTTGAAGAAAGTGTCGACACTCAGCACAATGTGTCGACACACAACCAGAGAAGTCAACACTTGAAGAAAGTGTCGACACTCAGCACAATGTGTCGACACTTAGTTGAAGACTCTACACTAAAAGAAAGTGTCGACACAAGGAGCTGTGTCGACACTTAGCAAAGAACAGAAAAGTTACAAAATATTCTAAGTACAAGTGTCGACACTAAAGGAATGTGTCGACACTCAGCTGAAGAAACAAAAGTGAAGACTTGTGTCGACACCAAGAAGCAGTGTCGACACTTGACAGTTTCAACACATGAAGATGTGTCGACACAAAGAAGATGTGTCGACACTTAGAAGAATACAGTTAAAGAATGAAGTACAAGTACTTGTGTCGACACTCAATTTCAGTGTCGACACATGCAGAAGAATCTGTGTCGAGACATACAAGGAATTGTGTCGACACCTTGTAGACTTGTGTCGACACTTACACAACATGTGTCGACACTTTGCCTATAAGTGTCGACACTTAAGAACAGAAAGTCTCGACACTATCTGACAGTTAGAGAATTTCAAGAAGTGACTGGTTGACAAGACAGCTGCCGATCCAGCCGGTCTACATCAACTGTCAGAGATATCAGAAGTCTGTTATAAACCGGACCAGCCGGTTACCATGAAGGAAGCCTATAAATAGGCATCCATAGTTTACAGAAACTATTGTTGTTGTGATTGATGAAGTGATATAGAAGTAGTTGAAAAAGTTTTTGACAGAGAGAGTTCAGATCTTTGTAAAAGTGGTATATTGAGTATCAACACAAGAAGATCTTGCTGTGCATCGGCAGATCTAAGAAGTTGGAGAGAGAGAGCTCCAACCAAGAATTCAGTCTTTGGAACTAAGGCTGAGAAGAAGAATTCAGAGTCATCTGGATTTCAAGAAGCAGAGGTCAAGGAACAACTGCAGAAGATTCAGACTAATTCAGTTCTAATCAAGAAGCTTTGAAGGAAGCTAAGTCAGTTTGGATCTAACTGAGTTCTTCCAAGAACTCTTCAAGAATCTCTCAACTCCTCTCTTATTTTCTGAGTTGTAGAGTTAGCTATTGTACTTTCTATTTTAACTTGTAGGATCCATTGGATCTGAGAGAATTGTAAGCCTATATTATAAAGGCTGAGGGTAGGGCTTGCTTGCCTGAGTGTAGGAGTTGAAGAACTCTGAGTGTAGGCCTTAATTGGCTGAGTGTAGGCCTGGGTGGCTGAGTGTAGGCCTTTTGGCTGAGTGTAAGGCTTTGGGCCTGAGGTAGGAACCTAGTTGGGTTCTGAGTTAGTGGAGAAGTTTGGCCGAATCTAGTACACTGCTAGATAGGCGAAGGGGGAAAGTGGATGTACCCAAAGATTGGGGAACCACTATAAATTAGTGTGTCTTCTGTGCTGTGCTGTGCTGTGGAATTACTGTTTATTTCTGTAATTGCTGTTAGTTGTAATAATCTGTGAAATAACTGTTGAGCTGCCAACAAAATTGTAAAAAGGTTTAGGTCACCTATTCACCCCCCCCTCTAGGTGTTTAGGTACCATATCTTTCAAGTGGTATCAAAGCGAGGTTCCTCAAAAAGGACTAACTGTCTGAGGAGATCCAGTTTGGCAGATTCAGTATAAGTCAGGAAACAGTTTCAAGAAAATCAAGAAACATGGGGTCTTCAGAGAATCACAAGGAATTGGGTTCAATGAAACTGCCCATATGCAGAAAGGAGATTTTTGGAATCTGGAAAGAAAGGGTAAGGCTGTTCATGGAGGCCTCTGACCCTAGGATCTACATCACAGTCAAAGAAGGGCCTTATGTGCCCATGAAGATTTCAGTCTTGGATGCTACACAGAGAACTCCAAAGGATTTTTCTGAGATGACCAAGGATGAGATTGTCCTAGCTACAATGGACAAAAGGGCACAGAACATCATAGTTGAGTGCAATTGATGATGCCACCTTCCAGAACCTTATTCACTGTAAAACAGCAAAAGAAATGTGGGATACCCTCATTGTCTACATGGAAGGTTCTGAAGAAGTAAGACAAGATAGGAAGTCCTTGCTTAATCAAGAATATGAGAGCTTTAGGCAAGGAAGAGGAGATAGCATCACTGAATGCTACAAGAAGTTTTATAGAATTGTTAATGAACTCATGTCCTATGGAAGAGAGTTCTCTAACTATGAATTGAATGATAAATTCTTAAGGTCCCTAACCAAAGACTGGGACACCAAGATCTGTGCCATCAGAGAAATGGCAAAGTTGGGAGAAATTCCTCCTCCCACACTGTTTGGCAAGTTGTTATCTTATGAGATGCAATTGTCAGTAAGAAAAGAGGAGGAAAAGTCAACAAGGACTGAACACAGGGAAAGGACTGTTGCCTTTAAGTCAGAAGTACCTAGAAAGAACAGGACTAAGTCATCAACTCCTCCTCCAGAGGTAGTTGAATCAGAATCTGATGAGTCTGTTAGCACTAAATCTACAAGCAGTGAAAGTGATGAAGATTTTGCTGCATTCACCAGACATTTTCAGAAATTCCTTAAGAAGAAACAGTGGAGGTCCAGACCTTCATATTCCAAAGGGAAAGAAGTCCAGTATCAGGAGAAGAAGCCTTCAAAGAAGGATAAGAAAAAGACAAAGACTAGTAAGGCAACTGGGTCTAAGATTGTGTGTTACTGCTGCAATAGACAGGGTCATGTTATTGCAGATTGTCCTGAAAGAAGGAAAGAATCCAGTGACAAAAAGAAGACTCACTTCAAAGGAAAGAAGGAGAAGTCCTTTGTTGCAAAGAATGAGAAGACTCTTTCAGACATTTCTTCTTCAGACACTGAGACAGATGCTGAAGCCTACATAGGGCTATTTGCTGAAGAAGAAGAAGAGTTTATGCAGATCATGGAATCAATATATGAACAAGAAGAGTGTCAGTGCCAAGGACTGATGGCATTGACTGAAAGTACCAAAATCCTGGAGCAGCCAGGACCTAGTCAGGTACAAAGTCCAACTCAAAGTTCAGATTTCAGTTCTAGTTCAGAGTCAGATTCATCTTCATCAAGTGATGGAAGTGTTTCTGAATCTGAGGGAGATATTCATCAGCTCTTAGATGAATACCAAGTACTGTTGCAAGCCTATAAGAAAAGCAAGATCCTAGCCAAAAGTCAGGCAAAGGAGATTGCTGATCTCAAGGCAGCTGCAACAGATTTTGAGAAGCAGTATGATCAAAAACTGAATGAAGTAGCCAGGCTGAAACACATTACTGTGATTCAGATGGGTACTATTACATTTAAGAATGATCAAATTAAGAGACTGGAGATCAATCTCCAGAAGGAAAAAGAACTTGCTGCCAGGTTTTCAAAACCTAAATCAGTATTACCATTAATTGATGAATTTGTTCATCAAAAAGGAAAGCTGGACTAGGTTTTGTTAGACCTGCAGGGACTGTACAGTCCAAGTTCAAGTCCAAGGGCAAAGCCCCAACATTCAACAAGCCTGCTGTAGTCAAGACAGCAAAGGTTGTACCTAAGCAAAGGTACAACAAGTTTGAATGCTGGTGCTGTGGCAAGGTTGGCCACTTTGCCTTGGATTGTTGGCACAATGCCAGTGCCAAGTTGAGTAGCAAGTTACCTGATGGAAAGCCAGTAGGTAGCTATGTCAAGTTGCAAACTAACAATCACCAAGGACCCAAGTTTACTTTGGGTTCTAAGGTTCATTAATTTGTTTTGCAGGTGAATCCAAGTGGCCATACCCCTACATGGTACTTGGATAGTGGATGTTCCAGACACATGACTGGAACTAGGGGACTACTGAAGGACTACATCCCAATCAAAAATGGTCCAAAGGTGACCTTTGGTGGTTCTGAAAAAGGAATCATCAAAGGGTTTGGTAACATTTCTTCTAACCTTGTTACCATTACTCAGTGGCTTATGTTAAAGGGTTGAAACACAACCTCATTAGTATAAGTCAATTAAGTGATGTAGGGTATGACATCTCATTTGTTAAAAATGGTTGTCATATCAAGAGGTCAAGTGATCAAGAGATCATTTTGACAGGATATAGAAAGAGAAATGTCTATTGTTTAGACATTATGGTTGAGAACAATAGTTCTCCAGTTTGTCTTGTAGCTGATGAGACAGTCTCTCAATGTGTCAAATGGCACAAGAGGCTTGCTCATCTTAATTACAAGACTATTGGCAAACTCTTTAGTAAAGAGTTAGTGAGGAATGGTCCTCAAGTTAAGTGTGTCAAAGATGGCATTTGCTCAGCTTGTCAAAAGGGCAAGCAGACTAAATCCACCTTTAGAAGCTTAGACAACAAAGATGCTGTGAGGTGTCTATACCTCTTGCATATGGATCTATTTGGTCCAATGCCAGTTCACAGCTTAGGTAGGAAGGTCTACACCTTTGTAGTTGTTGATGACTACTCAAGGTTTTCCTGGGTGTTCTTCTTAAAGCAGAAATCTGAAACACCTAGTGTCTTCTATAGTTTTGTTAAGCAAATTCAGAATGAATTGAACTGTACAGTGGTCAAAATTAGAAGTGACCATGGTACAGAGTTTCAGTCTGAAAGCATGACAAAGCTGTGTGAAGACTATGGGATATTTCAAGAATTCTCTTCACCTAGAACACCTCAGCAAAATGGCATTGCTGAAAGGAAAAATAGGACCTTGATAGAGGCTGGTAGAACCCTATTAAGTGATTCATCACTGCCAGAATATTTCTGGGCTGAAGCAGTTAACACTGCATGCCATGTGATAAATAGGGCTACCATCACTAAAAGGTTAAACAAGACCCCCTATGAAGTTGTGAAAGGCAGGAAACCAAATCTATCCTATTTCAGGATTTTTGGTTGCAAATGCTTCATACTAAACAATGGAAAGTCTTACCTAACTAAGTTTGCTGCCAAGTCCCAAGAGGGAGTGTTTGTTGGGTACAGCAATAATAGTAAGGCTTATAGAGTCTACAACTTGACTACACAAGTTGTAGAGGAGTCTGTGCATGTAGTTTTTGATGAAACACAACTAATTAACAATGAGTTGTCTAGTAGTGTGTGCAGCCCCACAGGTCTTACTAAGAAGATGGACAAGCTAACCATAGAAGATGTACCTGCTGCAAGACAGCAAGTTAGAAGAAGATGGCTTATGTCCAGGGGGAGAACTACATGTACCAGGAGCTGAAGAAGTACAAGGAACTCAAGCATGATGAAGATGCTGTAGAAGTTCAACCAGAAGTAAGGATGCCTCCAGCCAACAGGCATCTAAGAGATCATCCAGTAGAGCTGATTATTGGAGATCCAAGACAAGGTGTTCAGACAAGGAGCAGAAATCAGAATGCTGTAGTATATTCAAGTTTTCTGTCTCAAATAGAACCAAAGAAATTTGAAGAAGCTATACAAGATCCACAGTGGACTGAAGCTATGCAAGAAGAACTTAATCAGTTCAAAAGGTGCAAGGTTTGGGAGCTGGTTCCAAAGCCTAAAGACCACAATGTTATAGGAACTAAGTGGATCTACAGAAATAAGTTAGATGAACAAGGGGTCATCATAAAGAATAAAGCAAGACTGGTTGCAAAAGGATATAGGCAAGAAGAAGGTATTGATTTTGATCAAACCTTTGCCCCAGTAGCCAGACTGGAGGCCATAAGGATGTTCTTGGCCTATGCAACCTATCAAGGATTCAAGGTATACCAAATGGATGTGAAGTCAGCATTCCTAAATGGTAATTTGAAAGAAGAAGTCTATGTGGAGCAGCCTGCAGGTTTTGTTGATCCAACTTTACCTCATTATGTGTATAGACTTAGGAAAGCATTATATGGGTTAAAACAAGCACCTAGAGCTTGGTATGAAACCCTATCTAGTTTCCTCATTGAGAACAAGTTCTCAAGGGGGAAAATAGATAAGACTCTATTCCTTAGGGAATCTAGAGGCAAAGTCATACTTGTCCAAATATATGTAGATGACATTATATTTGGGTCTACTGAAAGTAGCCTTTGCAAAAAGTTTGCAAAGCTTATGCAAAGTCAATTTGAGATGAGTAGTATGGGAGAACTGAAGTTTTTCTTGGGTCTCCAAGTTAAACAGACTGAAAGTGGTCTATCCATATGTCAGTCCAAGTTCACCCTAGAACTCATAAGGAAGTATGGTATGGATTCATCCAGTACCATGAAGACTCCTATGGGGTCAAGTATGTCTCTAAGCAAGGATGATGCAGGGAAACCTGTAGATGAAACCTTGTATAGAGGGATAGTTGGCTCCCTACTATACTTGACTGCAAGTAGGCCTGACATTATGTATGCTACATGTGTTTGTGCCAGGTATCAAGCCTGCCCTAAAGAGTCTCACTTGACTGCAGTCAAGAGAATCTTGAGATATCTAAAGGGCACTCCTTATCTAGGCCTCTGGTACCCTAGGAATGGAGATTTTGATCTAACAGGTTATTCAGATGCAGACTTTGCAGGATGCAAAGAGGATAGAAAAGCACAACTGGATCCTGTCAATTCCTAGGTGGAAGACTCATTTCATGGAGCAGTAAAAAGCAAACCTAGTGTGGCTATTTCCACAGCTGAGTCAGAATATGTAGCTGCAGGAAGTTGCTGTGCTCAACTTCTGTGGATTCAACATCAGTTAGAAGACTATGGATTTCAGGTAAGTAGAACTCCACTTTACTGTGATTCTACTAGTGCTATTTCAATAGCTAACAATCCTGTATCACATAGTAGAACTAAACATATTGAGATTAAATATCACTTTCTTAGAGAGCATGTAGAAAGAAATGATATTGCACTTGAATATGTTAGAACTGATAATCAGATAGCTGATATGTTCACTAAGCCCTTAGAAGAAGCTAAGTTCAATAGGTTCAAAATTGAACTAGGTATGATAAACTTAGACTAAGTTTACAGAACTAAAATTGGCTAAGTAAAAAGGTGTCGACACATAGACAAGTCTATGTCGACACAGAATAGTAAGTGTCGACACTTCAGGAAAATGGTGTCGACACATCTAGGAAGTTGGTGTCGACACTTCAGAATGTTAGTGTCGACACATGTCGAGTAGGTGTCGACACAGCCAATAAGGTGTCGACACTTAAGTTTTACTCAGAATTTTCTAAGTAAAGTCTCGACTACATGTCGAGTAATGTGGTGTCGACACTTAACCAAGTGTCGACACAAAATCTGTTGACTAAACTTGTGTCGACACATATGTGTCGAGACATTATAAGTCAGTGTCGACACTTATTGACAGTGTCGACACAACTTTAGTAATCCATCCCGCCTGTTCGTCTTCAAACCAGAAAGGTATAAATAGGATTCTGTCTTTGTTTGTCGACACGCTTTCAAAAGTTTCGAGACCAAAACTCTTGTGTCGACATTTCTCTCTTCTCAAGACTAAATCTTCAAACCCTAATGGCTCCCAAGCTCGAGGAGAATGTTAACGAAGGGTATGAGCTCGTGCGAGGTGCTTTTGACGATGGCGATCAAGAAATCAAGTCGGTGGTAACCCTAGTCACCGATTCAGGATTGGAGTTCTTGGTTTCAGAACCAACCAAGATATGGAAGAAGGAAGTTATTAGAATTTCTTACTGGAGCTTCTGTAGATGACTCAGGCTACAGAATTAAGTCAAGGGTGCATGGCACCAAGGTCAAGGTTTCACCCAAGTCCTTGAGAAAGGTACTTCAGCTACCTAAAGTTCAAGAAGAAGAAGAAATTTCTACATCCAAGACCAGGGAAGCTTTGGTCTGGCGTGGTCTTGATTCTAAGATGAAAATAGGATCAGTTTTCAACAGGAAGGGAATGAATAATCAAGGCAAATTCCTGTCTGAAGTAGTAGGCAAAGTTATACTAAGCAAACCAGGAGGACATGACAGGGTGTCAGCCTCTATGTTCAATGTCATGACCAGAATCATCTTCAACCTAAGAACAGATTGGTCTATGATTGTCTTTGAAAAAGTGAAGGAAAGTCTGAAGAAGCCCAATCTGGGCAGGATACTAAGTCTCTACCTGGCTGGATCAATTCCAGAGGTAATGAGCACTGCTGCTGGAACTAAAATCAACCACATGAGAAGGATGGACATGAGAATCTTCTCCAGGTGGGAAAGGGTGCTGTCAAAGGAATTGACCACCCCTGAGAAACAAGCTTCTAAGAAAGATTCACCCCCACAGAAAAAGAGGAAGATAGCGCTGTGACTCAGGAGTCCTCCAGCAGCTCAGGCAGTGAAGAACATGTTGTTTTCACTCCTGATAATCTTGAGGATGAGGCTGCAGAGAAGTCACCTGCTCCTCAGGAGCCAGCTGACATCCAGGGGGAGCTTCCAGGTGTAGCAGACCCATCTACACTGGAGAGTGAGCAAGCTACAATGATTATCCAAGAGGTACTTTCTGAGCTTAATACATTAGATTTTTCTGGAATAAATTCTGATTTGTCTGATGTTCATCAGCAAAATCAGCAAACATGTACAGAACCAGAAGTTGTTCTTCAGGACACATCTGCTGTTGTGCCACAAGTTCCTGATCAAGTACTTGATGAAACCAATACATCTCCTGCACAGTCTCCAGCTGAATACACAATGGAAGATCTATTTCTGAATTTAGATCAAGATGATTTTGATATGGAAAAGACTGCTGCTGATGAAGAGAAGGATGCTGCTACTGAGGGGGAGAACTTGGATGTTCAAGAAGAGCCTATAAGGCTAGATACTGAGAAGGCACAAGATGTGCAAACTGAAAAACCATCCAGCCCTAAGGATAGGGTGGATATAGCCAGTACATCAGAATCTGAGGATGATGAAGCTGAGCAAGCTCAAAAGAAGAAATTCTTTGTCTTCAAAAGAAGGAGTCAGAGCTATAAGAAAGCTCTACAAACAGTTAGCTCAACACTCACTAGTCCAACAAGCTCCATCAACTGATTATAGTAGCCTAATGGTAGCAATGCAAGTAAAGCTGGATGAGCAAAGAAGGGCAATAAAGACATATATTGATGAAAGCCAAAAGTCCCTACAATTTGATCTAGCTCAAGATATCAAATCAATAAGGTTTGAGATGAATCAGAATAAGAAGGAAATGAATGAATGCTTCCACAAGGGTGGAAATGCAGTGGTATTCCTGGCCAAACATCAAGAGACAATAAAGACTCAAGTGGATGATATAGCACTAAAGCAAGGCTATGTGCTGGAGAATCAACTCAGAATGAATGATAATTTGACTGCATCCCACAATTCCATAGTCACTGAACTGAAGAGTAAGTCTGATGAACCTTCAACATCCTCTGCTGCTGCCAAGACTGAATTTGATAAGGTCTTTCAGGAAGAAATTACTGCTGTCAAGAATGCAATCAAAGAATCACAGAAGGTCATTTCTGAACAGCTTACAAAGCTTAGACCTTTCTTTAAGGATGGAATAAGGTATTTGGATAGCCAAATCAGGTTCCAGAAAGATGATGTGAGAGATCATGTAGCACAAGAAGTCATAAAGGGGGAGAGAGTGTTAGTCAAGGCCAGTTCTGAGCATGCAAAATGGATTTCAAATTCAATCAGGGCTACACTTGGATATCCTCCCCTGTGTGATGACAATGAAGTTGCTGAATCTGGTATTCAAAGTGCATATCTTGGAGGTGAGCAACAGGAAGTAGCTCAGGTGATCTATCCACCTCCAGATTTTGAAATGGTTCATGCTGATGTAAGCACAATGTATAGTCCAACTGCTGGCAAGCCCAATGTTATTCTGGAAAAGGTTGTTCAACCTATTACAGCTGCTATGCAAGAGGCTTTGGACAAAGAAGAAGAGACTAGGCTATCAAAGAAGAAGTTCAGGGAACTTGCTGAGCAAAAACCTGATTTTGAACAGTGGAGCCCTACTTCTAGGAACATCATTCTCACAGCCTGGAAAGCGGCCAAGGACAATGCCCATGAGAGGAACAAGTGGTTCTCAGAGGCAGAATGGAGGAAGCATGAAAGTAGGCAGGAAGCCATTGTCCAACATAGAAGGAAGGCTAAGTTAGGAAAGCTACCTCCAACAGCTGTGGAGCCTAGCAAGTACTTTCCTAAGCCCTATCATTACTTTGAGAGGCAAAAAATCAAGGCTGAAGAACAGAAGAAGAAGGACTCCAAAGGGAAGAAGCCTGCTGATGCTGAGCCTGCTGCTGCTGCTGCTGTAAAGGCCAAAGTGCAAGCTGGAAAGGGCATAGTCATAAAAGAACCAGAGCAGAATTAGACTAAGATTAAACTGAAGAATATTGTAATCTGTTACATCAAACATTTTGTGTAAATCATTGAAAATGTATTAACAACAATGTTTGAACAATTTTTGTTAAATAAATTTCATGATTGTTCAAATGAATGTGTCTAATTCTTGTTTGTTCTGTAATGCTGAATGAGTATACATGTGTGCTTTATTACATGTTTAAGTTTAACTCTGTTGACATATACCTGTTTTACATCATTTTATAATTTTTAATTATGAGTGGTGTATATCATTGACTAAGGGTTATGACTTCTCCAAATAGGGGGAGATTGTTGGGTACATTGGTTAAATGTACCTGATTTGAAGAAGCCTCACCTAACTCAATGATATACATCATAGTGTATTTGATGTTTGTTTGAGTTACTTGTGCAGGTTAGGTATTCACTAGACTGAAGCTAAAAGTTTCTAAGTCCATGTGTCGACACCCAGAGGGAAAGTGTCGACACTTAAGAAAGCTTGTGTCGACACCCAGACAAGCAGTGTCGACACTTGGAGTCGTTGTGTCGACACCTGGGAAGAAGAGTCGACACCAGTCAGAAAGTGTCGACACTTGGAGCTGTGTCGACACTCAGTGTAGAAGAATGCAGAAAAGCTGTGTCGACACTTAGCAGAAGTGTCGACACCTAGAAGAGCTGAGTCAACACCAGAAAGTGTCGACACTTGGAGTTGTGTCGACACTCAGCAAAAGTCTGCAGAATCTAAGTACAAGTGTCGACACTCAACACAATGTGTCGACACTATGCAGAAGAGTCAACACTTAAAGAAAGTGTCGACACCCAGCACAATGTGTCGACACTTAGCTAAAGACTCAGTATTTGAAGTAAGTGTCGACACTCAACACAATGTGTCGACACTATGCTGAAGAGTCAGTAGTTGAAGAAAGTGTCGACACTCAGCACAATGTGTCGACACACAACCAGAGAAGTCAACACTTGAAGAAAGTGTCGACACTCAGCACAATGTGTCGACACTTAGTTGAAGACTCTACACTAAAAGAAAGTGTCGACACAAGGAGCTGTGTCGACACTTAGCAAAGAACAGAAAAGTTACAAAATATTCTAAGTACAAGTGTCGACACTAAAGGAATGTGTCGACACTCAGCTGAAGAAACAAAAGTGAAGACTTGTGTCGACACCAAGAAGCAGTGTCGACACTTGACAGTTTCAACACATGAAGATGTGTCGACACAAAGAAGATGTGTCGACACTTAGAAGAATACAGTTAAAGAATGAAGTACAAGTACTTGTGTCGACACTCAATTTCAGTGTCGACACATGCAGAAGAATCTGTGTCGAGACATACAAGGAATTGTGTCGACACCTTGTAGACTTGTGTCGACACTTACACAGCATGTGTCGACACTTGGCCTATAAGTGTCGACACTTAAGAACAGAAAGTCTCGACACTATCTGACAGTTAGAGAATTTCAAGAAGTGACTGGTTGACAAGACAGCTGCCGATCCAGCCGGTCTACATCAACTGTCAGAGATATCAGAAGTCTGTTATAAACCGGACCAGCCGGTTACCATGAAGGAAGCCTATAAATAGGCATCCATAGTTTACAGAAACTATTGTTGTTGTGATTGATGAAGTGATATAGAAGTAGTTGAAAAGTTTTTGACAGAGAGAGTTCAGATCTTTGTAAAAGTGGTATATTGAGTATCAACACAAGAAGATCTTGCTGTGCATCGGCAGATCTAAGAAGTTGGAGAGAGAGAGCTCCAACCAAGAATTCAGTCTTTGGAACTAAGGCTGAGAAGAAGAATTCAGAGTCATCTGGATTTCAAGAAGCAGAGGTCAAGGAACAACTGCAGAAGATTCAGACTAATTCAGTTCTAATCAAGAAGCTTTGAAGGAAGCTAAGTCAGTTTGGATCTAACTGAGTTCTTCCAAGAACTCTTCAAGAATCTCTCAACTCCTCTCTTATTTTCTGAGTTGTAGAGTTAGCTATTGTACTTTCTATTTTAACTTGTAGGATCCATTGGATCTGATAGAATTGTAAGCCTATATTATAAAGGCTGAGGGTAGGGCTTGCTTGCCTGAGTGTAGGAGTTGAAGAACTCTGAGTGTAGGCCTTAATTGGCTGAGTGTAGGCCTGGGTGGCTGAGTGTAGGCCTTTTGGCTGAGTGTAAGGCTTTGGGCCTGAGGTAGGAACCTAGTTGGGTTCTGAGTTAGTGGAGAAGTTTGGCCGAATCTAGTATACTGCTAGATAGGCGAAGGGGGAAAGTGGATGTACCCAAAGATTGGGGAACCACTATAAATTAGTGTGTCTTCTGTGCTGTGCTGTGCTGTGGAATTACTGTTTATTTCTGTAATTGCTGTTAGTTGTAATAATCTGTGAAATAACTGTTGAGCTGCCAACAAAATTGCAAAAAGGTTTAGGTCACCTATTCACCCCCCCTCCCCTCTAGGTGTTTAGGTACCATATCTTTCAAAACCTGCCTGATGCCCCATGGCAATTGGAGAAGACAAAACCTGGACAGATGATTCGCCTCTTCTTTCAGATACTACGCGGTACATGCGTTTAATTGGTAAGCTCATATATCTCACAGTGACCAGGCCCGACATTTCATATGTTGTGGGCAAGGTGAGTCAATTCATGCAAGCACCTAGGGCGTGCCATCTACAGTCCGCCTTGCGGATCTTGGAGTATGTCAAAGCAACGCCTGGGAAAGGATTACTCTTTCAGAAGAATGGTCATCTGAGGGTTGAAGTATACTCAGATGCGAGTTACGCTGATGACAAAGGGGATCGCAAGTCTACCTCCGATTTTTGCACCTTTGTTGGGGGAAATCTGGTAAGCTGGAAGAGCAAGAAGCAGTCTGTTGTTTCTAGGTCCAGTGCTGAAGCAGAGTATTGGAGTATAGCATCGACCACTTGTGAGTTAAAATGGCTACGGGCTCTCATGATGGATTTAGTAGAGGTCTACAACCATCCTCTACCTATGTTCTGTGACAACAAGGCTGCCATATACATCTCCAAAAATCCGGTCTTCCATGAAAGAACCAAGCACATTGAGGTCGACTATCATTTCATTCGTGAAGAGATTATGAAGGAACAAATTTGCACTCCCTTCGTCACTTCTGATAAAGAGCTGGCTGACATCTTCACCAAGCCAGTATCCGCCTCGTTTCTTCATATTTGTGACAAGCTGGGCATGATCAATATATATGCTCCAGCTTGAGGGGGAGTGTTGAAGTTGGTGACCGGGCGGTCTGGCGGTCTGGCTTGGCGGGTTGATGACCGCGCAGTTTTGCTGTTACCCTTCAGCGGTTTTGTTGTTGTGTGTTTCTGTCTGAAGTCCAAGCGATCTAGCGGTTTGTCTCTGGTGACTTGGAGACCGGGCGATCTAGCGGTCTCCCATGGCGATCTCTCTCTCTGGTAGTAGCCGAGCGGTTAGCCCTTCTGTCTAACCGCGCAGCTTGTGCAGTTTGTGTCTGTATAGTCCGCTTGTGTCCTGTAAATTTTTAGTCCCACATCTCTTATTTGTACTCTCTCTTCTCTCCTCCATTCTATATAAGGGAGGTCATACCTTTGTAATAGATACCTTTTTGGAATAATAAAGTTTACATTACTCCACTTTTCAGTTTATATTTTTCTGTTCGCACAGACATGTAATTTTTCCTGTTCCTTTATACTGGCGAAATCATGTCTCGCCATGTATACCTTGCCTTGTAAAAAAGAAATAATATATGATCTGCTTGCCCCTGTGATTGCATTTGGTTGTTGAGCTTGCTTTCCTGGTTTCCGCACGATCAAGGTGTGATCTTTATAGTTCTGAGAATATTAATTTGGCATTAGACTATCTTGGCGATCACTTTGAGAAAATTCAACACTCATCACGTGCAGGATGTTCCATGAAACAAGTCTAGACAGGTTGTCTAAGTGATGTGACAAGTGGTCACAAAGTGAAGATGCTGGAAAGGCAGAAAGTAACCTAAGTGGCCAAGTCAGGTAAATTCTTACCTATGTTGTGGGCTGATAGAAATCTGTCTAAGTCCACGGGCATTGAGTGATGAAGACACACTCAACGACATATTGTAAAAGGCTGTGAGTTGAACTCAGTTCAGGAATTTATCGTACTGAGTTCAGAGTTTGTCGAGCTAAGCTCACCATTCGTCGAGCTAAGTTCAGATTTTGAGACTCTGAGTCTGTCGAGCTCAGTTCGGAAAATTCATCGAATTGAGTTCATAGTTCGTCGAGATGAGCTCGTCATTCGTCGGGCTCAGTTCAGGAATTCGTCGAACTAAGTTCAGAGTTCGTCGAGCTGAGCTCACCATTCGTCGAGCTAAATTCAGAGTTTGAGACTCTGAGTTCGTCGAGCTCAGTTCAGAAAATTTGTCGAACTGAGTTCAGAGTTCGTTGAGCTGAGATCGTCATTCGTCGAACTCAGTTCAGTTAGTCGAACTAAGTCCAGAAATTAGTCTAAGGCAAAAAGCGTTGAGTGATGAAGACACACTCAACTCTCTCAACTCCAGAGAAGCAAAAAGATTTTGCCTAAGGCAAAAGCGTCGAGACAGCTGAGAAGCTCAATGCAAAAGCGCTGAAAGAAATGTTGGTCTCAGCAAAACCACTAAGACAGGAGTTAGTCTCAGCATAATCGCTGAGACAAGTGTTGGTCTCAGCACAACTGCTGAGATAAGTGTTTGTCTCAGCTGAGAACAAAAAAGCGCTGAGACAGTTAAGCATAAAAATGGTTAAAGCAAAAAAGAATTAAGTGGAGGTTGCTTACTCAAAGCTGTCAACGCCTTGTGAAGACATAATTTTATCTAAAAAGTTTGGCGTTGAGTGATGCTCACACACTCAACGCCAAGCAACATGTAGCTGATAAAGCAAGTTGGTGTTGAGTGAAGCTGAATCAATCAACACCTAGAAACTGATTTCAATTCTAAGTAGTTTGGCGTTGAGTGAAGGTTACTCACTCAACGTCATGAGACAGTAAATTTGTCTAAGTATTTTGGTGTTGAGTGATGCTTAGTCACTCAATGCCTATGCTAATGTTGTTTGATTTTTGGCTAAGTTCACAGCTGATGACGTCAACAAGTCAACATATTTCAAATTAGTGGCGGGATGGATACAGTACATGACAAATGTTGTGGCAGACCTACTTTACGATAGTTGGCGTTAAAGCAAGGATGCTTCTGGACATTAAATGTGCGGGGCCCACTGCTTGAGGTTATTGCTGGCCATTAAATGTGTGGGGCTCACTGCTCAAGAGCCATTGGGTCAAACCAATAAAAGGAAAAAGACGTACTAAGGAAGACAGTCTTCAGAGAAAACACAACAAGAAGTTCTTCTTCTCCACCATTGTTGTGGAGCAAAAGAAAAGGAAGCTCAAGTCTACAAGATAGAGAGCAAGTTAGATGTTGGAAAAAATATCTTCAACAACAAGATAGCTAGTATGATCTTCATCTGCACCAGCAAGTTAGCTCCGAAGGATTTTCTAAGAAAAAGGTAGCAGCTTGGGCCGACCCTTGCTGCAGGTGCTTCACAGACTCTGCCAACAAATCCTAAAGAACATTCTCTTTGGGAGCTATGAAGAAGGAGATAGGGCTGAGCAATTGGCTCAGTTCAGAAAGGGGCAGAGGAGCTGATCTGCAAGTTACTTCTAGCACATGCCAACGAGATCTTCATCCTTGTTGCTGTGAAGAAAGGAGTTGGGTTGGGATTCTCCCAGCTTAGGTTAAAGCAAGATCTGTTGTAGTTACTTCTCTAGCTCCAGCTGGATAAAATCCCTGGTGCTGAGAAGAGGAAGTTAGGTCTAAGTATTCTCTCAGATCAGATAAGCAGACTCAGGAAATATATTTCCTATAGTCAAGGTTGGGTTGGGTTTATCTCAGTCCATGTAGATTAGCACAGTGAAATTTCACCTATGGCCAATCATCACACCAACCCATATTCATCTTGTAGGATCCAAGTGTGGATCCGATCTGTAGGGCTTAATTGCCTGAGGTAGGAGAGTGCTGCTCTCTGAGGTAGGATCCAAGTGCGGATATGAGCTGTAGGGCTTAATTGTCTGAGGTAGGAGAGTGCTGCTCTCTGAGGTAGGATCCAAGTGTGGATCTGAGTGTACAAACTTTTGGCCTGAGGTAGGTGACAAGCTTGTCACTGAGCTATAGGTTCCTGGAAGGGCACTGAGGTAGGTACCTGTTGGGTACTAAGTTGTAGGAGTGTTGCAGCACTCTGAGAGTAGGGCCTTGTGCCTAAAGTTGTAGGGCTGAGAAGCATGAGCTGCAGGCCTTAGAGATAAGGCTGAGGTAGGTGGCTTGAGGGTCACTGAGTGTAGGAGAACTGCAGAGCTCTGAGGTAGGATCTCTAGTGGATCTGAGGTAGGGCTGTCCTCCATGCCTGAGTGTAGGGCTTAACAGCCTGAGGTAGGTGGTTTGCTGACCACTAAGTTGTAGGCCCTTGTGGCTGAGAAGTTAGTCTTGGAGGAGACTGAGAGATCCCGAGGGATCTGAGGTGTAAGCTCTTTTGAGCAGGTTTTGGAGAAGTGCCTAGTCTAACAAGATAGTTGGATAGGTAGGAGGGAAAGTGGATGTACTCAGCTGGGGAACCACTATAAATTTATGTGTGTTGTGCGGTGTTGTTTGTTCTTCTTTTATATTGCAGGTACTAAGGACAACTCTAGATCACTTAGTAAGGAAACAACAAAAAACTTAAAAAGAGACCAATAACCTATTCACCCCCACCCCCTCTAGGTGATTTAG
Organism: Platanthera guangdongensis; assembly: GCA_039583875.1. Taxonomy (NCBI): domain Eukaryota; kingdom Viridiplantae; phylum Streptophyta; class Magnoliopsida; order Asparagales; family Orchidaceae; genus Platanthera; species Platanthera guangdongensis. Next base: position 180,886,972 of record CM077160.1, read on the forward strand.
CTATCTTTAAATTAAAGACTTTCAAGTGGTATCATAAAGAGGTTACTCAAAAAGGACCTAACAGTCTGAGTAGATCTCAAAGGATAGCTAAAAGATTAGCATTGGTGGGTTCAAAAGAGAACCATAAGGAGTGGAGCTTAATGGAGCTTCAAGTCTGGAGCAAGGAGAACTTTGGGACATGGAACGAAAGGATCAGGCAGATCATGAAAGCCAGTGATCCTAGAGTCTTGGATTCAATTCAAGAAGGACCCTTCATTCCCATGAGGGTCTCTACATCAGATGCAAGCATCCAGACCCCAAATAGTTATGTAGAGATGTCTGAAGATGAAATCAACTTGGTATCTATTGACAAGAGGGCAAAACATATCATGGTAAGTACTATAAATGACTCCACCTTACAGATGCTTGTCCACTGCAATACAGCCAAAGAGATGTGGGATTCTCTCACTGGCTACATGGAAGGGACAGAGGAAGTCAGTCTTTCTGACAGTGGTTTGGAGTTTGAAGAAGAAGAAGAAGGCTACATTGGGCTAGTTGTTGCTGCTGCTAAAGATAAAGCTGTTGCAGTAGGAGAAGTCAATCCTCCAGTGAGAATAGGAATCAGGGCCCCTCTGTCACAATCAGAAAGTGATTCAGAGGTGGATGATGAAGAAGAATATGACTGCAGTTGTTATGGGCTAACTTCCATGACAGAAGAAGAAGAATCCTTCCAGGATCAGCCTGGTCCAGATCAGGTACAATATCTGTCGAGTTCTTCTCATTGCTTAGGTCATATGACCAGTCCAAATTCTGATATATCCTCATTCAGGGATGAAGATGACACTGAATCTAAGATAGATGTCAATCAATTTATTGACAAGCATGGTAAAATCTTGGATGTTTTGAGAAGAAGTAAGAAGTTGGCCAAGATGCAAGCTGAGGAGATTATCTCTCTATAGCTAATTGATTCTCAACAGTCTGAAACAACATTCTTGCTGGATCAGAAAGTGAGGGAAGTCAGCCAACTGAAGGCCATCTAAATCATCCAAATTGAGACCATAAGGCAGAAGGACAAAATCATTTTTGATCTTGAAGAGAAACTCCTAAAGGAGAGAAGGGTTGTGGCTGAATTCAGTAAGCCTAAAGTTGTGTTGCCCTTGATAGAGTCCTTCTCCTCTCAAAAGGGTAAGAAGGAGTTGGTAGTCAATGGAAGCACAAGAGTTGATCTTTCCAAAGGGAAAGGCACAGCTCATGTAGTGCCTCAGTCAACCTTTCATAAGGTAATCCTCCCTTCTTACAGGTATGACCAAGGCCGCATGCATGGTCACTGGGAAAATGGTAATTCTTCTTGTAAGAATACAAGAGTATCTTCTAATGGAAGAAGAAAGGGTAGGGGAATGAATGCCTTTAAGGCTCCCTATGAAAAAGTACAAATGACCCATGCTGGACCATTTATATTTTGTGTCTTAGCCCCAACTCACAAGGGAAATGCAGTGTCTTTCACTCAAGCCCATCCAACAAGGACTCAGAATAAGGGTCAGTCCACTAGTAAGCCTAACTTGGCTAGCTCTGATGATATAAACAGCTTGTTTTCTGCAAAGAAGACAGCTGTAAATACCATTTAGAGCAAGCAAAAGAAGCCTGTTGGAAGAATAACTTTTAGTAAGATCCTTGTTGAAAGGAACCTGAAGAAAGTTGTTGCTCCTCTTCCTTCTGTTCAGTCAGGAGTTAACCACACTACAACGTCTGCTCAGAAAAGAAGATATAATATCCATGAGTGTTGATGCTATGACAAGGTGGGGGCATTTTGCCCTAGATTGCTGACATAATCCTTCTGTTTCTAGAGCAAGAGTTAGCCTACTTGTCAAAAATGCTGCAGGTTGGCAAGTCAGATTTTAGACTAATCAGAACCTAGGACCCAATATCTATTGGAGTCCTAAGATAAGGTAATTCTATTTTGCAGGTTTGTCTAAGTGCTCATCCCCCATATGGCACTTGGACAGAAGATGTTCTAGAACTTGGACTGAAACAAGAAAGTTATCTTAGGGTTTATACTTCAGTGAGGGAAAGACCTAAGATCAACAGTTGGTGATGGATATTGACCATCCAGGATATTCCTCTTACTGCATAAGAGGAAGAGATTGTTGACTGAAATCTGATGAAGGACAAGTGCACACTCATGGATGAAGACCAGTTGGATCCAGCCTGCAGGAATGTCTGGTTGGACAAAGTCTTGCTGCCACACCAGCAAATATGGAAAGGACAAGTAGGCTGTACTCATCTTTGACGAAAGCACTGATAGCTCTTTTGAGAGCAGCAAGGAAGGAGAACATAATGCTCACCTGAAAAGTTTCTCAAGTTGTATCATCAGTTGTTAGACTCTTCAGAGGAAACTTGAAGAGAAATGTATGCTCAAGATTCAAAATCATCTGAACCTGCAGTAAGGTATGTCCAAGTCAGTGGAGTTTATGGATGAGTTTATGGATGATTCATGGAAAGATCATTCAAGGCTCAAATGGTATCAAAGTCCAGCAGCTGCAGGAGAACATTCAGCCTGATGAGAAGTGAAAGCTGACAGCTGCACAATTAGTATCAGTTGCAATCAGCTAGGGGGAGAAAAGAATCAAAACAGACCAGCTCCTCCCTGTCTATTCAGAAACCAAGAAGGGATAGATCAAGTGGTGATCAAGTGTGGTACTCAGTGGGCTGAACACTCTTGTGCTGCTAATCTGAAAGCTGAAGCCTAAGGCAAGCCTGTTACTAAAGAAGGGGAGAAGATCTGGCTTAGCAAAAAGAGAATGTGCAAGGTGCAAGGGAGTTTCTATGCACAGTGGCTGTAAATCCAGTATCAGCTCCATGGAAGATTAGTTTTGATGTAATATCAAGACTATAAAGATCATCAAGTGGTTTCCAAGACTGGCATAGACTAGAATGTCTACCAGGAGTCTGACAAAGGATGCCTCAGTTGAGGGGGAGCAGACAGCTGCTGCAGTAGATCAGTTGTCACAACTGCTGATCAGTTTATCTTAAGGACAATGCACAGACTAAGGGGGATATCGTGAGAAGAGAGAAAGCTGCCAGACAGCTCAAGTGGATCCATGGGTCACTCAAGTGCCAAGGGGCTGCAATGATGTAGTGTATCAATGATATCGCCACAGGTGGATGCTGATTCTGTAGATACAACATCAGCAAGTGGAACTATGTGTGCAATAAGCTCTAATGATGCATTGTTGTGTTGTTTCAATGTATCAACACAAAAGTTATGACTCATAATCTAGAAGTTTGATCACTAGGATATGATCCTTAGTGTTATCAACATAGAACTCTTACTAGGATCAAGAGATAATCTCTCTAATGATACTTTCTCCTCCCTTAATAGATATACCTATTGAAGAAGATAGAAAGGGGAAGACGTGTGTCGATACATAAGGAGGAGATATAGAAGCTATACTTGACATGATCATGTCATGTTGAGCCAATGCTTCTAGTGGTGCTCCATTTAAATATTAAGTGATATAAAGGAGAGTTCATATTACTTGAGCAATTGCTCAAATAGTATGAGGATACATTGCCCTAACTTATTAAGTCAATACAATTAATTTGAGCACATTGCATTAATATAACATAAGCTAGCAGGTATGTAGTAATATCATAATCTACAGCTGCATGAATTTATTCTGCCTATTATGATAATGCCTCTTAGTATTGCTGGGTGTTCTGCTTTCTTCAAATAGGGGAGATTGTTGGGTTCATTGCCCACAATGTTCCCTATATTGGATTTGAAGAGGCATCTCCATCAATACGAAGTGCATAGTTGTATTTGATGTTGTTTAAGCTCATAATGCGTAGGATGTTCCATGGAACAAGTCTAGACAGGTTGTCTAAGTGATGTGACAGGTGGTCACAAAGTGAAGATGCTGGAAAGGCAGGAAGTAGCCTCAGTGGCCAAGTCAAGTAAACTCTTACCTATGTTGTGGGCTGACAGCAATATGTCTAAGTCTACAGACATTGAGTGATGAAGACACACTCAACACCATACTACAAAAGGCTGTGAGTTGAACTCAGTTCAGGAATTCATCTTACTGAGTTCAGAGTTCGTCGAGCAGAGCTCATCATTCGTCGAGCTAAGTACAGAGTTTGAGACTCTGAGTTCGTCGAGCTCAGTTCAGAAAATTCGTTGAACTGAGTTCAGAGTTCTTCGAGCTGAGCTCTCCATTCGTCGGGCTCAGTTCAGTAATTCGTCGAACTAAGTTCAGAGTTCAACGAGTTGAGCTCACCATTCGTCGAGCTAATTTCAGAGTTTGAGACTCTGAGTTCATCGAGCTCAGTTCAGAAAATTCGTCGAACTGAGTTCAGATTTCGTCGAGTTGAGCTCGCCATTAGTCGAACTCAGTTCAGTTAGTCGAACTAAGTTCAGAAATTAGGCTAAAGCAAAAGACGTTGAGTGATGAAGAAACACTCAACGCTCTCAATGCTAGAGAAGCAGGAAGATTTTGCCTAAAGCAAAAGCGTTGAGACAGCTGAGACTGCTGAGAAGCTCAATGTAAAAGCGCTGAGAGAAATGTTGGTCTCAGCAAAACCGCTGAGACAGGAGTTACTCTCAGCACAACCGCAGAGACAAGTGTTGGTCTCAGCACAATTGCTGAGACAAGTGTTTATCTCAGCTGAGAACAAGAAAGCGCTGAGACAATTAAGTAGAAAAATAGTTAAGGAAAAAAGCGTTGAGTGGAGGTTACTCACTCAACGTTGTCAACGCCTAGTGAAGACAGAATTTTATCTAAGGAGTTTGGCATTGAGTGATGCTCACACACTCAATGCCAAGCAGCAGATAGCTGATAAAGCAAGTTGACATTGAGTGAAGCAGAATCACTCAACGCCTAGAAACAGATTTCAAGTCTAAGTAGTTTGGAATTGAGTGAAGGTTACTCACTAAACGCCATGAGACAGTAAATTTGTCTAAGTGTTTTGACGTTAAGTGATGCTTACTCACTCAAAGCCTATGCTAATGTTGTTTGATTTTTGGCTAAGTCCACAACTGATGATGTCAGCAAGTCAACAATTCAACATATTTCAAATTAATAGCGGGATGGCTACAGTACGCGACAAATGTTGTCGCAGACCTACTGTACGATAGTTGGCATTAAAGTAAGGATGTTGCTGGACATTAAATGTGCGGGGCCCACTGCTTGAGGTTGTTGGTGGACATTAAATGTGTGTGGCCCACTGCTCAAGAGCCATTGGGTCAAAACCAATAAAAGGAAAAAGGTGTACTGAGGAAGACAGCCTTCAGAGAAAACACAACATGAAGTTCTTCTTCTCCAACATTGTTGTGGAACAAAAGAATAGGAAGCTCAAGTCGATCTACAAGACATAGAGCAAGTTAGCTGTTGGAAAAACATCTTTAACAGCAAGATAGCTTGGGTGATCTTCATCTACACCAACAAGTTAGCTCAGAAGGATTTTCTGAGAAAAAGGTAGCAGCTTGGGCCGACACTTGTTGCAGGTGCTTCACAGACTCCGCCAACAAATCCTAAAGAACATTCTCTTGGGGAGCTGTGAAGAAGGAGATAGGGCTGAGCAATTGGCTCAGTTCATAAAGGGGCAGAGAAGCTGATCTGCAAGTTACTTCCAGCACATGCCAAAGAGATCTTCATCCTTGTTGCTGTCAAGAAAGGAGTTGGGTTGGGATTATCCTAGCTCAGGTTGTTGCAAGATCTACTGCAGTTACTTCTCTAGCTCCAGCTGGATAAAATCCCTGGTACTGAGAAGAGGAAGTTAGGTATAAGTATTCTCTCAGACCAGATAAGTAGACTCAGGAAATATATAGAGAAGTTGTTACCCGGACGGATTGAACAATACGTCCCAACGTCAAAGATGGCGTTCCTCCAAAGCCACGAACGAGGCGACTATGCACAGCTCCTTCCAAAATCAGATCACGAAAGGCGAACCTCCTCTACTCAAAGAAAAAGGGGCGGCCGGTCCTCTCCGGCTCCAGCTAAAAGAAAAAGGGGGCAGCGGCTCCTTGCGGTTCCAGCAAAACCAGGAACGGGCGGTGGCTCCTTGCGGTTCCAGCAAAACAAGAACGGGCGGCGGCTCCTTGCGGTTCCAACAAAACAAGAACGAGTGGGAAGGTGGCCGATGGCTTCAGCAAAAAAACCCTACCACCGTGCTTGGTCATGGGGTGGGTTTACATATATATATATATATATATATATAAACACAAGAATAGAATCACGAGCCGCAACTAGCGCGCCCGGTGGTTTTTACCGACTCGGATGGGAACCACACCCAATAAATCTCCCCCTTTACATCGAGGCGGAAGAAACCGCCATCCTAGCGATTCTAACGCAATGCTCGAACTTCCCCCTTGGCACAGTCTTGGTCAGCATGTCTGCCCCATTGTCATCATTGTGCACATTCTGAAGATCAAGCTCATTCTGCTCCAGGACATCTCGTATACAATGATACCGAGTGTCGATTTTCTTCGACCTCGAGTGAAACGTGGGGTTCTTCCCCATATGAATAGCGCTCTGACTGTCACACAGGAGTGTGTATTGGTCCTGAGTGAATCCAAGTTCTTTGATGAACCTCTTCATCCAATGCAATTCGTTCCCAGCCTCAGTAACTGCAATAAACTCAGCCTCCATGGTGGACAGTGCAATGCACTTCTGCAGTCTCGATGCCCATGAGACAGCTCCCCCTATAAACAGAATCATGTACCCTGACATCGACCTCCTGGAATCTACATCTCCAGCCATGTCCGCATCAGTGTAGTCCAACAGCTCTGGCTCACTGTCCCTAAATCTCAATGTCAAGTCTGAAGTCCCCTGCAGGTATCTCAGTATCCACTTTACTGCGCTCCAATGCTCTCTCCCAGGATTGGAGAGAAATCTACTGATGGTCCCAACAACATGCGCAATGTCTGGACGTGTACACACCATCACATACATTAGGCTCCCAACTATAGATGCAAACAGAATCTTCTGCATAGCCTCGATCTCCTCGGGTGTGCTAGGGCACTGATCAGCGGTAAGCCTGAAGTGAGCCGCAAGAGGCGTGCTCACCTTCTTTGCCCGATCCATATCAAATCTCTGCAAAACTTGTGGATGTACCGCTCCTGTGATAACCAAAGTAATTTGACTCCCCTGTCCCTGTGAATGTGCATCCCCAAAATAGTCTTCGCAGCACCCAAATCCTTCATCTCAAAGGTAGAACTCAACTGGCGCTTCAACTCAGAAATGCGATCAGTATTCCTCCCGAAAATCAACATGACGTCCACGTACAATAGTAGAATGATGAAGTCTTCTGGAGCATACTGCTTAAAAAATACATAGTGGTCAAGGGTGGTCCTCCTAAAGTCGATCTTCCCCATGAATGAATTGAACTTCTTATAACATTGCCGCGGGGCCTGCTTCAGGACATATAGACTCTTCTGCAATCGGCACACCAGACCTTCCTTCCCTCTGACACTGAAACCCTCAGGCTACTCCATGTATAGCTCCTCCTCAAGATCGCCATGCAAAAAAGCAGTCTTGAAATCCATCTGCTCTATCTCCAAGTCGAGCCTCGCAGCGAGGCCAAGTACACGAATGGATGACATCTTCACCACGGGTGAGAAGATCTCATCGAAGTCAACACCCTATCACTGTCCAAAACCCTTCACCACCAACCTGGCCTTGTATCTGGGAGGTGTGGAGGAGTCTCCCTGTTTTACTCTGAAAATCCACTACTTCTTCAAGGCCTTCTTGCCCTTAGGCAATCTCACCAAGTCATATGTGTGGTTCTTCTGCAACGACTGCATCTCCTCCTGCATAGCGGCCATCCACTGACGCTTCTCAGTACTCTCCACTGCTTCGTCATAGCTCTCAGGCTCCCCCGCATCAGTCAACAGTATGAACTTTGATGTAGAATATCTAGCGGGCGGGTGTTTGGCCCAATCTGACCTCCGCGGGGCAGGCTCAGGGGCCGGTGCAGGCACATCATCAGTAATATCCTTAGCGACTCCTGGTTCACCATCAGTGGTGATATCATGATCCGGAAGGGTATCAGTACCCTGTGCTGGCTCTGGCTCAGCAGCCTCCTCAGTGTCGTCATCTCCAACCGTAGGTGACTCTGCAGAAGTACGAGAGTCAACCTCAAATTCAATAGTCCCCTCAGAGTCACAAACAGTCTGATCCTCACAGAAAATAGCATCACGGCTACGTACAAGCTTCTTCTCAATTGGATCAAAGAACTTGTACCTGAACTCTCCACTGTAGCCGTACCCCAAGAAAATGCATTGCCGAGTCTTCAAATCCAACTTCGATCTTTCGTCCCTAGGGACGTGAACAAAGGCTTTGCAGCCAATTACCCGCAAGTGACTGTAAGAGGGGTCTTTCCCATACCAGACCCTATTTGGAACATCCTCCTGCAATGCTGAACTCGGCGAGAGGTTGATGACATGCACTGCAGTAAGAAAAGCCTCGCCCCAAAACATCCCTGGCAGCTTCGACTTAGATAACATGCACTGAATCCTCTCCATCAGTGTCTGATTCATCCTCTCAGCTACGCCATTCAGCTGCGGCGTCTTCGGCTGGGTCTTCTTATATCAGATACCATGGTCCCTGCAGTACTCGTCAAATGGACCAATGTACTCTCCCCCATTGTCGGACCTGATGCATCTCAGCCTCTTCCCAGACTGTCTCTCCAACTCAGCATGGAATCTCCTGAAAGTATCAAGGACCTGATCTTTGGTCTTGATAGCATAGACCCAAATCTTTCTCAAATAGTCATCAATAAAAGTAACGAAGTATGATGATCCTCCTCTAGTCTGGACCTTCAGAGGTCTGCAAACATCAGTATGAACTAGCTCCAATGGCTCCGATCTCCTAGTGGACGTGTGGCTGTGAAATGAAATCCTGTTCTATTTTCCAGCCATACAGTGGTCACACCTCTCCAAATGATCACCAAAAATGTCACTAATCAGCTTTTTCTTCGCCAGGCATCCCAAACCCTTCTGGCTAATGTGTGCCAGCCTCCTGTGCCATAAGGAAGTGGATGTCTCATCCTTGACGGAGTTGGCCTGAGCAGCTTCAGGCCTCCCCTCCATGTAGTACAGTCCAGAATCTCTATAACCCCTGACCATCATAAGTGATCCCCTGATCAGCTTCCAGAAGTCTCCTCCAAAGACACTCAGGTGTCCTTCGTCTCCAAGTCTGCCAACAAAAATGAGATTGAAACGGATGTCTGGCACATGTCGCACATCCGTCAGAACAAGTAAGGCTCCAGTGCTCGTCTTCAAATGCATGTCTCCACGCCCAAGTACCTTAGACATATCCCCATTGCCCATCCTCAAAACCCCACAGTCATGAGTGGTATAAGTGGCAAATAGTTCCCTGTTGTGGGAGACATGCGCGGAGGCTCCATAATCAACGATCAAGCATCGGTCGTCACACGCGAGTGCAGTACTGATGTCGTCGCCAATAATAATGACGTCGTCCTCCTCAGTCGAAATGGTGGTCGTTGTGTGACCCTCATCTTTGCCCTCAGTGGCAATCCCCTTCTTATTCTGATCGTTCTTCCATGAATAACAAAATTTCTTGATGTGGCCCTTCTTATGGCTGTAATGACATTCCACGTTCTGATAACGTGACTTCGACTTGCCCCTACTTTGACTCCTGTTCTCCTTCCTTCCTCGGCTCTTACTCCTTCCTCTCCCCTGGACTCAGTAAAGAGAACGTCAGCTCGTGAAGAAGAGCCTGAAGTCCCCTGAGACTTTTGTCTCACCTCCTCATTCAAGTTCCCACTCTTGGAAATCTCCATGGAAACAATCCCCTAGGGGGGGGGGAAGAATTGATTAGAGAAACTCTGACCATCTCCCAAGAGTCTGAAAGTTACTTGTGTAGCCACAATGCATTCACCTCATCTTCGAATGTTACCTTCATAGCAGTCAGACGATCAATAATCCCTTGGAACTCATTGACATGATCCAAAATAGGAGAGCCATCCCGGTATCTGAACTCTCCAAGATTCTTCAGCAAATACAACTTGTTGATGCCCGTGCTCTTGGCATACAAGGTCTCGAGAGTCTTCCACAGAACCTTTGCATCATTGATGCTAGCCACATGGTTGTAGACGTTCGACTCCACGAACCGTATGATAAACCCACACAGCTTCCTATGCTCCACCTTCCATTTTGCCGGATCCATGTCCTTTGGCATCTCCTCAAAGACAGGAGCATGCCAACCCTTCACATATATCAGATCCTCCATCAGTAGATGCCGCTGGTGATAATTGGCACCATTCAACTTTACCATCTACTCCGAACCTGATGTGAACTCCATTCTGCTCTGCCAACTGGCCGGACCGACCACTGATCTTTGAGCCGACTATCTCAAAGTATGCAACTGGAGAGGATAACCAGCAGGCCAATGGTCGTAAACTACCACTCCCAATTGCACACCCGAGATCACAATCGAGTCGTCCTGAAACCCCAAAGGTCAGCCCGGTATCTGCTCTGACACTGAAACAGCTCTGTCTTAGAACCTATCTCTGATATTACTTGTTGGGAAAGCGAGGTTACAATCCCGATCAGAGCTCATGTTGCAATTCGAGCGAGCACCTGTGCGACCGCGTTGAGCGGTATGCAAACACAAAAGCAAGAAAATACAATGCAAAAGGGACACAAGAAATTTTAACGTGGAAAACCCAAATGGGTGAAAAACCACAGGACGATCGGAGTCCAACCCGGAAAGCCTCCACTAAAAGTGTGTGAAAAACACACGCACGTATTACAGGTTTTCCTTCCACTGATCCACAAAGGATCTCCACTCCACCACAAGCACGATCCACAAAGGATCTACACTCCTCCACCACAAGCACGATCCACAAATGATCTACACCACTACAACCAATCTCTTCCAACAAACCACACAGACACAATATCCGAAAGAGAAATACAACAAAGATAGAGAAGTCGTTACCCGGACGGATTGAACAATCCGTCCCAACGTCAAAGATGGCGTTCCTCCAAAGCCACGAACGAGGCGGCTATGCACAGCTCCTTCCAAAATCAGATCACGAACGGCGGACCTCCTCTACTCAAAGAAAAAGGGGCGGCCGGTCCTCTCCGGCTCCAGCTAAAAGAAAAAGGGGGCGGCGGCTCCTTGCGGTTCCAGCAAAACCAGAAACGGGCGGCGGCTCCTTGTGGTTCCAGCAAAACAAGAACGGGCGGCAGCTCCTTGCGGTTCCAGCAAAACAAGAACGAGGGGGAAGGGGGCCGACGACTTTAGCAAAAAAAGAACCCTACCACCATGGGTTTCTATATATATATATATATATATATATATATATATATATATATATATATATATATATATATGTATGTAGAAATACAAGAATAGGATCACGAGCCTCAACTAGCGCGCCCGGTGATTTTTATCGACTCGGATGGGAATCACACTCAACACTTTTTTCATCTAGAAGCTAGTCTAGCATTCTATAAAACTATTAAGAGTTGCATGCTTTCTCTTGATTTTACTGTCCCAAAGACACTCCTCCCACATCAGACCGTTTGCATAGGATTCAGGATGTTACAAAATGCATCATAAAAGACACTCCGATTACCGTGCAGTCTCCTCCCCCAAACTGCATGCCAAGCAATATATTAATGTTAATGATAATGCTATTAAACTTCTTCCTCAGTGGCACCAACATTCACTCAGCAATCTGCCTGGGAGAGAGCGACAAAGTGACCTGTAAACCAAACAAGGTGGGGAGACACCCCATGTGAGGTGAGAGACCAGCGGCCATATAATTCTTCCTCCCCATGCATGCCTGCCCCCAACCCAACCACTGCCACTATTCCTTCAAAACCATCCCACCCTCCTTCACATGCTATCTATCTTTATGGAGGGCTGGATGCAATTATTGTAGCTTTACCACCTCACTTCCTTTTACTCCTGCGTCTTATCGGTTTTTGAGCAGAGATTTGACGGGGGACTTGCGTATTTTGACTGCCCCCCACCACATTTTTCGTGCACGGGCAGTTAATTTATTCGTCAGTGTGAGTTAATTCTGCATATATAGCACTGTTATTCGAATAATTATTAACCTTTTGGTAGCGAGGAGGTGGCAGCAGTTTAACACCTCCTGAATCATAGTTCTCATTTCCTCTTATCTAAAAAATGACGATTCACATGTACAAATCCGGACGATTCTATTGGTTCGTCTGGTAGTTATTTGGCGAAATTACTGGGACATCCTTTTAAGTTTATAAATAGACTCGTTTTCTATTTCATTTGGATCTTTTTTCCCGTTCTCTAAACTCTCTCTCTCTCTCTCTCACCACTTCTTGTCTCTCTCTCTCTACACTTTCTCCTCTCTCTTTGCAGGATTTCCACCAAGGATCGCTCCCAAGAAACTCCGCCAAGGTCCGTCAAGACGGACGAAGTCTGCCCGACATCAGACAAGTACTTGGAAGCGCACAAACACGCGGCCGTCCCGCACAGCCTTCGATCGTTGGCGAGGCCCAAAAGCAAGCGACAAGATCTCTCATCGCCACCAAGTCGGATCCGTCAAGACGCCCAAGGTTGCCCGCTCCCCTCTAGGCAAAGGAGTTGGATTACTCGAAAAGTCAAATGTCTTGTCGCGCTCTGCGTCCTCACTCCTATTTTATCGAGTGTAACGAGAAACGGTCTGTCGCCCTCGTCTCCCCCAAGAAGCTTTGTAATAAACACTGAATAGTATAAGTTAGGTCAACACTGAATCGACTGCGTGGTTTTTTACCCCGATGCGGGTTTTCCACGTAATCAAGTCTCCTCATCATAACTCTGTGAAACTCTGACTGTTTGCGCACTTGACCGCTCGACCGGCTAAGACGATTCAGAAGGACCTAGTCTACCTGGAGACTCGAGCGATCTGCAACAGACGGAGCTTTCTTGCCTGATGGATAATTGCCTGACTTCTAAGCTGGCGATTATCTCTTCGATTACTACATACAACACCAAACTGTTGCGGAACACTCGAGGCGCCTGGTATACCGGGCCTTCTGAACCATCTTAGACCATCAAGCGATCGAGCGCGCAAACCGTCAGAGTTTTACAAAGTTATAAGGAGGAGACTTGATTACGTGAAAAAACCATAATCGTGGGAGAAAACAACACAATCGATTCAGTGTCGATCTAATTTTCACTATTCATAGTATATTACAAAGCTTCTTTGAGGAGGCGAGGGTGACCGACCGCTCATCGTTACACTTGACAAGATGGGGGTGAGGACGTAGATCGCGACAAGGCTCTTGAATTTTTTGGTAATCCCGCTCCTTTGCCCAGAGGGGAGTGGGCAAATTTGGGCATCTTGACGGATTCAGCTTGGCAGCGATGAGAGATCTTGTCGCTTGCTTATGGGCCTCGCCAATGACCGAAGGCTGTGCGGGACGGCCACAAGTTTGTGCGCTTCCAAATACTCATCTGATCGCGAGTAGTTTTTGTCCGTTTTGACGGACCTTAACTGAGTTCCTTGGGAACGATCCTTGGTGGAAATCCTGCAGAGAGAAAGGAAAAAGTGTAGAGAGAGAGACAGGAGTGAGAGAGACTTTAGAGACAAGGAAAAAAGATCCAAATAAAGTAGAGAACGGGTCTATTTATAGATTTTTAAAAGGGTGTCCCAGTAATTTCGACAAATAACTACCAGCCAGACCAATAAAATCGTCCGGATTTGGGGACACAAATCGCCATTTTTAGAGAAATGACGGCTCTGTCCCTAGGCTGAAAAAAGGTCTGCCTAGGAAAACGAGTGGCCCACGGACGACGGCCAAGGAGGCGGCCGCCCCGCCCCTCCCAGTCGAGCGGCCAAGAATAGGCGGCCGGCCTTGGCAAGGACGTCTAAGTGGAATCCAGCCCCGTTGAGGCCGACCATTGCCGAGGCTGCCTGCAATCAGACGACCAAGACGGCGGCCGCCCCTCGCAGGTTCGGCGGCAGCCTGCCGCCGAGGCTGCCTGTGGCTTGGAGGCCTAGGGACGACCTCCCCTTGCAGGGCCGGCCGCGGCCAAGGCCGCCCAAGACAAGGCGGCCGAAGGGGTGGTCGACCTCCCGGGGCCGCCCGAGGCAGCCTGTGGTAGGCAACTTTGGGGCGGCCGACCCTTGCAGGGTCGGTCGCGGCCATGGCAACTCACGACCGGGCGGAAAAGGGGCGGCCGACCCTTGTGGGGCGCCGGCCGCGATCCTGGTCCCCTGCAATCGGGCGGCCAAAGGGGCGTACTGCCCTTGTGGGGCTGGCGCGGCCAAGGCCGCCCACAACCGGGAGGCCAAAGGGTCGGCCGGCCCTTGCTGCCCTTGCAGGGCCGGTTGCGACCGACAAGTATGGGAGGGACCATCTTCACAGTCTCTAGAGGCGAAAATTGTGAAGTTAGAACAAGAGATTCAAAATCTTAGACAAAGACAAGGAAGCACCTGAATCTTCTAAGATCATGGAAAAAGTGCTTTTTTAGACACCTGTTGGAGCATGCTCTTTTGAATGCAAATGTGGAGCAATCCCTTTTGAATCATTACCAGAAACAGCGTTTCTTTCAACTTCTTGCTGGCTCACGATAAGACTTCTCTAGAAATCCTAAGCATCTATCAAAACTGTTGAGCCCCTATCTACTTGATGAAGAGGAAAGGCGCGTAGCGAAGAAGTCTTGTTGCATCTGTTGATCACTCAGCTTTATCATCTATCAAAACTATTAAGCCCCTAGTTTGAGACATACGCACAACCGTACCTTAATAGTGTCATTGAATACCAATTTGACTATGTTATTAACATTATAAGGTTTGTTTTGATGATTCTTTCAAATCCCATATTGTGATGAAGGCAGGTTTAGGGGGCCTCCATCGTCTGTAGATCCTTCTTCATAGTTAAGGTGTTTGTAGGATCCGTGAAAAGGGTACAACTTACTACATCTGCCTAATAGAGATTTTAGTAGGCCCCCCTAAGAGGGTATAATTGACTAATCTCGAGATTGTTTTTACAACGCCTTGAGTGCATTATGGGTTTGCTATGATATGCTAGAATCATAACTACAATCTTTTGATGGATAACAACAATTAAAAAATGTTGCCTAAAACTACAAATTATTACCAAAACATTCAAGGACCTCAAGGCATCAGTCATGGGATAGATGCAGCGGAGGAGCCACTGTTGCTACAAGTACATAGCCTTTTCAATGAACTTGGCACTTCTATAAGAATCAGTTCATCAACTTGAGAAGTTCATTTAAGGATGACTTGTTGGCAAAAGCATTTTTATTGTTTGGGCTTCAATTTGAGCAGGACGCATATCCACAAACTTGGTTCGACATTCCAATTCTTTCAAGTAGGCGGCAAGTTATTTTACGCTTATCCAACTACCAAGTCAGTTTAATAGGTTTAAATCAAACGCTAGTTTAGTCCTATATTGGCTTAAGGTGTATGCTTCACAACAAAATCTGTGATTGGGTACAATGGTACATATACATGTATCAGTGTGGGTATGTTTGGGAATGTGTGCAGTGTGTGTGTCTATATATGCTGTCTGCTGTCAATATATGCTGCGTGTTAAAATGCGTGATTGGGTACATACACATTTATGTCAGTGCCCATGTGCCTGGGTATGCATATGCAGCGTGTTTATATATGTTCTGTTGTTTATATATGTATGTGTGTTGTGTGTGAGTGATGTTAAGACTAGCCAATTTTGATCATGTTTTTCAAGCATATGTTTCATGACAAGTGTGAAAAGGAGAAGTCACATTTGACCTTTAAACTAACATGTGTTTTTTGACCAAAGGAAGCTTCATGGAATTTCATCCACATGTCATCTATCACACCCACCTCCTTGGTTTTGGCTCTATAAATAGGGATGAAGGAGCAGGGGTAAGGTATCCACTTCTCTCCAAATTCAACCATTGAAAGATTTCTAGAGAGACCTTTGCGGCAATCGTCTTAGTTTTGTAGAGCTTTTAGACGTCGTTGTACGACGTTGACGAGAAGTACTTCGCCTACACGGATTGGATCTGGAGCATATATTGGAAATTATTCGAAAAGTCATTTTGGATAGGATTTGTGTAATCCGTCTCGTCCGCCGCTGTCGGTAACTTGTAATTTTTCTATTATTATTTATTGTATTGTGTAGTGTGAAGCTGATGAAGATCCTATAAGGATCGAGCAGGGAAAGTCTTGTAACTGCCTATTATTTCATACATTTTAGTGACGGCTTTCTTGATTGGACTCCCATCGTCCAATGATTTTCATCCTATTGGGTTTCCACGTTAAATCCCTGTTTCACTTTATTATTCTTGTTTTGTGTTGTATTTGTATATCGGTATACCAATAAGAAGTCGTACATGTACTTGCTCGAACTGATTTATAGGTGCTCTGATTGGCCTTGCGTGCTCTCTTGCCCAACAAGTGGTATCAGAGGGAGGTTTATTATCAGAGTAGTTATCGGGCTGACCTGTTTGAGACTCGAGACGAGACGATCAGATATTTCGGGTTAGTGATCGGGTGCGGTATGTGACGACCATTTGTGTGCTCCCTATCCTCTTTGATATCTTTCTTTGAAATAGTCGACTCAAAGAACTGAGCTTAATCCGACTAGTGACAGAGCAATATGGAGTTTACTTCAGGTTTAGGCTCTGAGCTGTAACGCCCCGAAACTCAAAAGAGCGACGGGGGACGTTTTGGGCCAGTTTTGGGTTATGGCAGGAGGCACACGGCCTGGGACACGGGCGTGTCCCAGGGCGTGTCAGGCTTGTGTCGACGATTTGGTCGAGAGGTCGACGAATTTCGCTCGACGTTGTGTCGAGACAGGGCAGACGGCCTGAGACACGGGCGTGTCTCAGGGCGTGTCGAGCCCGTGTCGACACTCAGCCCGCGAAGTCGACAATTTGCGCTTGACGAAGTGTCGAGACAGGCGCACGGCCTGAGACACGGGCGTGTCTCAAGGCGTGTCGAGCCCGTGTCGACACTCGTCCCGGGAAGTCGACGAATTTTGCTCGACGAAGTGTCGAGACAAGCCACACGGCCTCGGACACAGGCGTGTCCAAGGCCGTGTCGTGAGGTCAAAGAACTTCGCTCGACGAAGTGTCGAGACCGTGTACACGGACTGGAGCACAGGCGTGTTGAGGTAGACACGGGGAAGGACACGGGCGTGTCCAGTACCCGTGTAGTTCTCGGGCTAGATCGATGGGGGCACACGGCCGACCACACGGCCGTGTCAGCTGGAACACGGGCGTGTCAGGTCGAACACGGGCGTGTCAGATACCCGTGTGTTGTTCCAGGCGCGTCGATTTTGACGGCGAATGGGGGACACAGCCCTGGACACGGGCGTGTGCCAGGCCGTGTTCGGTCCAGATTGTACATTTCAGGCCCGAATCAAAGCCGTTCGTTTCTTTAATTTGAGATCCAACGGCTGAGGGTTGTTCCTGATGGGATATACCCGGGATTGGACCTTTGAAACCCTCACTTTTACCTGTGTGGTTCTCTTTCTAAGTGAAGAGAGAGGTGAGAGCAAAGGAGGAAGAAGAAGCTAGATCCGGCCATTGGAGGAGCTTCAAAGCTCCAAATCGCGAGCCGACTTCGGATCTACATAGGCAAAGAGAGTGCGGTGCTTTTCATCCACTTACTTTTCCATGGCGCCAAGGAAGAGCGCTAGGGTAACGATTCTCTACTTGAGCATGTGAAGCTCTCCTTCTTTTCCATAGGAAGCCCGCTCTCGCGAGTTTGCAGTGAGTTGGAGGCGTTCCTACGGGTAGACATGAATAGTCCCCATTATGTAGAGTCCGTAAGCGAGAACGAACATAGGCATGATGTGTGAAGCCTACCCGGACATGTTGGTCTGGATCGGTGATGTTGCATTGCATAAATGCCGGAAAAGACTCCGTGCGTTTGGTTGTTTTTCGGGTTTTCTACACGGTAGATTGCAACAGGGAGCCTTGGGGATTAACCCTAAGGTGCACCCAGAAAACTGGGCAGATGCGTGATCTTGCCAACTTGGTGGCCTGAGAGCCAACTTGAACATAACCGGGTTATGTTAATTGTGATGGAAACGGGACTCGGGAGAAGTTTGACCTGCGCATATGGTTTAAATTACCGTTGCGATGTGAGCATGGGTCAGATGAAACCGTACCCGTTCTATGTCGTTCGGGTTAAAGAGACCTAAAGTTACGTAGCACTTGCCGTAGGCATAGATGAGGGTCTTCGGCGGTCTATGGTTTTAATTACCATGACCCATGCCGGGAAGACAAATTGCTCATTGTTTGGCCGTCCAAAGGGACGGTGGTGAGTCGGCAGACTTAGACTGTGTTCACCAAGAATGTGCCCTGAGTGCACGGGGTGTGTGGTCGTGTGAGCTTACGCCTGTGACGAAATGAATATTTGTTTATTGCTCGCTTATGCTAATACAATGCAGGGAAGGAGCATCGCCGCCCCGAGTTGGGGGCGGGATCGTTATAATTTGGTCAGCATTGCTGACCGTTGCTTTGTTTGCCACTGTGCGGTGGTTTTGTTGCTTGCAGGTGCTGCTAGACCAAGCGTTCAATAGCGGGCTAAAGCCCAAATTGCGAAGCCGACCCTCGAAGGCCTAATTGGAGTGTTTACTGCTTTTATTCATGTATGACCGGCCTGCGTGCCGTGGTTTGTAAAACATGTAATATCAAGTAAACAATTTTTTAAGGCTTTAAGGCCTGTACTTGTGCATGTACAACATTCCTATTTGGTATTAGTGTACATTCATGCTCTTGTGCTGGATTCTTTATTGCAACTTATTAAACCGCTTCCGCTAGAATGCTTTGTGTAGGACGTTATGATTGGTTGGATGGTTTCCATTGAGTAACCACCCGGTCTGTCTGTAGTATATGGCGTCGGGCCCCGGCCGGACCTACTGCTATATGCTATGCAACAGATAGGGGGTGTTACATGAGCAAATAGTGAAACTGAATGACACAAACTATTATCAGTGGCATTTACTGATGAAAGATCTCATTTATGTGAAAGGCTGATATGCCCCTATATTTGAGGAGATGCCTAAAAACACAGATCCAAATAAGTGGAAGGTGGAGCACCAAAAACTATGTGGATTCATCAGACGGTTTGCAGAGTCGAACATCTACAATCACGTTGTGAGCATCGTTGATGCGAAGATCCTTTGGAAGCCTCTCGAGACGTTGTATGCCAAGAGTACTAGCATCAACAAACTATATCTACTAAAGAAACTTGGAGAGTTCAAGTATAGAGATGACTCACCCATCTTGGATCATGTGAATGAGTTCCAAGGTATTATTGACAAACTTACTGCTATGAAGGTGACCTTCGAGGACGAGGTCAATGCACTGTGGCTGCTGAAGTCTCTTCCAAACTCTTGGGAGATGGTTAAAGTTTCTCTAATCAACTCCACTCTCAGAGGTATCATTATTATGGAGATTGCAAAAAGTGGCATCCTGAATGAAGAGGTGAGAAGGAAGTCTCAAGGAATATCAGACTCTTCTTCACAAGCTGATATCCTCTTTACTAAGCCTAGGGGAGAGGGAGGAGCAAGAGCAGGGGAAGGTATGATGAGAGGAGACAAAGTAGAGGGAAGTCAAGGTCCCGCTACCAGAATGTGGAGTGTCACTACTGCCACAAGAATGGTCATATTCAGAAGTTTTGTTATACTCTAAAAAATAACCAGAAGAAGGGAGAGTCCTCAAATAATAATACGATAACGCATACAACTGCCACCGTCTCTATAGAGGAGGACGATGTCATCATTGTTGGAGATGACGTCACAGCTGCACTCTCGTACGATGATAGGAGCTGGATTGTAGACTCAGGTGCTTCTGGACATCTCTCCCACAATAGAGAGTTGTTTGCTACTTATACGACTCATGACTGTAGAGTGCTTAAAATGGGCAACTGTGGCACGTCTAAAGTCATCGGGAGGGGATACATGCATCTGAAGACTAGCACATGAGGTTTGCAGATTTTGAAGGACGTGCGACATGTACCCGACATTCGCTTCAACCTAGTTTTAGCCGGAAAGCTAGGTGATGAAGGACACTTGAGTGTCATTGGTGGTGATTTTTGAAAGTTATCAAGGGGTCGCTAGTGGTGACTAGAGGCTATAGAGAGATTGGTCTATACTATATAGAGGGGAGGCCTGAAGCTTCGTAGGCCAACACTGTTAGAGATGGTGTATCCACATCCCTATGACATAGAAGACTGAGTCACATTAGCTAGAAGGACAAAGGATGTCTCGCCAAGAAGAAGATTATATCTGATCTACCTATGGATCAGTTAGGGAGATGCGACCACTACATGACTAAGAAGCACAATATAGTATCGTTCTAGAGGCACACCACAACCAGGAGATACGAGCCTCTAGAGCTCGTACACACTAATGTTTGGGGCCTCTAAAGGTCCAGACAAGAGGAGGAGCATCTTACTCTGTGATGTTCATGGATGATTATTCAAGAAAATTTTGGGTCTATGTTATTAAGACCAAAGATGAGGTGCTCGAAACCTTACAGAGATTTCATGCTGAAGTGGAAAGACAATCTGGGAGGAAACTGAAGTGCATAAGGTCCGACAATGGGGGAGAGTATATTGGTCCCTTTGATGAATACTGAAAAGAGCAAGGGATTAGACGTGAAAAGACTCCGCCCAAGACGCTACAGCTGCATGGCATAGCTGAAAGAATGAATAAGACATTAATGAAGAGGATGAGGTGCTTGCTATTTGAGTCAAAGCTACCAGACATGTTTTGGGGTGTGGCTTTATACACAGCTGTACACATCATCAACTTCTCTCCCAGTTATGCATTACAGGAGGATGTTCCTGACAGTGTCTTGTATAGGAAGGACCCTTCATATAGTCACTTGATGGTCTTTGGCTGCAAAGCCTTTGTGCACGCCCCTCGGTACGAAAGATCGAAGTTGGATTCCAAGACCCAACAATGCATATTTCTGGGATATGGACGTAGCGGCGAGATTGGCTATAGGTTCTTTGATCCAGTTGAGAAGAAACTTATACGCAGTCGCGAAGCTGTATTTTGTGAGGATCAGACTATAGTTTATCTTAAGAAGACGGAGAAGGCCGACTCTCATACTGATACAGAGTCTCTTATGATTGGAAGTGATGATACTGAAGAGGCTGCAGAGCCTGAGATGATACAGGACACCGAGCCACTTCCAGATCACGAGACTGTTATTGATGACGAGCCTTTAGAGGACATCACGGATGATGCGCCTATACCAATAATTGAGCTCGCTCCACTGAGGTTTGATAAAGTCAGACACCCATCTTTAAGATACTCAACTAATGAGTATATTTTGTTGACTGATGTGGGGGAGCCCGAGTACTTTGAAGAGGCAATGCAGTGCTCGGAGAAGAAAGAATGGATGGTTGTTATGCACGAGGAGATGCATTCTCTGCATGAAAACCATACTTATGATTTGGTGAAATTGCGTAAGGGTAAGAAGACACTGAAGAATCGGTGGATTTTCAGAGTAAAATAGGGAGACCCATCAACACACTCAGATACAAGGCCATATTAGTGGTGAAGGGTTTCAGTCAAAAAAAAGGAGTTGATTTTGATGATATCTTCTCTCTTATTGTAAAGATGTCGTCTATTCGGGTTGTTCTTGGCCTTGCTGTGAGGCTAGACCTGGAGATCGAACAGATGGATGTCAAGACCGCCTTTCTGCATGGTGATCTTGAGGAGGAGCTTTATATGGAGCAACTTGGAGGTTTTAGGGTGAAAGGGAAGAAGAGCCTAGTCTGTCGCCTGGAGAAGAGTATGTATAGCCTGAAGCAGACCCCGCGACAGTGGTATAAGAAATTCGATGCTTTTATGGGGAGATTGACTTCAGGAGGACCACCCTTGATCATTACGTGTTTAAAAAGCCGTATGCTCCAGAGAATTTCATCATCTTACTCCTCTATGTTGACGACATACTAATAGTTGGGAGGAGTACTGCACGTATTGCTGAGTTGAAGTAACAATTGAGCTCCACATTTGCGATGAAGGACTTAGGAGCTGCGAAGACCATCCTAGGGATGCATATTAGGAGAGATAGAGCCTCCAAGTTACTTTGGTTATCGCAAGAGAGATATATCAGAAAGGTGCTACAGAGATTCAGTATGGATCAAGCGAAGAAGGTGAGCACGTCGTTTGTAGCTCACTTCAGACTTACTGCTGACCAATGCCCAAGCACACCTGAGGAAAAAGAGGAGATGCAGTAGCAGGGGCGGACCCACATAGGGACTAGTGTGGGCGGCCGCCCACACTGATTTATAAAAATATCATGTATTAATAGCATAATGCACAATTAATTTATTTGGCATAATATATATATATATATCATGAATAAATTCAAGCAAGTAATTATCTTAGCCAAGTTGGTAGAGTGTATGATATCTTACTATATGGACATGGGTTCAAGTCCTTTGCATGTCACATTTTTATTACTTTATTTATCATTTTATTTTCTAACACATTTATTTATCGTTATATTTCATACATATTTTTTATCATTTATTTTTTGTATGTTACATTTATTTATCATTTTTAGATATAATTCAAAATAATAATATTTTCATTTTATTTTTTGATATTTTTCATACACCGCCCACACAGAGAAAAATCTGTGTCCGCCACTGTGCAGAACATCCCTTATGCTTCTGTAGTTGGCAGTCTTATGTACGCAATGATATGCACCCGCCCTGATATAGCACATGTGGTTGACACTGTTAGTAGGTTTCTCTCCAACCCCGGGAGAGAACATTGGAATGTTGTGAAGTGGAATATAAGGCACCTACATGGAACGTCAGACTTGACGTTAAAGTTTGAAAGTAGTGAACCAGAGCTACTGTGATACACTGATGCTGATATGGCTGGAGATTTGAACTCCAGAAGATCGACTTCTGGATACCTGATCCTGTTTGTAGGGAGAGGTGTATCGTGGCAGTCTAGACTGCAGAAGTGCGCCGCATTGTCTAATACAGAGGCAGAGTTTATAACAGTCACTGAGGCAGAGAAAGAGCTTCTTTGGATGAAGCGTTTCATCAAGGAGTTGAGTTTCACACAGGAGCGCTACACACTCCTATGAGAAAGTCAGAGTGTTAGGTCCATTGATCCCAATGACCCTAATTAGAAGATGTCAAACATGTCACAGAGATAGACATAGTTGTATTTAATGTATGGTTAAGTTCATGCATACATGTTAGTCTTTGTCACAATAATTGGACAGTTAGTTCAAGAGATAATGGTAGGTGGACTCAAGGTGGAGATGGAAACTCAGAAAATTTCCTAAGTCCAAAAGCGTTGAGTGATGCAAGCTCACTCAACGCCATCCAGCTAACAGCGCTGATAGAAGGCAGCAGTCAAAAATGACAGTATTGCAAAGGCAGAAATCGGGCTAAGTCCAGAAGCATTAAGTGAGCTCAACTCACTCAATGTCATACAGTTAGAAGCGTTGAGTCAAGGTTATCCTGTCATAGCCTTAATATCAAGAATTCAGAAAATCAACTAAGTCTAGAAGCGTTGAGTGAAGCTTCATCACTCAACGCCATGCTGAGTTTGTCAACGCCAAACTTCAGCAAGAAGGCAAGATTACAGAAAATCGACTAAATCCAGATGCGTTGAGTGAAGCTGTAACGCCCCGAAACTCAAAAGAGCGACGGGGGACATTTTGGGCCAGTTTTGAGTTCTGGCAGAAGGCACAAGTCTGGGACACGGGCGTGTCCCAGGGCGTGTCAGGCTTGTGTCGACACTCAGCCGGCGAAGTCGACATTTTGCTCTCGACATTGTGTCGAGACTGGGCACACGGCCTGCGACACGGGCGCGTCGCAGGGCGTGTCGACCCGTGTCAACACTCAGCCCGCGAAGTCAACACTCTGCGCTCGACGAAGTGTCGAGACATGGCACACGGCCTGTGATACGGGCATGTCGCAGGGCATGTCGACCCGTGTCGACACTCGTCCTATGGAGTCGACGAATTTTGCTTGATGATGTGTCGAGACAAGGCACACGGCCTAGGACACGGGCGTGTCCAAGGCCGTGTCGTGAGGTCGACGAACTTCGCTTGATGAAGTGTCGAGTGTCGAGACCATGTACACGGCCTGGAGCCCAGGCGTGTTGAGGTAGACACGGGCAAGGATACAGGCGTGTCCTAGAACCCGTGCAGTTCTCCGGTTATTTTCGGGATAAATCGATGGGGGTACACGGCCAGCCACACGGTCGTATCAGGTGGAACACGGGTGTGTCAGGTCGAACACGGGCATGTTCGATGCCCGTGTGATGTTCCAGGCATGTCGATTTTGACGGCGAATGAGGCACACGGCCCTGGACACGGGCGTGTGCCAGGCCGTGTTCGGTCCAGATTGGACATTTTAGTCCCTAATCAAAGCCGTTCGTTTCTTTAATTGGTGATCCAACGGCTGGGGGTTGTTCCTGATGGGATATACCCGGGATTGGGCCTTAGAAACCCTCACTTTTACATGAGTGCTTATCTTTCTAAAGCTTAGAGAGAGAGGAGAGCCAAGGAAGGAAGAAGAAGCTAGATCCGGCCATTGGAGGAGCTTCGAAGCTCCAAATCGCGAGCCGACTTCGGATCTACGGAGGCGAAGAGAGTGCGGTGCTTTTCATTCGCTTACTTTTCCATTGCGCCAAAGAGAAGCGTTAGGGTAATGATTCTCTTCTTGAGCATGTGTAGCTCTCCTTCTTTGCATAGGAAGCCCGTTCTCGCGAGTTTGCGGTGAGTTGGAGGCGTTCCTTCGGGTAGATATGTGAAGTCCCCGTTATTTAGAGTCCGTAAGCGAGAACGGACATAAGCATGATGTGTGAAGCCTATCCGAACATGTTAGTCTGGATCGGTGATGTTGCATTGCATAATGCCGGAGAAGACTCCGTGCTATTGGTTGTTTTTCGGGTTTTATACACGGTAGATTGCAACAGGGAGCCTTGGGGATTAACCCAAAGGTGCACCCGGAAAACTGGGCGGATGCGTGATCTTGCCAACTTGGTGGCCTGAGAGCCAACTCGAACATAACCGAGTTATGTGAATTGTGATGGAAATAGGACTCGGGAGAAGTTTGACCCGCGCAAATGGCTTAAATTGTCGTTGCGATGTGAGTACGGGTTAGATGGAGCCGTACCCATTCTATGTCGTTCGGTTAAAGAGACCTAAGGGTACGTGGCACTTGCCGTTGGCATAGATTAGGGTCTTCGGCGGTCTATGGCTTAAATTGTCGTGACCCAGGCCGAGAACACAAAATGCTCATAGGTTTGGCCGTCAAAGTGGCGGTGGTGAGATCGGAATGTCTATGGCTTTAATTGACGTGACATCGACCGGTTCACCGAGAATGTGCCCTGAGAGCACGGGGCGTGTGGCCATACGAGCCAACGTCTGTGATGAAATGAATATTGTTATATTGCTCGCTTATGCTAATGAAATGCAGGGAAGGAGCATTGCCGCCCCGAGCTGGGGGCGGGATCGTTATAATTTGGTCAGCATTGCTGACCGTTGCCCTGTTTTGCCACCGTGCGGTGATTTGTTGCTTGCAGGTGCTGCTGGACCAAGCGGTCAATAGCGGGCTAAAGGCCATTTTGCGAAGCCGGCCCTCGAAGGCCTAATTGGAGTGTTTACTGCTTTATTCATGTATGACCGGCCTGCGTGCCGTGGTTTGTAAAACATGTAATATGAAGTGAACCATTTTGTAAGGCCTTAAGTCATGTACTTGTGTATGTACAACATTCCTATTTGGTATTAGTGGACATTCATGCTTTAATGCTGAGTTATTTATTGCAACATTTATAAACTGCTTCCGCTAGAATGCTCTGTGTAGGACTTTATGATTGGTTGGATGGTTTCCATGAGTGACCACCCGGTCTGTCTGTGGCATACGGCGTCGGGCCCCGACCGGACCTACTGCTATATGCTATGCGACGGATAGGGAGTGTTACAATTTGGTATCAGACTACTGGTTTTGGTCGGGCTTAAGATGAATTTGTGGGCAAATTCTTTTTAAGGGGTGGTGAGCACATGTGTGTGCGTCATCATTATAACAGTAAAAGAACCCATGAATGTCCACTTAGGAATGAAAATACACGTGTTTGAGGAACCTGCGTGTTCCTATAATTGCTGTTTGCAATTTTATTTGGTCGCTTAACGGTGTTTTGGTACCACTATAGGTGACCAGAAGTGGTGCTGGGCCGTCGGAACGTCGAGTTTCTGAGGCAAGCAGTGCACATAATGAAGCTCCTGTAACACCTCTATCAGCTGAGACCATACGATTGGTGGCCGAAGCAGTGTTGGCTATGATTAATGCGCAGCCTGCAAGGCAAACGCAGCAGCCCGCCCCTGCGATGGAGCAGGTACCGCTGCAAGAGGCTGAGCCGAGGAGAGTGGAACAAGTGGTAGTGGAACCGTTGGTGCCAAGGAGGGCAACCGAGAGGCAGCTTAAGCATGCAATGAGCTTTAACCCTCCGATATTCTCGGGGTTGGGAACCCCATCTCAAGCTGAAGACTGGCTCTCCAGGGTGAAGAGAGTCATGACAGCAACGGAGACGGAGGAGTGGCAAATGACCACCATTGCTACGTTCCTTTTGGACGATGAAGCGAGAATGTGGTGGGAAGGATTGGAGCTGCATCTACTGAGAGGTAGACAACTTGTTGATGTCTCGATGGAGGAGTTCTCGAGATTGTTCTTGGTTAGATACCTTCCTTCGGCGCCGAGGATAGCGTTGGAGAACGAGTTCCTGAAATTGGTTCAAGGAGATAGTACTGCGGATGAATATCTCCACGAGTTTACTCGTCTGAGTCGTTATGCTAGCTCCACTATTGTGGATGAGGAGCGCAAGACTAATCGCTTCTACGAAGGGTTGAGAGATGAGTTGAGGTTACTACTCTCGGGGCCGATGACGCAGGGTTTCTTAACCTTGGTCAACACGGCCCAGTCCTTGGAGAAGGATATGAAGAACGTACAAGCAAAGAAAAGCTTGTGTGACAAGAAGTCTGAATTCAATATGCCGACTACTTCAAAGTCTGGCTATTGAAGGTCCTTCAAGAAGCATAGGACTTCGGGTCCAGCTCCTTCTGGTGCTTCTGGGGCGACCACGGGTCGGACCCCGGGCGCATGTTTTACTTGCGGAAAGTCGGGGTACTTTGCCAGCGATTGTTGGAGCGGACGCCCCAAGTCTGAGAGAAGGCCGGGAGCGACTTATGAAGAGAAGGGCAAGGTGGTGGAGTCGACCGCGTCCCACTATGCTCCGACCCAACCAAGGGTGTACAATCTTGGCCAACAGGAGGCCATCAAACAGGCTGATGTGGTGACAGGTGATGGCGACGGTGATGGCGACAGTGATGACGACGGCCACCAGGACGACCAACTTGGGAATGACTATGTTGAAGATGTGCTGGCAAAGGACGTGCGACGTCGTAGCGGTCATGGTTACAAGCTTCGCCCTCGCAATAAGACTCATATTTGATATTTTAGCTTTGGTGTGCTAATAGCCGTTTCATGATGGCTCTTTTAAAAAAACATTATTTAATTTCTGCATTTTCTTTATGTGGTGTGGCTTTAGCCACTTGTTACTTGCTTTGAGATGTAAGCCTATATAAGGCCTTGAACTTTTCATTTGAAGGTAGACTTTAATTGAAATCAAAATTTGAATTTGCAAACCCTAATTTTCCCTCTCTTCTTCTCCTAGCCGCCGCCCCCCTCTTTCTTCCTTCCTCCAAATCGCCGGCCTCAAGGCTCCTTCCTTCTAGAGTTCGGCCATCTCCTCTCTCCCTCTTGCTCTCGGCCGCCCCCTTCTCTCTAGTGCTCGGCTACTCTCATCTCCCTCTTGCTCACGGCAACCCGAGATCCTCTCTCTCCAAGGATACTTTGGCCCATGCATGAGAGGTTGTTTGCAAGGAAGAAGAGAGGGAAAATTAGGGTTGGCAAATTCAAATTTTGATTTCAATTAAAGTCTACCATCAAATGAAAAGTTCAAGGCCTTATATAGGCTTACATCTCAAAGCAAATAACAAGTGGCTAAAGGCACACCACATAAAGAAAATGCAGAAATTAAATAATGTTTTTTTAAAAGAGCCATCATGAAATGGCTATTAGCACACCAAAGCTAAAATATCAAATATGAGTCTTGTTGCGAGGGCGAAGCTTGTAACCATGACCGCTACGACGTCGCACATCCTTTGCCGACACATCTTCAACATAGTCATTCCCAAGTTGGCCGTCCTGGTGGCCGTCGTCATCACCGTCGCCATCACCGTCGCCATCAATCCTCCGCCGCTCAAAAGGACTCATCTCCGATGAGCGGGCTGAAATATAACGGCGTACGAGGTCCGCGTTAAGAAGATCCACCTGTGCAGCAGAGAGCCAAGAGTCGTTCGAAGCCGGACGACCACACCAACGAACCAAAAACCTGTGAATGTCGCCGTCGGGAGTGGGAAACACATCATCCTGCAAAATCCTGTCAGGCAAGAAATCCGTCCGGGGAAACCTCGGAAAAACGTTAGGTGAAGCAGAAAAACAAGTTTCATCATCAATAGACGGCATACCTCCCGTAGATTTTGAAGGAGAAAGCGATCCAGAATTGAGCTCACCCCCACCCCATTAGATTGTATAGTGGGATTATTAAACGGAGAGACAGACAGTTCAGGTGGTGGAGCAACAAAAAGCGTTAAATCCGAAATGTTAAACACAGGGGAGATTCCCCAATCAACGGGTAATTCTAACAAATAAGCATTTTCGCCTAATTTCTTCAAAATTCGAAAAGGACCGGCTTTCTTGTTCGCTAATTTTTTTATGGTGCCCGAAGGCATCCGTTCAGGGATAAGACGAACCATAACCAAATCGCCAATGTTCAAGGAGACTGCTCGCCTATGTACGTTAGCATTCGATTGATAGATAGAATATTGCTTAGCTAACGTCTTGCCAATATGCTCATGGAGAGTGTGAACGTGTGAAGCGAAGTCCTGTTCAAATTGACTTGACTTAAAAGAAGGTGGTAATGGAACCAAGTCAAGAGGCACTGACGCCTTATAACCATGCACTATCTCATTCGGAGACAACCCAGTGGACCTGTTCTTAGAATTATTGTACGCTAGTTGAGCATTCGGAAGGATAAGATCCCACGTACCTTTATGTTCGCCCACTAAACAACGAAGTAACCCTCCCAAGCTACGGTTGACAACTTCCGTTTGCCCATCTGTTTGGGGATGATAGGCCGACAAAAACATAAGTTTAGTGCCCATGAGTTTCCAGAGTGTCTTCCAAAAATAACTTGTAAATTTTACATCCCTATCACTCACTATCGTCTTGGGAACACCCCGATGTGCCACGACCTCCTTGAATACAATTTTGCTACATTTGAAGCATCGTAGGTGTTATTACTAGCGATAAAATAGGCCATTTTGGAGAAACGGTCTACTACGACTAGAATAGAATCGTGACGCCTCAATGTCATGGGTAAACTCAAAATAAAATCCATGCTGACATCTTCCCATGGTACCGACGGAATCGGAAGTGGAGTGTAAAGACCCGCATTGGTCTTGTTTCCCTTTGCTAGTTGACAATACGACAACTTCCTACGATTTTGTTGACCATGGGTCTGAGGCCCGGCCAAAAGAATTTATCCTCTACGAGTGTTATCGTTTTGTCTCTACCAAAATGTCCGCCTAACCCTCCGCTATGTAATTCCCATATGATAAAATGTCGTAATGACGAGCGGGGAATACATAGTTGCAAATGTTTAAATAAGTATCCGTCACGGATATAGTATGCCGAAATGGTGGTAGGGGAATTGTCCTGAGCGGCGAAATAAATTACCTTAAAGTCTGGGCATTGGACATATTCATCTTTAATCCTCTCAAATCCTATGACTGACACTTCCATGGTAGTTAGTAATAAGGTGACCCTACTTAATGCGTCCGCCACACGATTTAATGTACACTTCAGATGCTTGATAATGAAAGTGTACTCCTGTAGGTACGAGATCCATTTAACGTGCCGTGGGCTAATCTTATTTTGAGAATTAACAAATTTGAGGGCCTCATGGTCCGATAATATCACGAATTCTTTTGATATAAGGTAATGTCGCCAATGTTGGAGACAACGAATCACGGCATAGAATTCACGATCATAATTCGAATAGTTTAACTTTGGGTCGGCTAGTTTCTCGCTAAAATATCCTAGCGGATGTCCCTCTTGACTTAACACTCCTCCGATTCCGATCCCCGATTCGTCGCATGATAGTTCAAACACTTTACTAAAATCCGGTAATCGTAGTAAGGGGGCTTCAGACATCCGTTCCTTAATCGTTTGGAAAGCACTAGTGGCCGCTTTAGTCCAACTAAATTCTCCTTTCTTCATACACTCAGTGATGGGTGCCATAATACTACTAAAATTCCGAATAAATCTTCGGTAAAACGTGGCCAACCCGTGGAAACTTCGAACTTCCCTTATATTCTTGGGTTCCGGCCACTCTTTAATTGCTTGAACCTTCTTTGGATCCACATGAATGCCATCTGAACTCACGATGTATCCTAAGAACTCTACGGAAGACACACCGAATGCGCATTTTTTTAGATTAATAAATAAATTCTCTTTGCGCAATGTGGTAAGGATTGTTCTTAGGTGAGTTTCATGATCCCCCGGAGAGATGCTAAACACCAAATGTCGTCGAAATAGACCACTACAAATTTTCCCATGTAGGGTTTAAAGACTTGGGTCATCAATCGCGAAAACGTACTAGGTCCATTGGTAAGTCCCTCTCCAAGCACTAGCCATTCATATAGTCCATCCTTAGACTTAAATGCCGTCTTCCATTCGTCTCCCTCCCGTATTCGTATTTGATGATAACCGCTCTTAAGATCCAATTTAGAGAACACGGCGGCTCCTGATAACATATCTAGTAAATCATCCAAGCGGGGAATGGGGAACCGATACTTGACAGTTATTTTATTTATAGCCCGATAATCGACACACAATCGCCACGTTTTATCTTTCTTCAGGACTAACAAGGCAGGGACGGCACAAGGACTTTTAATACGACGTATAAATCCTTTCGCTAACAAATCTGAAATTAATTTTTGCAACTCCTCATGTGAGGAGGGGTTGAGGCGGTAATGGGGCTGATTCGGCAACGAAGAACCCGGGACAAAATCTATCTCATGCTGGATATCACGCATAGGTGGCAACTGAGGTGGTAATTCCACTGGGTATACATCCTTATACTCTTCTAAGAGAGTTCGAAGGGATAACGGGAGGCTCGCTAACGAAGGTGCATCCTCCTTAGCTTGCAGACAAACTAGAGCGTAGATAACGCCATCCATGAAAGTCTCACGCTCTAACTCTTTCCTACTTATCAGACTTATCGTTTTCTTTTCTACCGGCACAATGGTATCTTTGGACGCAGGTGACGGATCCTTGGGCGGCGATGGTTTCAATACAATGGTCTCCTAGCCGCCGCCCCCCTCTTTCTTCCTTCCTCCAAATCGCCGGCCTCAAGGCTCCTTCCTTCTAGAGTTCGGCCATCTCCTCTCTCCCTCTTGCTCTCGGCCGCCCCCTTCTCTCTAGTGCTCGCTACTCTCATCTCCCTCTTGCTCACGGCCACCCGAGATCCTCTCTCTCCAAGGATACTTTGGCCCATGCATGAGAGGTTGTTTGCAAGGAAGAAGATAGGGGTTTCCTCCACGGCGTGAAGTGAAGGAGATTAGCACGTTCATCATCCGTAGCGCGCTTCCCGTGGACTTTCAACGGAGGAGCGATCAAACTTGGTGGATCCACGCATCACGGATCGACAAATCCGAGAGGGGTAACGAAAATTTCTACCAAGAGTTTTCTTTCTCTAGATAGTTCTTGTGGTGGACGAATTTTTGCGTTATTTTCTGATTTGTTTTTCTTCGCGGTTAATCAAATAATAGATCGGTATTTTTCGTTTGGATTTCCGAAAGATTCGTAAGAGGATTGGCGATCCTCGCTTTCTTTTTGTTGGGATAGATCCTACCATCTTTCGAATCATTTTGTTCTTGGTGGATCTATTTTGGTACAACCCAAAAGCTCGTTCGGGATCAAGATTATCCCATTTAGCCGGAAAGAATTTGGCCTATAGCCAACATTCGATCTATTTGCAGAACGGCGATCCGTATTGTTAGCGCGAGCGATAAATAAAATAATTGTTGCGACTGCGTTTTCGTTAGCATGTGGAATAGAGAGCGTAGATCGTGTCATAAGCGATATCGTGGCCTCCATGACGAATCTCTAGGATATACCCTGCATCAACAGGTACGGTTTAATTTATAGCAAGTTAACTTTAAATACTTGTTATGCACATGTTACCTTACCACTGCTTGTTTATGATTTGTTTTGATTTGTGAAAATCCGGCAAGAGCACTTTTCGATACGGGAGCTTCACACTTCTTCTTGTCTGAGGGATTTATATCACGCATCGGAGTCCCTTCTTTGATGGTGAAGGATAAGTTGGATGTGTTGTTGCCCAATGGGTGTTCGATGCGCGCGGATAGGATCTGCGATGTTAAGATTCGTATTGGGAATCAGGAGTTCGAGCTGCAAGCGTCGTTACTACCGTTGGTGGAGTTCGACATTATATTTGGCATGGACTGGCTCTCGGAGCAGCAAGCCTATATCGATTGTGGTCGCAAGGAAGTCAAGTTGGGAGCAAGTCGTGAAACGACTTTTACGGGCTTAAAGGGGTCGAGCAAGACGTTGATGTCTGCTCTTCAGGTGGTGAAGGCGGTTCGTGCCGGTGCAGAACTGTTCTTTACACTAGTGGAGGTTGCAAAGCAGAAGCCCGCGTTGGATAGCATTTCAGTGGTGTCGGAATACCCTGATGTGTTACCCGCAGATCTTCCTGGAGCCCCGCCACAGCGGGAGATAGATTTTACGATTGAGCTAGTGCCAGGTGCAAAGCCTGTGTCACGATCTCCATATCGGCTAGCGCCTATGAAAATGGCGGAGCTGAAAGTTCAATTGCCAGAGTTGTTGGAGCAAGGGTATGTGCGCCCGAGCTCTTCGCCTTGGAGCGCGTCGGTCCTCTTTGTTAAAAAGAAGGATGGAAGCTTGAGGCTATGCATTGATTATCGGGAGCTCAACAAGTTGACTGAGAAGAACAAGTACCCGATCCCCCGGATTGATGATCTTTTTGATCAGTTAGTCGGGTCGACGGTGTACTCGAAGTTAGATCTCAAGTTTGGGTACTATCAACTGCGAATAAGGGAGAGTGATATCCCGAAGACAGTGTTTAGTACGAGATACGGGCATTATGAGTTTACAGTTATGCCGTTTGGGCTGACTAATGCGCTGTCAGTGTTCATGGATTTGATGAACAAGACTTTCAGGGAGTACTTGGACCATTTTGTGATCGTTTTCATCGACGATATTTTTGTGTACTCGCAAAGTGAGGAAGATCACTTCAAGCATCTTCATTTGGTTTTGGAGACGCTAAGGAGGAATCAGCTGTATGCCAAGTTCTCAAAGTGCGAGTTTTGGTTATCCTCAGTGGCGTTCCTCGGTCATATAGTGAGTGGAAAGGGTATTACAGTGGATCCGGAGAAGATTGTTGCGATACGGGAGTGGCCTGAGCTTGCTATGGTAGCGGAAGTCCGGAGCTTTCTGGGGCTTGCCGGCTATTATAGGCGCTTCGTAGAGAACTTCTCGCGGATAGCATTACCTCTCACTACTTTGACGAGGAAGGAGCAGAAGTTCGTTTGGACGCCGGAGTGCGCGCGAGCTTTTGAGGAGTTGAAGTGTCGGTTGACCACGGCGCCTGTGCTGAGTTCGCCATGTGGAACCGAAGGCTATGAGATTTATAGCGATGCTTCGGGCAGCGGTTTGGGTTGCGTGCTACTGCAACACGGAAGTGTAATAGCTTATGGCTCGAGACAGCTAAAAGTGCATGAAAGGAACTATCCGGTCCATGACTTGGAGTTAGCGGCCGTGATTTTTGCCTTGAAACTACGAGACACTATTTGTACGGTATGAAGATTGATATCTACACCGATCACAAGAGCCTGAAGTATCTGATTGATCAGAAAGATCTAAATATGCGGCAACGTAGATGGATGGAGTTCTTGGGAGACTATACATTCAAGATCCACTACGTGCCTGATAAGGGAAATGCGGTTGCTGATGCGTTGAGTCGCCGATCCCCAGCTCAAGCCAATTGGCTATTGTTGCATGATGAGCGGTTGGTGCGGGAGTTGGATGCGTTGGAGATTGTTTGTGTGGATAAGCAATCAAGTGCTGAAGCAGTTCTGAATTGGACTGAAGTCCAATATGACATGGCTGATCGGATTCGGAAGGCTTTGGATATGGATGTCCATATGAAGCAGTTCATGGTAGAGGCTCTGGATGGGTCAAATTCCCAATTCGTTGTGGAGGACGGATTGCTTTAGAAAGACGGTCGTCTGTGCGTCCCAAGTGTGGGCACTTTGTGGGTGGAATTGTTGTACGAGGCACACCATATTAAGTACTCGATTCACCCGGGGAGCACGAAGATGTACCGTGATGTCAAGAAACTGTTTTGGTGGCCGGGTTTGAAAAAGGATGTGGCGCTCTACGTAGCGAAGTGCCAAACTTGCGCCTTGGTGAAGGTGGAATGCCAAAATCCGGGAGGATTTCTTAAGTCCATGCCTATTCCGGAGTGGAAATTCGACGACATCTCTATGAACTTTGTGCACGGTTTGCCAAGGTCGCAAAAGGGGAACGACGCCATTTGGGTGGTTGTTGATCGGTTAACGAAGGTGTCGCATTTTATTCCGCATAGGAAAGATGATCCGGTGGAGAAGTTGGCAAAACTTTATGTGGATAACAATGTACGGCTTCACGGTGTGCCCCGTAGCATCGTGAGTGACCGAGATGGGCGGTTCACGTCCAATGATTGGAGACTTGTGCAGTAAATGTTGGGAACAAAGCTGAAATTCAGCACAGCCTTCCATCCGCAAACGGATGGGCAGACCGAGAGGGTGAATAGAACTATGGAAGACTTTCTTCGTATGTATGTCTTGGATTTTGGAAAGCAATGTGAAGACCATCTTTATTTGGTGGAGTTCGCATACAAAAATAGCTACCAAGCGAGTATTCAAATGGCGCCCTTCGAGGCCCTATATGGTAGAAAATGTCACACGCCGTTGTCTTGGCTAGAAACGGGTGAGTCAAAGTTGTATAAACGATTAGAAGTGGAGGATGCTACTTCATTGGTGAGAACCATTCGGGAGAGGTTGCTTATCGCTCAGGACCGGCAAGCGAAGTACTATAATGCCAAGCACAGGAACGTGGAGTTCGCTGTGGGCGACTATGTGTACTTAAAGATCAAGCCGTTCAAGGGTGTCTCGTGGGTACGGCGATTGAAAAAGCTAAGCCCGAGGTACCTTGGGCCGTTTGAGGTTCTGGAGCGAGTTGGTGAAGCGGCCTATCGGTTGAAGCTTTCAGTAGAGCTTGGTGGATTACATGATGTATTCTATATTTCGGTGCTTCGGAAGGCGGTGCAAGAGCCTACGCAAGTGATCGCGGTCGATCAAGTGTCGGTGGATAGTGGGTTGACGACAAAGGTCAAGCCCGTGCAGATTGAGGACTCGGAGGTCAAGCGGCTACGCAATAGAGAGATCAGGATGGTCAAAGTCCGATGGGACAATTGCGGTCGTGAGGAGCTCTCTTGGGTGCGAGAGCAGACTATGCTTGGCGAGTATCCGGAGTTGTTCCGCTCAGGTACAAATTTTGGTTTTGTACATGTCTTTCCTTTATATAATTTCGTGGACGAAATTCTTTTAAGAGGGGGAGAGTTGTAACGCCCCGAAACTCAAAAGAGCGACGGGGGACGTTTTGGGCCAATTTTGGGTTCTGGCAGAAGGCACACGGCCTGGGACACGGGCGTGTCCCAGGGCGTGTCAAGCTTGTGTCGACACTCAGCCGGCGAAGTCGACATTTTGCTCTCGACATTGTGTCGAGACTGGGCACACGGCCTGCGACACGGGCGTGTCGCAGGGCGTGTCGACCCGTGTCGACACTTAGCCCGCGAAGTCGACACTCTGCGCTCGACGAAGTGTCAAGAAATGGCACACGGCCTGCGACACGGGCGTGTCGCAGGGCGTGTCGACCCGTATCGACACTCGTCCCGGGGAGTCGACGAATTTTGCTTGACGATGTGTCGAGACAAGGCACATGGCCTAGGATACGGGCGTGTCCAAGGCCGTGTCGTGAGGTCGACGAACTTCGCTCGACGAAGTGTCGAGTGTCGAGACCGTGTACACGGCCTGGAGCCCAGGCGTGTTGAGGTAGACACGGGCAAGGACACGGGCGTGTCCTAGAACCCGTGCAGTTCTCGGGTTGTTTTCGGGATAAATCGATGGGGGTACACGGCCGGCCACACGGCCGTGTCAGGTGGAACACGGGCGTGTCAGGTCGAACACGGGCGTGTTCGATGCCCGTGTGATGTTCCAGGCGCGTCGATTTTGACGGCGAATGAGGCACACGGCCCTGGACACGGACGTGTGCCAGGCCGTGTTCGGTCCAGATTGGACATTTCAGTCCCGAATCAAAGCCGTTCGTTTCTTTAATTGATGATCCAAAGGCTGGGGGTTGTTCCTGATGGGATATACCCGGGATTGGGCCTTAGAAACCCTCACTTTTACATGAGTGCTTATCTTTTTAAAGCTTAGAGAGAGAGGAGAGCCAAGGAAGGAAGAAGAAGCTAGATCCGGCCATTGGAGGAGCTTCGAAGCTCCAATCGCGAGCCGACTTCGGATCCACGGAGGCGAAGAGAGTGCGGTGCTTTTCATCCGCTTACTTTTCCATGGCGCCAAAGAAAAGCGCTAGGGTAACGATTCTCTTCTGAGCATGTGTAGCTCTCCTTCTTTACATAGGAAGCCTGCTCTCTCGAGTTTGCGGTGAGTTGGAGGCGTTCCTTCGGGTAGATATGTGAAGTCCCCGTT
>CM077161.1:600000-787306 GCA_039583875.1 Platanthera guangdongensis
CCCAACCATGCAGTGGTCATATCTCTCCAACTGAGCCACCGTTAAATCAAATATCTTCTTCTTGGCGATGCATTCCAGGCCCTTCTGGCTAATATGACTCGGTCTCCTATGCTATAGGGATGTGGATACACCATCTCTGACAGTGTTGGTCCGATCAGCTTCAGGTCTCCCCTCCATATAGTATATACCAGTATCTCTATAACCTCTGGCTACTACTAACGACCACTTGATTAACTTCAAAAAATCTCTACCAAAGACACTAAAGTGTCTCTCGTCACTTAACTTCCCAATTGAAACTAGGTTGAAGCGGATGTCGGGTACGTGTCACACATCCTTCAAAATTAACAAACCTCTTGTACTCGTCTTCAGGTGCATGCCTCCCCTCCAGATGAATTTAGATGTGTCATCGTTGCCCATCATAAGCACTCCACAGTCATGAGTCGTGTATGTGACAAACAACTTTCTATTGTGGAAGACATGGGGTGCAGCCAGATGGAAAACACCTAATTATCTTTTTGGCCTGACAGCCTATCCAGTAGGCCAAAATTCTGGTCTGAATCAAAACGGGTCCTGGCCTGGACATACTTAATAATTCATTTTTAATATATATTAGAGAGTATTTAACTTTATGTAATAAATTAATTTTATTTATTATTTAAAAATAATGTAGTCCGGCCTGCAGCTTACATGTGACATCATTATAGGCTATATTTATGGTAAGTAGAAAATATGTCCAGGCCACAAGGCCAGGCCGCAGGCCCCTGATAACATCACTCCTAGAAGAGTCCTTCAGAGACACCTACATCAACAATCCAGTAATCATCACATGATACAATATCTCCAACAATGATAACATCGTCCTTCAGTGTAGATACAATAGATGTAGTGTGACTTTCCTTCCTATCACCAACAGCCACTCCTTTCTTCCTTTCGTCATTTTTCAGAGAATAATAGAACTTTTGAATATGTCATTTCTTATGACAATAATGACACTCCACGTTTTGATAATGTGACTTAGACTTTCCTCTGCTTTGACACCTCTCGTTATTCCTGCCCATATTCTTTCTCCTGCCTCTCTCCTTGGGCTCAATAAAGAGGATGTCAGCTCGTGAAGAAGAGCTTGATATCACTTGAGACTACTCACCTCTTTATTCAAGATGCCACTCTTGGCAATCTCCATAACAATGATGTCTCCCGGAGAGGAATTGATTGAAGAAACTCTAACAATCTCTCAAGAGTCTGGAAGAGACTTCAGCAGCCACAATGCATTGACCTCGTCCTCGAAGATCACCTTCATTCATAGCAGCAAGTTGATCAATAATATATTGGAACTCATTCACATGATCCAAGATGGGTGAGTCATCTTTATACTTGAACTCTCCAAGCTTCTTCAGTAGATATAACTTGTTGATGTCGGTACTCTTGACATACAAGGTTTCCAAGGTCTTCCAGAGGATCTTTGCATCAACGATGCTCGCAACATGATTGTAGACGTTCGACTCTATGAACCTTCTGATGAACCAACATACCTTTTGATGCTCCACCTTCCAGTTAGTGAGATCTATATCTTTAGACATCTTCTCAAAGATAGTAACATGTCATCCCTTCACATAGATGAGATCCTCCATTAGTGTCACTGGTGATAGTTCACGTCATTGAGTTTCACCATTTGTTCGGAGCCTAAACCTGAAGTAGACTTGATCGTGCTCTGTCAGTAATAAGACGACCTTAGCTCTCTGAGCCGACTATTTCAAAGAAAGGAATCAAACGAGATAAGGAGCAGACTAATAGTCATCACCTACCACACCCGATAACTAACCTGAAATATTTGATCGACTCGTCTTAAATCTCAGACAGGTTAGCCTGATAATTGTTCTGATAATGAATCCCGCTCTGATACCACTTGTTGGGCTAGAGAGTACGCACGCCCGACCAGAGCATATGCAAATTAGTTCGAGCAAATACCTGCACGACCGTTTAATGGTATGCTGATACACAACCAAAACACAACATAAAATAATAACAATAAAATTGACACAGAGATTTAATGTGAAAATCCAATATGGTTAAAATCACGGGACGATCGGAATCAAACCTGAAAAGCTGCTACTAAATTGTATGAAAATAATTGACAATGACAAAGTTTTCCCTGCTCGATCCACATATGGTCTTAACTAACTTTGCACCACA
This sequence comes from Platanthera guangdongensis, assembly GCA_039583875.1. Classification (NCBI taxonomy): domain Eukaryota; kingdom Viridiplantae; phylum Streptophyta; class Magnoliopsida; order Asparagales; family Orchidaceae; genus Platanthera; species Platanthera guangdongensis. The sequence goes on from CM077161.1 coordinate 602,191, forward strand.
TAATATTACATAATAAACAGTAACAGAAAAATTACAAGTTACCAACAGTGGCGGACGAAACGGATTACACAAATCCTCTCCAAGATGTCTCTTCGAATATTGCCCAAATCTGCTCCAGATCCAATCCATGTAGGCAAAATATTGTTTGTTAACGTCGTAAAACATCGTCCGAAAGCTCTCCCAAACTAATACGATTATCACAAAAAACTCTAGAAAACTTCAAATGCTTGAGTGTGGAGAAAATGAATGTCTTACCTCTCCTTCATGTCTATTTATATGACTAAAATCAAAGAGGTAGATATGATAGATAGCATGTGAGTGAAACTTCCTTTAATCAAAAGACACATGTCAAATATCATGAAACTTTCTTCGATCAATTTCCTAAAAATTTCTTTTAAGAACACATGTTGATTTCATTGTCAAAGATGATTGACTTATCTTCTTTACAAGAAGTTTCCTTCAAGAACACATGTCCATTTCATTGTCAAAAGCAGCTAGTCCTTTTCACACTTAGGAGAAATAATCTCATCATTTTCAACAAGGAATGCTTAAATAAATCTTTCACTAAACCGGCTTAAAAAGGCAATGAACAAGCATTGTCTAAAATATGAAAGGAATCATGGAGCAATGGAACTTCAGATCAAAGTGAACCACAATATAATCTTTTCTAAAATTTCAAAGCTCAGCAAGTCTGCTAACAATGATAATTGATTACACACTGAGTTTATTTAAACTCTACAAGGCATAAATTCTTTATGGAATACATGATTACAAATACAAATACAGAATAAACTTATTAAAAAAACTCTACACCAGGTATACAATGTTACATATTATAAAATATATAATATGGGTAAACAACAAGAATTAGGCTGCGTTTGGCGCGGCTTATCGCAGCTTATTTGCTCTGGTGGGGTTGGACAAAAATGTCATTGTCATACCAAAATCTTATGCCCCAAACTAATTTTTTTTTGTAACGGTAGTAACATTTGTCATACCACACATACATTCTATGACAATGACATTTTTGTCCAATCTCACCAGAACAAATAAGCTGCGATAAGTCACGTCAAACGGAGCCTTAGTCTACATAGAAAGACCATGCGTCTTCAAGTAGTGTATTCTGCATTTATTTTAACATACTCATAACTTAGATCGCATCCCCAAGCCTTCCCAGTGCCATTGCCGTTGCCTGATACCAACAGCAAAAAGAGGAATTGTAGGTTGAAGATTACTGCAGGATGATGATTGAATGAACAAAGAAAACAAAATAGCTTCAAAACATACCCACTGAAATGTTGATACTAACTGTACCGTGAGACTCTCCTACATGTTTGAGATAATTGCTTGCTTCCACCCTGCAAACAAAATTTTGAATTAGAACAAAAAATATATATATTGTTTACGAGAAATCCTGCGACTTCAAATGATCACAGCATCTTCGTGACTGCGGCCATAGCGGACAGCTTATCAGTGTCCGCGTGGACCGTCAATTGAAAGCTCAACAGGTTGCATCCTCGAGAAGTCGGTGGACAGCTCCTTGGAAGTCGCCAGACCGCGCGGTCGGTCTAGCTCATCTCTCATGTGTTATTTGCACATCATGTTACCCCTCATCCCAGCACAGGCACTTTTGTAACCCGGGCAGTCCGTAATTTAAAAGCCTTCCTGTTCGGGCAAGTCCCGGTTAGTATAAATATGGGTAAACAGTACCTGGAAGTGGATGCTGATTCGGATTTGAGGCCAAGTTTCTCCCAATTACGGGCTCGATTTTCGTGCTCTTCCGGTTACTAGTTACTCCCCAAGTGTGATCTTTTTTATAACCTCTCAAAAGATTAATTGAATCACCCTTAGCCAGTGTAATTCGCGGTTGCGGGACATCTGGTGTCGGCCTTTTGCGGCAACTTTCCCGTTCTCCTAGCCAGACCATAGCAATCAGCAAGTACGACCATAGCAATCGGCAAGTAACCGAGCACTCGCAGTTTCCCTCGCTAGTCGATTCCCAGCGTGAGCTCGTGGAGTACATTTTAAGCGCCAACAAAACGAACAAGCGACCTTCAAATCATACTTGATTGGCAAACAATTCGATTAATATGCCATACTACGACGTCCAGCAGTGTCCGCCCACAGGGCCCTGATTTAATTCAAGAAGCACAACTTATTTGGAGTGTCTGGAGCTTAGGTTCGAACAAGCTCGCTGGGAAACCACGCAACAAATATTTGTCATGATGAAAGCGATCACCCAGTTGTCCCAGCGATTAGCCCCTTCAGCAGCAGAGGTCCTCCAGCCGGTCCTCCAGCTACTGCCGCCGATGCGCCTGTACCTCCAGTCTGTCAGCCCACACCTCTGCCCGCGCCTCCTCAATGACCTCAAGCTGAGGAATTTGTTGCATCCCGCCGTAACTTCTTCCGAGTAGCTGCCCAAGGTAGCATATTACGGATGTTACGAACCCGCGCTGGGGGATCACGTACAAGCGCCGCAACTCGACGCACTCCGCTTAGGATTTATACTTGATGTCCGCTTTGTATCTTTTAATTTCAGCATTTGTATTTTTATGTTAAGTTGGACTTTGGGTTTGGTTTGGTCTCCAACCCTTATGGGTGGGAGCATGCTTGCATGGGATTATTATGAAATCACTTATCAAATCTCTCTCTCTCTCTCTAATTCTCTTCTCTCTCTCTACCCTCACGGAATAGAGCTCGACGCCCTAGCCGCTCCTTCCGCTCGCTACTACCACTCACGCGACTTCCGCGCTCGCCTCCTCTGCTCACTACCGCCACTCGCGCGACTTCCGCGCTCGTCTCCTCCGCTCGCTACCGCCGATCGACAGCCCATCCAGCCTCCTCCTTCATCATTCCTTTCTCGGCGAGATAGGTTCGAGGAGATCTAGCAAGGGTCACGCCGATCAACTAAGGGACTTCGCTCCCCTTACACGGCGAATGAGGGCTCAAGTGAAGGCCCTTAACATAGCCCTACAAGAGTTTTGAACTTTCAGGAGGCCCCTCGCCATTTTCTGACCGAGTTCGTTGGGAGCCAATTCCCAATGGGTTCAGAGAGCCCCGTCTTCCCCTTTTAATGGAAGGGAAGATCCCTTTAGCCACTTCCAAGCTTTTGAGTCTGTTCTCCATAAGGACTCTTTCTAACGGCATCTGATGCAAGTTGTTGGCCACCACTTTCAATGGTAAAGAAAAAAATGGTTCTACAAACTCCCAACTCAGTCGGTAGCTTCTTTGCTGATCTCCGAAGAGAAGTCCTTTTGAGGTTTGTAATCTCAAAAAGGGGGAAAACGGGGTCCTGCAACACTTTTTCAAATCAGGCAAGGTGAAAATGAAACCTCGGATCATTACGTTGACAGGTTTCAAGAAAATTTTTTAGGGATTTGCAATGTGGATCCCTCCATGTACCAAGTCACTCTCACTTGTGGTCTCCTGGAGGGACTTTCCGAGTTCAAAGTGAATTGCAAGCCTCTTGGCTCGTATCAGGAGTTGATCAATATGGCCAATCAACTCATAGAAGGAGAAGTCACCAATCAAGGTTTCATCTCCTCCCTCTCCCAGCTAGTTCGAAATACGACATGTGGAAATTCTTCTATTCAACCTCCCGCTGCTCCTCAGCGCCCTCCTAAGCCTCCTCGCTAAAATTTCTTACCACTAGCCCAGTGTGGGAGGAACTTTCGCCATCATCGCTAAAATTTCTTATGTGATCATCTTAAGGGCAAGTTATACTGTGCTAGCAATGCTCTATGGTTCTAAGTGTTGGGCAGTGAATTGTGTACACGAGTAAAAAATAGGAGTTGCGGAGATGAGAATACTTAGGTGGATGTGTGTACACGTGAGACTGGATAAAATTAGGAATGAATGTATCGGGGATAAGACAGGAGTAGCTCCAGTTGCAGAGAAGATGCAAGAAGCTCAACTAAGATAGCGTTTGGACGCATTCCTTCCAACATGTTAGGCGTCCTGTGAGAGTCTAGTCACCAGGCATGCCGTAGACCAATCCAAAGACTTGGAATAAAACTATAAGAAAAAACATGATGTACTCGGGAATTAGTGAAAGTATGACAAAAGATAGGGCACAATGGAAACAAAGGATTCATATAGCCGACCCCGCTATAGTGGAATAAAAGCTTGAGTGTTGTTGTTGTCCTTAGAGTCTGGAGGCTACTGAATGTCAAGTGACAAAAAAGTCGCAAGCTACTGATAATGTCAAGTGACAAAAAAGTCATGTACAATTGAGGGCCTCCTTTACAAAATTGGACAAGGCAAGTAGTATACAAAGGCATTATTATATGCATAGGTGATCTCAGATCAAATAAATCTATATAAACACAAGAGTATAAGACTACAAATGTGGAAGTATTACAGTAGACTAACAAATTAATTTATTATGGATTATCATCCATTCATTATTTTAACCAAATTCCTCTAATATTCATTGATAATTTCTCTGTTGAGTAAGTTTTCCTGTTGAAAGTATTTAGCAATGTTGGATGGCGACGGCTGTTCCTGGCATCCCGCTTGGGGAAATGCTAGCAAAGGATGAGACAGCATTGCAGGATGGAGTGAGTAATTGAAATTGCAATTAACTGATAATGGAAAGATAAAGGGGGGGGGGCAGTTGAATTCTTGCAAGTAGCTATGCTTGGGGTCCATTTGGAGGGCTTTTCAGCTTCTACGGCGCGGTAGCTGGAAAAACGGCACTGCTCCTTTCGATCTGTTTGGATTGTCTACTGGTGGTTGTTGCTACCATCCAAATTCTACCGCGTACGTTCAAATTTTCTTTTTCCACAACATAATTTTTTATTTCTCCTCCCACGCCGAAACACAATCCCGGAACTCTACCCGCTCCAGATCGCATTCTACTTCCGGCGACAAGAGACCTACGACTCAATTCTCCTCTCGACGACATCATCTTGCAGCTCGAAACTCCTCTTGCTCCCAGATCTCGAATCTCTTCCCGATCCCACTAGGGTAACCTGCTCCAGGATCACGACTCTACTCCTGACATCTCCTCGCGACTCGATACTGTTATGGTCTATTTCTTCCCTCGACGCCCCTCCAGTAACCTCGGCGAGCAGTCTTTGGTATCTTATTTCAGGAACATCAGCAATCTCTAGGAATTCCAATGATCTTCTCCTCCTTTCTAGTCTCATCTGCGGTCCACTTCAACCAGCGGCAAGAAACTACAGCCCTGCTCCCTCCCCATCAGTGATCCTTCATCGTTCCAGCACATTCATCTTTAGGTGAGATCATTCCCCAAATCTGAAATTTTTGTTGATCAAACTGTGAATCTGAAGCATGAATGAACATGATTTGAAGTACTCTTGGTGTTACCATTGATCTGGAAGCATTTTTGTTTATCTTTTGATTAAATTTGAAGTATATGTGAAGCATGATACATGATTTGTGATGCAGTGTGGATCTTTTAGATGAGGATATTTATGTGCTTAACTCATCTGATGATGAATTTGAAGGATGAATGTGATGCATGAATAAGTGGTGCTTCTCTATGCTATGCTCAATCCTTATCGAGTAAACAAAGATTTTTTTGGAGATTTCATGCATGCTGGTTTAAAATATACTCAATCCTTCTCTTGAGTGATCATAGGAATCCATAACAAAGTTTCGAATCTTAACCTTCATTAATGATGGTTTGGAGGCTCCTGAAGGAGGAGATAGGAGGAAAGGAGATTGGGGCAAAGGTGTTCCGTCAAGAGGTTATTGCAACCTCTTCTTTGACTCCAGTTCAGCTTTAACCAAGATGACCTCCCAAAGACTGCCAACCCCTTTAACGTCGTCGTTTTCATAAAGGCAGACTTGAAAAACTATACAATGTCAAGTATCTTGATAGCCACGGGTAGTTGTGTCAATGTCCTCTTCAGGCTTTGAGAACCGGCAAGAACCTTCAAGCTAACAATGGACCTCTCTATGGATTCTCTGGAGAGAGGAAGAAAATTGAAGGAAGTGTTTCCCTCTCAGCAACCATGGGCGGAGTGATCAGGCAAGCCACATTTGTAGTTATAGATGCACATAGCAGCTACAACACGATCTTTGGGCGACCAATTCTAAATGAATATCAGGTCATAGTATCAACATTCCATCATGTCCTGAAGTTCTCCATGGAAGGGAGACAATTCAGAATTAGAAATGACGTCGCCATGCAGTGTTATGTCAACTCAGTTAACGTCATCGAGACCTTTCCTCCCCAAGCTGATGTTCCTAAAATTCTTCTGCTTCCTGTTGCTAAAGAGTGTGCTGAAGTGGTGGAATCCAAGTCAGTCAAAGAATCTACTGTTGAGGAAGAAGAAAGAGATGATGCTCACCTGGAACCTGCCTAGGTCATTCAAAATATTTCTGTTGCTAGAGGTGATGGAGATAAAATGCTATCCATTAATTCTTAGCTGACATAGGAAGAGAAAGCCAAGTTGATCTCTTGCCTCCTTGAGAACCTAATTTTTTTGCTTGGTCAGTGGCCGACATGCCTGAGGTGGACCCCGATGTCGCTTGCCATCATCTCAATATCGACTCCAACTTCAAGCCGATCAAGCAGAAGAAGCGAGCAGTAGTTGTCACGCTCGCTGAGCCAATCCTGGAAGAAGTTGCCAAGCACCTCAAGGTGAACTTTGTTAAGGAGATTTAATACTCGGAATGAGTTTCAAACGTTGTAATGGTAAATGATGTATTTGTGTAAATTTTACCAGTCATAATAAAACATGCCCTAAAGATTGCTACCACTTGCCTCACATAGATTTGGTAGTTGATTCTGCGGTAAGACATTCTTGTATGAGTTTCTTAGATTCATTCTTCGATTATCACAAAATAAGAATGCACAAACCTGTCATCTCTCACACCTTGTTCATCACAAATGATGGTTGATTTTGTTATCGGGTTATGCCCTTTGGTCTTACAAATGTTGGCGCGACGTATCAACGAATGATGGACTCCATATTTAAAAATCAGAAAGGTCAAAATCTCAAGGTGCATGTAGATGACCTTTTAATCAAAAGCAAAACAATTCATACTCACGTTGTCTATCTCTTAGAGATGTTAGCCACTCTACAGAAGTATAAATGAAACATAACCATTCCAAATGTGTCTTCGAGGCTAGTAAGGAAAAATTTCTGGGGAATCTTCTTACTCCCCAAGGGTTCAAGCTCAACCCTGATAAGGTTAAAACAATTCATGATAAGTCACCTCCAAGGTCACATAAAGAAGTTCAACAGGCATGATTAAGCAGGGTTATATCTCAGTTAGGAGATAAGTGTGCTTCGTTCTTCAAAACTCTTCGCGGAGCCTCAAAGTTTGAATGGACTAAAGAATATGACCAGGCGTTTAATAAACTCAAATAATAGTTATCTTCAACTCCGCTTCTTCAGAGTCCTCGTGAAGGGGAAACTTTGTCTGTCTATCTCGATGTTGGTTTTGATGCCATCAGTTCTGTTTTGGTCCACGAGGATAAGTCAAAGTAATATTCAGTCCACTATGTCAGCAGAATTCTGAAAGATGCAGAAATCAGATATTAATTCTCAAAAAGCTGGCCTTAGCTCTCATTATTGCAGCTCGAGGCTCAGACCTTATTTCCAGGCTCATACTATCCAGATGGTCACTGAACTCCTTCTCAAGAGTGTTTTAGAGAAGCAAGAGCATTCCAATAGATTAGCCAAATGGGTTATTGAACTCAGTGAATTTGATATCTCCTACGTGCCTAGGATGGCGATCAAGACACAAGTTCTAGTAGATTTCATGGTAGATGCAACAAAGAGTAGCACAAAAAGAGATGTCAAGACGCCTCTGTCTTGAACTGTGTTTGTGGATGGAGCTTCAGGCAGAAATTCATCAGGTGTAGGTGTTGTCTTAATCAAACCGAACGAGATTCAACAAGAGTAAGCAGTGAAATTTTACTTCCATACAACAAATAACCAAGCAGAGTTTGAAGCTCATATCGCCAGTCTCAGATTTGCAAAGGAGTTAAGAATAGATGGCTTAGAGGTCCGACCAAATTCGTTAGTAATGGCATCTTAGGTTAAGGGGACTTACGAGAGTAAAGATTCAATTCTTAAACAATACATGTTACTAGTAAAAAAAGAGATTGGTAATTTTAAAAGCTTTGACATCCAGCACATACCTCGATCCGAGAATTTTGAAGCAGTGAACTAGCAAAGGATGGTCTTCTCGTGGGAGGGACCACGTCAAAGCTCTTCCGCCCAACAATTAAAGGAGAGATCATGCAGATAGATCAACATTCTTCATGGATGGACCCCTTTTGTCTTCTATTTCTCAACCAGGAATTTTAATTCGTCAGTTACAGATAAGAAGTGCTTTGGGCTGAAAGTGACTCATTATTACCTTCTCACGGGGGACTTGTATGGAAGAACTTTTTGTCACCCTTGGCAGGGCATATTTCTGAAGAGGAGGTTCATATCGTCCAACAAGAAGTTCATTCCGGAGAGTGTGGTAGTTACTCAGGAGCCCTAACTCCAAAGAAGTGGATCTTAAGGCAAGATTATTTTTGGCCTCAAATAAGGAAAGATTTAAAAGGGTTTGCAAAGAGCTATGTTCAATGTCAGAAGTTTACCCCATTTCAATTTTAGCCAGCCTAGCGATTGAGATCCATTATGACATATTGACCATCTGTGGTTTGGAGGATGGATCACTTGGGACCATTCTCGGTGGCAAGTAGTCAACGCCATTTTATATTATTGATGATTGATTATTTTAGCAAATGAATTGAGGAAATGACATTAGCAAAAACCACAACTCAAGTTATGAAGAACTTCATTTGGGGGGAGGTCGTCTGCCGACATGGGATTCAAATGGCGATTGTCACTGACAATAGTACTCAGTTCAATACAACAACAACACTCAAGCCTTTATCCCACTATAGTGTGGTCGGCTATATGGATCTTTTGTCGCCATTATGTCCTATATTTAGTCATAATCTCACTAATGCCTAAGTACATCATGTCTTTCCTTATAGTGTCATTCCAAGTCTTTATTGGTCTACCCCTCCCCCGTTTAACATGCCTGCCAACTAAACTCTCACAACACCTAATAGGTGTCTCTAATGGTCTCCTTTGTACATGTCCAAATCATCTTAGTGGACGTTCTCGCATCTTCTCTGCAATTGCAATGACTCCTGTCTTATCCCTGATAAATTCATTCCGAATTTTAGCAAGTCTTGTGTGTCCACACATCCACCTAAGCATTCTCATCTACGCAACTCACATTTTTTGCTCATGTACACAATTCACTGTCCAACACTCAGAACCATAGAACATTGCTGGTCTAATTGCAATACAGTAAAACTTGCCTTTAAGTTTTAATGGTACCTTACGATCACATAAGATCCCTGGCGTACCTCTCCACTTCAACTAACCTGCTTGAATTTTATGTATCACATCTTTATCAACACTTCCATCTTTTTGAACTATCGATCCAAAATATTTAAAGCACTCACTGTAAGAAATATCTTGATCACCCAACTTAATGATGAAGTCATCCGTCCTTCTTACACTGCTAAATTTAAGCTTCATATACTCTGTTTTGGCCTGCTCGACCTAAAACTCTACTTCTCTAAACTGTCTTGCCATGATTCAAGTTTTACGCTTACACCCTCGCACGTCTCTTCAACCAAAATGATATCATCCACAAACAATAAACACCAAGGTATTGCTTGTTGGATATATCTGGTGAGCTCATCTAAGATAAGGGTAAAGAGATAGGGCTTAAAGCTGAACTTTGATGTAAGCCAACAGTGATAGATAATTCCTGTGTTAATCCACCAGATGCCCTCACCCTCGTCACTGAATTTGTATACATATCTTTGAATATGTCAATGTACGATATATTTACACCTTTCTTTTCTAAGACTCTCCATAAGATCTCTCTTGGAACCCTATCATAAGCCTCTTCAAGATCGATAAACAACATATGCAATTTTTTTTTCTTTATCAATAATTGTTAATGAGTTTCGTGAAGAGATGTATAGTTTTCATGGTCGACCGCTCTAGCATGAATCCAAATTGATTCTCAAAGATGTTAGTCTCTCGTCATACTCTTATTTCTATTACTCATTCTCATAGTTTCATGAAATGACTCATTAATTTAATTCCTCTGTAATTAACACAATTTTGTATATCTCTTTTATTCTAATACAAAAATACCAAGATACTTTCTCTTCATTTGTCTGACATCATCTTTGACTTTAGTATCTTATTGAAGAAACATGTAAGTCACAAAATTCCTTCTTTTACTAGACATTTCATACTTCGATGAGTATATTGTCTGGCACAACCGTCTTTCCATCTTTCATCTTCTCTAAAACATCATTTACCTCTAATACTTGAATTTTATGATAAAACGTTACTCCTCTGATTTACGTAACTCTTTCAAATTCAATTCATTGTCCTTTTGTTTTATTAGAGAGTTGATAAAAATAACTTTCTCCTCGCTCTTTAATAGTCACATCATCCGTCAAAATTGTATCTATTTAATCGTTTACGCATTTAATTTGACTTAAATCTCTTGTCTTTCTCTCTTTAGCTTGAGCAATTTTATATATATCACACTCTCTATCTTTGGTATCCAATCGCTTATAAAATTTCTCATAAACTTGACTTCTTGTTTTACATACTGCATGTTTAGTTTCTTTCTTGGCGACTTTATACATTATCAAGTTTGCCCTCTTTGCCCCTACTTTACCTTGCACTTCCCCTTTCCATCACCAAGATTTTTTATTTGGAGGTGCACGACCTTTCGATTCTCCAAATATTATTTTCACTTATCCTTAAATGTGAAAATATAACTTCTCATGAGATACTATGATCAGCATAAGGGTAATCAACTAGTTGTTTCATAACTGTTGTTTTGAAAGCAACCTGCTTTTCCACCTTCAAATTGTACAAACAAATTTTTGGCAACACTTTTGTCCTTGTATTAAATTTATTATATTTAATTTGTACGCCCAACAAAACAAACATATGTTCTGTTGTCAAAATTTTTCCTGGTATGACTTTGCAATCCTTACAAATCATTTTATCCATTTTGTGAGTCATAAAATAATCAATTTGTGACTTACTTGGTTCGCTTTTAAAAGTAATTAGATGTTCTTCCCTATTTATGAAAAACGTATTTGTCACAATTAGCTCATGTGTTATGCCAAAGTCTAAAATAGTTCGTCCATTTTTTCATTTTTTTTCTCTATACTCAAATCCTCCATGAATAGATAATCTATATTTTCCTTCCCTATATTTTGATTTAGGAGTCCTCTCATGAAAATCTTCTCTTTGTGTGATTTGTCTTACTAAATCATCTAAATCTTTCTAAAATTGCACTTTAATAGCTTCATTTAATCTCACTTATGCTGTGCGGCGTAACCACTGATCACATTAATAGTTTCTTTTTATGACCAATTTAAGAGCTAAGATTTTACCGTCTTTTCTACTTACCCCAACAACTTCATCCCTTCAAGTAGTATCCACAACAATACCTAATTCATTGCTTGCTTTATTTTTTTTTTCCATGTACCATAATTTAAAACCTGAATTATCTAAAAATTTAGTTTTTTCACTCACTCATCTAGTCTCTTACAAACATAATATATTTATTCTTCTCCTAATCATCGCATCCACTGCTTTCATCACTTTTCTCATTAGCGTACCTATATTCCAACTTCCAAACCTAAATCAATCGCAAATCATACAATATATTTTTATAGAATGTCTAATATGTGAGGACTTTTACTTATTTAATACTACACTCAAGTTCTCTTGGAGGTGCAATGGTCCTTACCAAGACGCCGCTTCGGATCATACGACGAGGACTCTTGCATATTTAACACTACACCCAAGTCCTGGAGATGTAGTGATCATTGCCAAGACGCCGCATTCAGAACATACGACGCGATCCTAAGGGGGAACAACCAAGTATTTATACAATTTCTTAAATGAATCATATTCATAAAAGTGACTAAATTATACGTTGGTCATCTACCTAACACAACTCTCACCATTTTCATCTGGGCTTGGGACAGACATATGATAGTTTAAATGTTTGTGATTGAATAGACACTGAGTTGTGTTTCGCCTCGGTTCATCATCCGAGAAATAATGGTCAAGTTGAAACTGCAAACAAGCTGATCTCAAATATCCTGAAGAAAAAAGAAAAAAAGTTAAGAATACTCGTGGCAACTGGGCAGAGCAGTTACCTTATGTATTGTGGACTTTAAGGACCACTCCATCTTTTGCCACTAGAGAAACTCGTTTCAAGTTGTCACATGGGTTTGAAGCTCTCAAACCGGTATAATTCGAAGTTATGAATCCAAGAAATCCTTTGTCAAAGCAGGGTGATGAGGATTACATGTGTATTAATGATGACGAAATCAGATGCAACAACGATTTAATTGAAGAACCAAGAGACCAAGCTGTGGTCAGACAAGAAAAAGTGAAAAGAAGAATGATAATATATTTTGATAAACATGTCAGGGTGAAACAGTTTGTTGTTGGAGATCTAGTTTTGAAGAAAGTCGATTCAAAAGTTAGAACCGATTCGGTTGGCAAACTGATTTCCAATTGGGCAGGTCTTTCATGGTAAAAAAAGTGTTGAAAGGTGGTGCCTACCATCGTCAGCCCTGTGATGAAGGAGAGATATCTAATACTAGTGGTGATGATCTTAAACAATCTCTTGAATAAAATATCATTTGCACCTTCTGATTGTTATTGAATAAAATGTGTGTGTGCGTGTCTATGTGGTAAGGTCATTCTGCTTACTAGATCGGCAATTCGTGTGTGCGTGTCTTGTCAGCCCTGCTAAGATTGTTCTTCCGAGTTCGAAGCCTTAGGGAGAATGGTTGTTAAAAAAATTGTCAAGGGATTTGAGTTCCTCCGTATCATTAAGTTTTGTTGAATTCACTGTTCTCAAACTACTTTGTACTAAAAGGTGTTTGAATAATTCCAGAGAGATGCATAGTTTGGAAACTATGTGAATTTATGTGGTTTGATATTAACAAGATCTCTTTTATTTGTTGATTGAAGGTTTCCATCGCCGATCAAGTGAGTCTTAACACCCACCAAGACCACGTGCAACAAGGAGTTTTTGTGTCATGTAGTTCAAGGTACTTACTTTGCTAATCGCCTCCATTTGACCAATTTAAACTTATTTTACAAATTTTGCATTCTTATACAATTCATCTAAGAATTGGTCTTTGGCATTTGAATATAACTATGTGTTTTCCACAACTAAGGATGAAGCCACCTCTAAATATTCAAATGTATGATTTTTTGCTATATATTAAGACCTAAGTTTGTACCCTCAATAATAAGTCTACATCTTTCATAGTCACACCATCCATGCACAAAAAAAAATCAAAAGTTTTACAGGTGCCCGGGTTGGAGAAAATCCTGGGTCCGCCAGGGGAGAATGGTTGTTAAAAAAATTGTCAAGGGAAATCGGAAGATACTACTTGAACCCCCACAAATGCTGATTGATCAGCTTGGTCTTGCACCAATGGAGATATCACTATAGCTAAGATGACCTTTCTGAGAAAAGTAATGTCATGGACACCTGCCCAACTGATCCATCTTATCCTCTGGCCCTCGAGTCCCCCTTGATTTTTAAAAGATAAAAGGAAACAAAATAAAGAAATCCCACTCTTATGGCTTATTTTGGACAGCAAAAGCATCATCCCTCCAGTTTCACGATTCAAGTGGACAACAATGTGTCCGCAGATTGTCACTGTATATCTCATTATGCAGATAGAAATATGCATCTTTCATTGAGTATCCCATTGTGTGGGCAGCAATGTGTTTGCGTGTTCTCATTATGTATCTCGTTATGCGGACAGAGATGTGTCCACAAGTTTTCATTGGGTACCTCATTGCGTGGACAACAATACGTGTCCACGCAAACTCATTATGCAGACAGAAATGTGTCCACAGGTTTTCATTGGGTATCTCATTGTGTGGACAACAATATGCATTTATGCATTCTCATTATGTATCTCGTTATGTGGACGAAAGTATGTCCACGGGTTTTCATTGGGTATCTCATTGTGTGGACAACAATATGTGTTTGTGCATTCTCATTATGTATCTCATTATGCGGACATAAATGTGTCCACAGGTTTTCATTGGGTATCTCATTGTGTGGAGAACAATATGTGTCATAGCGTTCTCATTATGCATCTCATTATGCGAACATAAATGTGTCCACAAGTTTTCATTGGGTATCTCATTGTGTGGACAGCAATGTGTCTGCGTGTTCTCATCTCATTATGGGGCTAGAAACATGTGGCCACAATTTTTCATTGGGTATCTCATTATGTGGACAGCAAAATGTGTCCATGCGTTCTCATTATACATCTCATTACGCGGACAGGAACGATATATTATATAACTAAAGTCAACTTGCATATAGTTTTTATATATACAAGTTAAAGGTGAAGTTAAATTCACTCAAATGTGAAGTTAAAATCTAATGCGGAAGGAGTGGATAACCTTTAAGCGCGTACATAACATATAAGCATTTAATTGACAAAATTTTCTAACATGCGTAATTGGCAATCAAGGTATGTAAAAGATCCAGGTGAATTTAATCTCTGCGTTCTTCAAGGGTTTAGGGTTGATGAACTCACCAGACATATCCAACAAGCAATTCCTTGGTGTTTATTGTTTGCGGATGATATCGTTTTGGTTGATGAAACACGCGAGGGTGTAAACACAAAACTTGAATCTTGGTGAGATACTTTAGAAAAAAAGGGTTTTAGGTTGAGCAGGGCAAAGACGGAGTATATGGAGCTTAAATTTAGCAGTACAAGAAAGACAGATGACTTCGTTATTAAGTTGGGTGATCAAGATATTTCCCGTAGTGAGTGTTTTAAATATCTTGGATCGATAGTTCAAAAAGACGGAATTATTGATAAAGATGTGACACATAGAATCCAAGCGGGTTGGTTGAAGTTGAGAGGCGCGTCAGAGATCTTATGTGATCGTAAAGTACCAATAAAACTTAAGGGCAAGTTTTACCGTACTGCAATTAGACCCGCGATGCTCTATGGTTTTGAGTGTTGGGCAGTGAATTGTGTACATGAGCAAAAAATGAGAGTTGCGGAGATGAGAATGCTTAGGTGGATTTGTGGACACACGAGATTGGATAAAATTAGGAATGAAAGTATCAGGGATAAGACAGGGATAGCACCAATTGCAGAGAAGATGCGAGAAGCTTGTCTAAGATGGTTTGAACACGTACAAAGGAGACCATTAGAGGTACCTGTTAGGCGTTGTGAGAGTCTAGTCAATAGGCATATTAAATGAGGGAGGGGGGGACCAATAAAGACTTGGAATGAAACTGTAAGGAAAGACAGATGTACTTAGGCATTAGTGAGACTATGACAAAAGATAGGGCACAATGACGACAAAGGATCCATATAGCCGACCCCACTATAATGGGATAAAAGCTTGAGTGTTGTTGTTCTTCAATTCTAGAAAGAAGACCAATGATCTTGATTCTATTTTGGCCGCTTAACTTAAACAAAAATAAGTATTAAAAAAAGGGAAGCCCGATGCACAAAGCATCCCCGCGCAACGAGGGTCTAGGAAAAGATCCCACCACAAGGGTGAAATGTAGGCAAACCTTACTCGACATTTTTGCAAGAGGGTGCTTCCAGCACTCGAACCCAAGACCTCAATGTCACGTAGCAACACCTTCCCGGTGCGCCAAGGCTCCCCCTAAACAAAAATAAATATCAACAAAAAAATAGAAGAGAAGACATTTTTTAAAAATTATTCAGTCAGTGCCCTACTAAAATATGTCATTGTGATTCCACAACCAACAAAGTCCACATTTTCATTCAAATTCGAATGTCAAGGCAGTGTGATAATGTACAACAACAAAAGCATATTTGAAATTAGTTGTATGAAGCTAAGAACATATCTTATTTAATGTGTGCCAAGAAACATCTGCATTAATTTTTGAAATCATCTCTTTGTTTGGAAGTCAATAGTGGTTTCTGACAAGAAATGTATTAGCCTTGACATGAGCATTACTATTTGAATATTCTTCATTAATAATATCCAATATATTTCAGGATTCAGATTTATGCTTCTAGATATCAAGTTTTGAATACAATGGTTCTTACAAGCATACCATTCAAATCTTGTTACACTACATATTTAATAGAACATTTTCATATTTGTGTAAAACAACCAAATAACTTTGATTCATAGATAAGATTAATGATGATGATGTGTTTATAATACCTATCAAATGAAAGAGGTTGGCCATTGCACATAAGAGGAATATCACCCAACAATAACTGAAGCTTATTAACATTAAAGTCAATGCCAGCATAGCCGACGGCGCATGCTATTCGACCCCAATTAGGATCTCTACCGAAGATAGCTGCCTGGAAGAAAATGGGAAGAAAATTAGCTTCATAGAAAATAAAACATTACAAAAGCTGAACTCACAAAGAAGGGAATCAATTGAAATCAAATATAAAATCTATACTCCACTGAACCATACTTTAACAAGTGAAGAAGATGCCACAGTCCGAGCAATTTTTGCCGCTTCTGCCTCGTTATTGGCACCAGACACAATGACCTAAATGACAACATAGTGTTGGTTTTACACGCATTTCAGATAATGTTGCATGCATGCACTACAATGATCAAGGTTATAAATATCGGATGTCGGTGACATATTAACATGTCTGATTGGGTTTTTAAATGTCAGACATCGAATGTCAGAAACATGTCGAAGATATTTTAAAATATCAGATTTTTCATATCCCCTAAGTAAAAAAAAATTACGTATACTAATTATAATTATATGTTCTAAAATTATAGTATAATAAGTTTACAAACTCTAAATACCTACTGTTAACAAATACAAATAGATACGTTGTAAAATATATTTAGTAAAAGGACAACCCGGTGCACAAAGGCATCCCCACGTAGCGAGGGTCTGGGGAAGAGTCCCACCACAAGGGTGAAATGTAGGCAAACCTTATCATGCTTTTTTGCAAGAGGCTGCTTCCAAGACTCGAACCCGTGACCTCAAGGTCGAGTTCATTTTTCAGAAGTATCAATGTATAAAGATGCTTATTCTCCATCATGTAATCCTGCAATTGTTAGAAAAACAACAATAGAAGGGAAAAATACGACAATTACAAACAAAAACAAACAACATAAAATGTAGTTCATTTGAGGTTGAACCTCAAATGAACAATTTTAATGATAACTTAAAGAAAATCATCTTTCAAGTGGCAATATATTTAGTATTATACAATAATTTTATTTAGATAACACTAAAATTTATAGCAAATAAAAAAATAAAAAATTGTAATTTATTATAAGTATTTTATGCTTGGACAAGTTTTACCAAACTGCAATTACACCAACGATGCTCTATGGTTCTGAGTGTCGGGCAGTGAATTGTGTACATAAATAAAAAATGAGAGTTGCGGAGATGAGAATGCTTAGATGGATGTGTGGACGCACAAGACTAGATAAAATTATGACTGAATATATCACAGATAAGACGAGAGAGGCACCAACTATAGAGAAGATGCGAGAAGCTCGATTAAAATGGTTGGGACACGTACAAAGGAGACCATTAGAGGTACCCATTAGGTGTTGTGAGAGTTTAGCCACTATGCATGTTAAATGGGGGAGGGGTAGACCAAAAAAGACTTGAAATGAAACTATACAAAAAGACATAATGCTCTTAGGTATTAGTGAGATTATGATTAAAGATAGGGTGCAATGGATACAAAGGATCTATATAGCGATCCCACTATGGTGGGATAGGCTAGAGTGTTGTTGTATAAGTATTTTCATGCTCAACAATTTTATGTTAAAAATATTTAAAAAATCAACTAATAAATAAATGTGCATTGTAATACGAAATAAGAAAGACACGGGGAGAGACAATTAACGAATTGATTATAAGAATAACACATTATTGAGAACAAAATAATAAGTCATATCAATTGAAGCACATATAATATAATATATATAAATGAAACACATGTTGGTCAAATAATAAAAAATAAAAAATCAGATGATATGTTCAAAAACCATGTCGTCATGTCGGCTAATATATCAAATATGTCAGCTTATATTTTACAAAATGACAATCTTCTTTAAAATATTGTTTTGCTTTCAAAAATAACATGTCAGAGAACATTTAAAACAATGATACTGATAGGACTTGTGCATATTTCATTCCTAAGCTGCATCAAAAGGAACATAAATCTACCATACTTCGATATAAAAAAAATATCATATAAGCTCGAAAACACATAAAACATGAGAAAACCTCAATCAGGCATGTTGCGCCCTCACCATCCCATGCTACTGACTTTGCAAGGCCTTGCATAACCTGCAAGCAAGACAATGATTTGCTCCTATTCAGTGCAAAGTACAATATTCAATAAATGCTTAGAATGTTTACCAAAATAACAAAGATATCCAATTAAAAATCTTTACAAATTTGACATGCATATGAAAAATAATAGAATGGCAAACTAAGATTCTGTTATTCAAACATTATAATTCAAATATTTTACATGAACAAAAGTGGAAATCATGAATACTAAAATCATCTATTATCATAATATTTAGGCCAAATATTATCATGATTGTTAGTAATACCATGATTGAAGCAATAATCATCTATTAAAAACTTCTGTGGTATCTATTCTCTTGCTTTTATTGCACATAGATTCTATTTTTTTAAAGAAAAAAATGAAGTTGAACTCACGACATCTAGGCATGCTTGAAGTTGGCGGCCCTCAATGCTATTAGACGAAGAGATCCTATCATGACCAGCTAATCCGCTAGCCAAAGCAATGATAGAATCATTTGTACTAGTATCTCCATCAACCTTCAAGAAACAATGATACTTCAGTCTATAGCATGAAACATTCTGCACACTGGAATAACAAAGATTACGCAAATAGCTTACTGACACTAGAATGGAATTTTATAAGGTCGACGAACAAAGAATAGCAAGTGCAAAATTAACTGCAAAGGAATTGCACAAGAACAGTACTCCTGAATAATAGAATTACAAAAAACATGTTTTTTTCATCTAATAATTGAATGATGCATATAGAGTTCTTAATTGGCATGTCGCAGAATGAGGGTAGAAGGGGAAACGGGAATAAAATAGAGCCCCAGAAAACACTGAAACTCATAAGGACTGGAGGAACCTTCTACTCACACTAATCTGGTTGAAACTTCGATTTACTGATACCAGGACCATCTCTCTCCAAATGTCACTCGCGACCATAGCATCAGTCGTTACAACCTACAAATTTGATAGAATCCTATGAATTTCATTAAATAATCAATGCTGCAGGAAGTTAGTCACAATGGGAGGAGTGAGGCCTGACCCCAAGCAAAGTTGCCATGTTTGGGTGAATCATTCCTGAACCTTTTGCCATCCCCCCAACTTTTATATGTGCTCCTCCAACCTTTAATATTCAAGGATAGCAAGCAAAATAGAAAACATATACATAAATAAGACTCACTAGTTTCGAGCTTTGCAAAAAATAACATAAAGAATCAGAGAGGAATCCCATAAAGAAAAGAAAAAAGTAAACCTTAGCCTCTAAGGCAACACTTTTGCTGACAAGATCAGTGGTGGTGATAGCAACAGCTGCCGAATCTGACCTGCAAAGAACATGCAAGCCAATGACAGGGAAATGTGAATTGCAGACAGAGATGGATAATATTGAGGACTATAATATCTTATTATGACATTGATTTAGGGTGTCGTAGATTCTGTGGTTTCTAGTTAAAGTCTAACATGAGATTCATGCAACAAACATATAAAATTAGCAGGTCAAAACTCTTAATTTTCTAATAAATTATTCATTGCTTTCAAAGTAAACCGAAAGTATAAAAGAAATCCATTAGGACAAATTATATGGTCTTCTACTAGAAATAGCATAAAAGACCCATTTATTTGAAATTGGAGGAAAGGAATTGGAATTAGCCCCTAAATCTAAATTCTGTTTTTCGGCATGCTTCATAAAAAGATGGAAAAAAGTAAACCCTAAATAGGTAAGATGTTATGTTACGTAGTCGGGGGTTCCAAAATCGATAAAGGGGAGAAGCTGAGAAGAGGAGAAGGAAAGGGGGAAAGGAGAAGAGAAAATCCCTAGAGTTTCATTTTCATCATACTTCCAAGATAGTCCAAATGAGAAATACGCATAAGCTTATATAGTGTCTAATTCCAAAGTACACAAGGGAAAGCGATAAATAAATCACGGCCCAAAATACATGTGTGATAATAAAATATAAGACTGACGGTTGCGCTACTCACGTGTGCACTACTAGAGAACATCTGTCGTCGAGTTAGGATCCGTGTCCGCGTCACCCCGGTCCTGACGTCGACTTAAGGGTCGTGTCCTCGTCTCCTCGTCACTTGCCCTCTTCTATCTTAGTAACAATGTCGCACTCTCAAAAATTCGCCTTATCCTCATGGCAGAAAAAACTTCCTAGACGCACTGCAGTTGGGATGGAGGGGCGGCCGGGCGTGTCGGCTCGACGTCGTGCGACAAGTTTGCGCCAAAATCTAATGTCGCTTGCTGCTGAGGATGGGGTGCCATCGGTTGATGGGAAAAAGACGCCTCCCCTGCCAAGAGAAAAGAGACTCCCATTTGAGAAAAACGCATCGTCATGCAGATCCAATTGATATGCTAAGGTTGTTCACGAACCGAATCAAATCAAATATCTCTTCAATCGAATCCAAATTTCACATAGAATGCAAAGATTCAGATTCAGATTCGTTCGAATATTCAAATTCAGATTCGGATTGTAATTCGACATGAAATGTTGGATTCGAATTTGGGTTCGAATTAAGATTCGAATTCGAAATTTTCTAATAGAATAATTAAATATATAATTTTATTTAAGTAATTTTACTGTTCGCGAACTATTCGCGAATACTTCGAATAGGGATAAATTTATTCGGATTCGGATTCAAAAATTATTCGATTCCGAATTTGAATTCGAATTCAAAAATTATTTGAATCCGAATTTGGATTCGAATCCGGATTTGAATTCAAAAATTACGAATATTTATCGAATCTTCACGAATCGAATCCCGAATTATCACGAACTATACTATTTGTTAACAGCTATGTTATTAAAGGCGCGCCTCAGGCGCGCCTAAGGCTCCAGGCTCAGAGATTTGCGCCTATGTAGGCCTTATTTGCGCCTTTAAAATATAAAATGTGTGTCTAAGTGAAATTTTTATTGTAAATTTTTTTCTTCAAAAATTAAGAAAAAATAATGCAAGAACTCAATAATATTTTATAAATTTAGTGTTTGTAATAGATAATTGTGCGTTGAGACTTATATATGATATAAGTGACCATATTGATTCTATTTTTTAAGAGATATAAACGATAGTAATGAATGATTAATTAGTAAACTAGATGAAGAATTTGATCGAGAAGCTGAAATGATATTTGATGTTGATTATTTAAAATGAATATGGTTGCGTCTTGCCTTCCTCAAGCACGCGTCTGCGCCTTGAGCCTTGCGCCTAGGCTCCAATACCCCTTTGCGCCTTGGTGCGCCTTGCACCTTTAATAACTAAGGTTAACAACCCTAGATATGCACCTCGAGGGTACGAAGTCGCACGACGCAGAGTATGACGTCAAGACTGTTATGCTACCGCTAGAGATCTAAGCAAGGAGTAAACTAGAACAAAAGACGGCTAGGGTTTTAGTGGAAGAAGAAGAGAATACCTGAAAATAGATCAATCATGCCCCAATAGAGGGGGGGGAAAAGGGGGTATTTATGGAGCCCCCTTTTCCCCGGGCCGGCCGGCCCCAATTGAGGGCTGAACCGGTGTGGTTCAGCCCTCCCTCCTCTTAGTGATTAATTGCGGGCTGAACCGGATGGTTCAGCCCGGTCTTGGTCCGGCGCTCCTTTAGGTCTTCTGGCGTACTTGAATCCTCGGAACCGCAGATCGTCCGGGGCCATAACATTCCCCTCCCCCATCAAGAGGCAGCTTGTCCCCAAGCTGGAAGTCGGGAAATAACTCCCGGAACTCCAAGAAATCCACCCACGTGTTGTGAGCCTCGGAGAGATCCTGTCACTTGACCAGAATCTCGGAACGGTACTCCGTGCCATGTTTCTTCCATCGGGACAGCAAGACATCTTCGGGACTGGGGCGCAGCTCCCCCGTCGTAGTGGCCTCGGGTAGAGAGGGAAGCACTGTGGCGGCTGCTCCCAGCTTCTTCTTCAGCAGTGAGACATGGAAGGTGGGGTGGATGCGAGAACCCTCAGGAAGGGCAAGCGTGTATGCGACCGGCCCCACCCGGCGAGTGATGCGAAATGGCCCATAGAACCGTGGGGAGAGCTTCTGATTGGAGCGGCGAGCAACTGAAAGCTGTCTGTACGGCTGGAGACGGAGGAAGACCTCGTCGCCAACCTGGAAGGTCCGCTCCGTGCGGTGCTTATCGGCCTGCAACTTCATCCGGTCCTGAGCAACCCGGAGATTGTCCCGCAAGAGAACCAAGGTCTGATCCCTGTCACGTAACGCACGATCCACGGCCGGCAGAGCGGTGCTGCCCGGCTCATACGACCGCAGGGTGGGTGGTGCGCGCCCGTAGACAACCTCGAACGGAGTAATCCGCCCGGCCGTGTGATACGAAGTGTTGTAGCAGTACTCCGCCCAGTGTAACCATCGAGTCCACGTCCGGGGCTCATCCATGACGAAGCAGCGAAGATACGTCTCGACTCCCCGGTTCAGCACCTCTGTTTGGCCATCTGTCTGCGGGTGGTGTGCGGTGCTCATGCGCAACCTGGTGCCCTGCAACCGAAAAAGCTCTTTCCAGAATTTGCTGAGGAAGGTCGGATCGCGATCCGATATGATGGAGCTTGGGAGACCATGGAGGCGCACTACCTCCCGGGCAAAGAGATCTGCAACGGCTTCCGCGGTGTAAGGGTGGCTGAGAGCGAGAAAATGGCCGTATTTGGACAGCTTGTCCACTATGACCAAGATCGTGGACTTGCCCTGAGACCGGGGCAGGCCCTCAATAAAATCCATCGAGACCGTCTCCCATATCTGCTGAGGAATCTCCAAGGGCGTGAGCAACCCTGCCGGTGATGACGTCTCGTACTTCTGCCGCTGGCACATGTCGCACTGCTGCACAAAACGCTGCGCGTCCCGGCGTAACCCCCGCCAAAAGACATTGGCCCGCAGCCGCTGTAACGTGCGAAGCACCCCGGCATGACCTCCGGTCGGGGATGAGTGGAACTCCTGTAACATGACCTCCTTCCAAGCGGACGAAGCGGGAATGACCACTCTCCCGTGGTAGTACAAATGTCCTCCAATCAGCTGGTACCCTGGAGGGGTGGGCTGGCCCTGAGACAAGGCCTCTACAATAGGCTGGAGCTCTGGATCCGCGGCTATCTCGCGCTGAATGTCATCCAAGGACTCAATCAAAGGTACCGACAGGCGAAAGAGGGTGCCTTCCGGTAGGCGGGATAGGGCATCGGCCGCTAAATTCTCCTTGCCCTGCTTGTACACGATCTCATAGTCATACCCGAGCAGCTTGGTCAACCACTTCTGCTGGAGAGGAGATGCTAACCGCTGATCCAAGAAATGTTTCAGGCTCTGGTGATCGGTGCGAACTTTAAAATGATGGCCTAGCAGGTATGGACGCCACAACATCACTGCGTGAAGAATTGCTAGCATCTCCTTCTCGTACGTGGAGAGGCCCAAGGTTCGGGGTGCCAAAGCCTTGCTGAAGTAGGCCAACGGCCGCCCCTCCTGCATCAAAACCGCCCCAATTCCCACTCCTGAAGCGTCCGTCTCCACTACAAACTCCTTGGTGAAATCCGGTAGTGCGAGCACCGGTGTGGTCGTCATAGCCTCCTTGAGAGCGAAAAAAGCCCGCTCCGCCTCGCCATGTCACGTAAAGGACTCTTTGTGGAGGAGCTGTGTGAGTGGTCGTGCCAGCTTCCCATAATCCTTCACAAACCTCCTATAGTACCCAGTAAGGCCCAGGAAGCCTCGAAGTGCGCGTACGGTAGCCGGCCGCGGCCACTCCACCATGCTCTCAATCTTCTTTGGGTCTGCCCTGACCCCTTGTGCTGAAACCAGATGCCCCAAATATTCCACCTCTGACTGCCCAAACGAGCATTTCGACAGCTTGCCATAGAACTGATGCTGTCGCAGAATTGTAAGAACATGTGCCACGTGCTCGACATGCTCCTCCCACGACCGACTGTATATCAAGATATCGTCGAAGAATATGAGTACCGATCGCCGTAGGAGTGGCCGGAAGGTCTCATTCATCACGGCCTGGAAGGTCGATGGGGCATTGGAAAGCCCAAAGGCATCACCAAGAACTCGTAATGCCCGTCGTGTGTGCGAAACGCGGTCTTGTGGATGTCTTCCGTCTTCATCCGAATCTGGTGGTAGCCGGAACGGAGGTCCAGCTTGGTAAACAAACTCGCCCCATGCAGCTCATCCAAGAGCTCTTCTATCATCGGTATCGGAAACTTGTCTTTGATCGTGGACTCATTCAGGTTGCGGTAATCCACGCAGAAACGCCAAGACCCGTCTTTCTTTTTCACCAGGATGATGGGTGAGGAAAAGGCGCTGGTGCTCGACCGTATGATGCCGGTCGCCAGCATCTCTTTCACACTCTTCTCGATCTCGGCCTTCTGAATGTACGGGTATCGATAGGGTCTGACGTTTGGGGGCGCAGCTCCTTCCTTCATCTGTATGCCGTGATCCCTGAACCTGGGCGGAGGAAGGCCCCGGGGCTCCTGGAACACATCTCTGAACTGGGACAAAAGTACCTGTATCTCCTCTGGAATGTCTGGTGGGTCGTGGGCCAAGGCCTCTACCCCCACGACCATGGCTATCGGGGATCCCTGCTCCTCTAACCGCTGCAAGCTCCTCACAGAAATCTCCTTCAGTGGTGAAGACCGAATGCCCTGTAGGCAAAAATCCTTCCCCTGCTGGGTGAATTCCATCGTCAAACGGACCCAGTCGGTAGTCACCCTCTGTAACTGTCGTAACCATTGGACCCCCAACACCATGTCCGAACCCCGAATCGGAAGTAAGTACATATCCGTGTGGCACAAATAGCCCTGCACGCGGATCTCCACCCCCTTCATCACCCCCTCGCATCTCAGCTTGCTCCCATCTGCCACCATAACCTGGAAGGCCGCCTCCCTGTCAATCGTCTGTCCCACCTTTGAAGCAACTGTCGGGTTGATGAAATTGTGGGTGCTCCCACTATCCACCAGGATGGTCACTCGCTCCTTGCCCACCACGCCTGTGAAACGAAGCGTCACCGGGGCAGTGCAACCCTCCATGGCCTGCAAGGAAACCCCGAACTCTGCCAAATCCAGATCCTCCACGTCGGCTTCCTCCGGATGGTCCTCCTCGTCATCCTCCTCCCGCAGCATGAACACCTGGACCTTCTGGCAGGCGTGCCCCTTGGTGTACTTCTCATCGCAGTTAAAGCACAGCCCTTTCTCCCTCCTGGCCTGCATCTCTGGCCATGTCAACCTGGTCACTGTCGGCCGTATGGCCGGTGGCTGCTCGCGTCGTACCGCCGCGGAAGCCGCGGGTGGCTTGGTCGTCATCCGGCTCCGCTGCCTGTTGTAACGCTCCTCCTGTATGCGGGCGATGCTAATGGCATGACTCAGACTGCGTGACAAGTATGCGTGGACCTCGTCCCGTAAGTGGTCCTTCAACCCTGAGATGAAGCAACTCAACAAGGTCTGCTCCCCCCATGCGACCCGGTTTGCTAATCTCTCGAACTCCGTCCGATACTCCGTGACGGTCCCCCTCTGCCGCAGTTTTTGAAGGGTGGCTTCCACATCCTCGTACTCCAGAGGCCCAAAACGGGCCGAGAAGGCCTCGATGAACTCCGGCCACGGGGCAAAAGTGCGTCCCCGCAAAAACCATTGCGTCCACTGATACGCGTCCTTCTCCAGATGGAAGACTGCCAGTTGTACCCACTGAGCCTCGGGAATCTCCTGATATTTGAAAAACAGCTCTGCCTTTTGTATCCATTCCAGGGCGTCCCCTCCCCGGAACTTAGGAAAATTCATCCGTGTCCGCTTGGGTTGCATGTATGGTCTCTGATAAGCCCCTCCCAAACCGCCACCGTCTGGTCCCATCCCTCCGGGTTGCCCAAAATCTCCTTGGATTCCTCCCTGATTCCACCCCGGATTCCTTCCCGGTCCCATAGTGGCCGGACCGTATCCCCCGTTAGGAACAGTTGCTGGTGGGGGCGGGAAATTCCCCGTTGTGCCCCCGAGAGGAACCGCATTTGCTCCGGTGGGGCGAAACACCCCAAATCCTTGATGTTGTGGCCTCCATGCTTGTCCTGGGTGCTGTCTGGGACCCCCTCCTTGCCGTAGCAGTCCGCCGTGAGCCGGCAGGAGCTGTTCGAACCCCCACGTAGAAGCCGCACCTCCGTCGGGCCCCCAGGGCCCTCCCGCAGCCTCCGCCGCCCGACTGGGCCCATTCCGGGGCGGTTCCGGCATCCAGGAGGAAGCCGCACCTCCGCCGAACCCCCCGCTGCCCCATCCGCCAGGATCGGGGTATCCGCCTGTCATTCCGCTGGAGCGGGAAGGAATCGGAGGCCCGCGTGCGGTCTCTGGCGCGATTCCCGCGCCGAATCCGGAGCCCGACGCGCCCGTCGTCCCGCCTCCGTGACTCCCGCACCCCGTGCCTCCTCCGTTAGGGAGATTGGTCGCCTCCGTGTCGGATCCCGCGCCGTTTACGGCTTTTCCTTTCAGATTTTGCAAGAGGAGGGATTTCAACTCCTCCATCTTCTCATCGAGGCGTTCCTCCAAGTGTTGCTGCGAGTCCTTCATGCTTGCTTCGATTGCCGCCACGGAATCCGTCAACGCCGCGTAGTTCTCCTCGATGGCGGCCAAACGCGCCGTCTCTGCCTCCGTACGCGTCACCATGGTCGCAGGAAGGATGCTCTGATACCAAATGTTATGCTACCGCTAGAGATCTAAGCAAGGAGTAAACTAGAACAAAAGACGGCTAGGGTTTTAGTGGAAGAAGAAGAGAATACCTGAAAATAGATCAATCATGCCCCCATAGAGGGGGGAAAAGGGGGTATTTATGGAGCCCCCTTTTCCCAGGGCCGGCCGGCCCCAATTGAGGGCTGAACCGGTGTGGTTCAGCCCTCCCTCCTCTTAGTGATTAATTGCGGGCTGAACCGGATGGTTCAGCCCGGTCTTGGTCCGGCGCTCCTTTAGGTCTTCTGGCGTACTTGAATCCTCGGAACCGCAGATCGTCCGGGGCCATAACAAAGACCATCGAGCTCAAAAGAGTAGAAATCCATGTGGAGATGGCAGGTGCTCATAGTCATGTGCAGATCTGTAAAGAGAACCCTAGTGGTAGTGGGGCGATTGTCGCCCAAGCAAACAACGAAAGGAGGAGAAGACGGGTGAATGTCGAGTTATATCGTCAGTCACGAGGAGAGGAAACAATGGCCAGCCCCACTATAAATTAGTGTCGTCAGGGGAGTGTCAGCCTGTAAGATCTTTCTCCCAAGGCAAAGAGAACCTATGCCCAGTGTAACTGCTCTGCGGTAGTACCGACACACAAGGCAACCACTACCACATGATGCTTGCCTTGCTGACAAAATCATCATAACACCACAACATCAGAGTATACGTGCAATATAGTGGAAGCAAAATATGTGGAACCCCACTAGCATAAATATAGTGTCACAAAGCAATACATATAATCACCAAAGGAAATCCTAAAAATAGGGAATAAGGGCTAACACATGCCCTCACCATCATAACAAGACATAACTAAAATCAATCTATAATAATAACTTGTACGACGCTCACATCCACTGGATCATTCGACAAATTTGTAGATGAGACCGGAGCACGTGGTTGTGCGGGTGTCATCCTGACATCATGTATTATACCTCGAAATGGGTGGTACCTCAACGGCTGCTCCCGACAGGACACTTCCGGTTTCTGCTCCTAGGGTAGTAAAAACTAAAATATTAGTCATTACGACTAAGCAACATCCTCTCACCCTCATTGTCTCCTATGGCATAACGAAAATATGGTCAATAGCTGTTATAAAGCATTAGAGCATATTAACTGAATTAGATTATCATCAATCTTTGTGAGAGAATAAATTCAACGTTGCACAACAACATTCATAAATAACTTATTATATAGGAACGTTCATACGAACTTATATAACAAGGGTTCAATAATCAAGTAACCTATCAGTAATCCAGGAATTATAGCATTATATAAACAGAACTAACCATATCTTAGTTGAGTATTAAGTCTATGCAAAATACTATAATGTTTGTGCATGATGCCTACTGCAACTCTAAGACACTAGATGAACCCTATGTCGATATAGTTAACCAAATTAAGTAGGTAGCGATCATACGGGCCTCGTCGCAGTGGCAAGACGATGACATCGGTACAGTTACCACCGCTTCTAATAAACTAACAGACAACTAATCCCACAACCTCAAATACGGGTCATGTATGTACTATGTCAGAGTACATGACTATGTCATGTGCACACGCTGCGAAAGACTCCCAAGTAATATGATGACAGAGTTTACTGAGGTAGAGTAATCTAGAAGGTAGATAAGGCTCCCCTCAAGGCCCAATGCTCACAGGAGTCACATACTAAGCTCCTCATCAGTGTGCTTTGTTCGGGATAGTTGGAAGGACCCACCACACAACTATACACCCATCATAATTCTGATATTGACATATTCATGAACACAATGAGAAACATGTTACAAGTCTAAACTAGACTATACATCACTAAAGTTAAATACATGAACATTTTATCGAAAGCCAGTAAAAAAACTTGATGACATTTATACAAAACTGGCTTATACCATAACACAAGAACTAGAATATTCATAAACATCAACATGTAATCTTAAATACAAGCTTAACATGTGACTAGAAATTAGCTACAAGACTTACAACGCATCAGATTGTTACGATCTGATGCGCGGATCACCAACCATTGTTGAGGTTATCAATGGCCAAGATTTTGTGTTGAAAGTGGGCCCACCGACCGTAGAAAGGTCAAGGCCGACCATATAAAGGTCAAGACCCGAGCCCACAGCCCGACTGCAGTCGGTGTACCCCAAACCGCTCTCCGCCTTGGATATAAACCGTGCGGCGGGTTGTTGAGGATAACCCCAACCATTGTTGAGGTTATCCTGGGATCGATTCCCGGCCTCAACAACCCGCTGCACGGTTTATATCCAAGGCGGAGAGCGGATTGTGGTGCACTGACTGCGGCTCAGTTGGGTATGAGAGGAGGAGATAAAATCCTCTTACAAAGAGCCGCACGGTTTATATCCAAGACGGAGAACGGGTTGAGGTGCAGCGACTGCGGTCGGGCTGTGGGCCCGGGTCTTGACCTTTATATGGTCGGCCTTGACCTTTCTATGGTTGGTGGGCCCACTTTTGTTGAAAGTGGGCCCACCGATCATAGAAAGGTCAAGGCCGACCATATAAAGTCAAGACCCGGGCCCACAGCCCGACCGCAGTCGGTGCACCCCAACCCGCTCTCCGCCTTGGATATAAACTGTGCGGCGGGTTGTTGGGGCCGGGAATCAATCCCAGGACCTCCTTTATAAGAGGATTTTATCTCCTCTCATACCCAACTGAGCTGCAGTGGGTATAAGAGGAGGAGATAAAATACTCTTATAAAGGAGGTCCGAGGATCGATTCCCAGCCTCAACAACCCGCCGCACGGTTTATATCCAAGGCGGAGAGCGGGTTGGGGTGCACCGACTGCAGTCGGGCTGTGGGCCCGGGTAGTGACCTTTATATGCCGGCCTTGACCTTTTTATGGTCAGTGGGCTCACTTTCAACATTTTGTCTTCTTCATTTAATCAACGATGTTGATATCTCGACGGATAAACAGTGTTCGCCACTCCTTTCCGGTGATCCCCATGGCGGGGATCCATTAACATTCGACTCGCTGGAGGATGGCGGTCGTCTGGGTGGCAGTATGATGGCCGACCGCCACCGACAGTCGCCAGAAAGTGCAGATTATTGTCTACACAAGCTGCGACCACACAGATTCATCTTCTCCGATGACGACAGTCGCCTCAAGGGTTGTTGATGGAACCAGGAGGTTCCTCCGACCTTGCCAGTGCTCTCCAGTGAACCTATAGAGGTGTGAAGTGCTTCCATTACCGGTGGTGGTCCGAGGCTAGGGTGGTTGGCATGAGCTATTATGGTGGCCGAAATGCCCCGATTCTTCCACCTAGATCTATGCAACAAGAGAGTTTGAATAACTACCTCAAGGACGGTTGTCTGCATTGAACGGAGGCGCAACAGCATGGTTGAAGTGTGGTGGCTGAAATCTTTATCTTGCTCTCCAGTCACCGGCGGCGGTCTCCAAACTCTCATTTCGTTCGGGGTCGCAAAGAAGGTAATGGCCTAAACGAAACCTCAAGGGCTAATTAAATAGCGGCTATGGGTGTTTTCCATGAGAGGCACCTCTTCATTGTGTGGTGGTGGTCAGTTTGGCCTTTTCACTACCTTTGGTGGTGTCTTTCCAACCGAGGATGGAGGGAAACATCTCTTGCGATCAAGAGAAGGTCGGGTTAGCCTCAATTAGATCAAAGCTCATGAAATAGGCTTGGTCAACCCTTCAATGGTCGGATTTGACCATTCATGGTCAACTCTTGACCAAATTGACAACTTGACTCCACCATGACAAAGATGAGGTCATGATTGGGTCCAATTGGGTCTAGGCAAACCCCTAAGGGACCAAACCCTCTTGTTTGATCTAGGTTGGCCCTAGTTGACTTATATTGACTTCTAGGGTGATGTGTCAATCTATGATTGGCTAAGTGTGGGTATGAAGTGATTATCATGACCATGGCCTAGATTGGGCTAACAAGGGCTTTATGAACTCCTATGGTGTGATTAAATGGTCTTGACACACACATAGGCACCCATGCGGTCAGTCAAGTTAGCTAGATTCAAGGCTCACCTAGGGCCTTTCAAACCTCCCCTAGGATTCAATGGGACTTGAAAGACTTCTCCTAGCTCAATGAGTTAGCCTAGGTGCACTAGACTAAGTCACATACACTCCTAGGGTCCCTGAAAAGCTTGGGATGTTACAAATCAACCCACCAAAGAGAAATTTCATCCACAAAATTAGATCAGGAATGCACAAATGAAACGAGTAAGTATCGCGGGAAAATATCCAAGATAAGATAAATTCATACCTGCAGCAAATAAATTTGGGTACTTCGTTCGCATAAAATCCACAAGCTCCAAAATAAACAGAACCTTTACCAGCGGAACCTTCTTGCTTCACAGTTGACGGGTCTCCTGATCCACAATACGAACAGACTTCAAGAGAGCGGACCTATCCAAAGTCATTGGATCGAAGAGGGAAGAAACCAACAGATTGGGACTAATCAAAGCTCATCGTAGTGACAAAACATGAAAAACATCATGAAAATTGCCCAACTATGGCGGTAACTCCAATCGGTATGCTACTAGTCCTATGCACTCAATAATAGTATGTGGTCCGACGTATCTAGGACTGAGCTTCTGACGTCCTTTGACTCTAAAAACTCCATGCATAAGCCTACTCTTAAGGAATACCTTACACCAACTGCGAACTCAATCTTCTGATGCTTCGCATCAAAGTACTTAGCCTGACGACTTTGGGTCTCATGCATCCTTTCCTGAATCAATCTAACAGCAATATCCGTATCATCAACAACTTGAATAACCAAAACCTTAGGATCCTCGTCCTGAACCTAGGAGAGAGGTGTCCTACATCTCTTGCCATATAAGCCTCATAAGGAGTCATCTAAATACTGGCTTGATGACTGTTGTTGTATGAGAATGCCACGAGAGTCAAAAATCCGTCCCACAGCTCATTGTAGTCCAGGATACAAAGTCAATGAAGATGTTTCATGGTTTGGTTCGTTCTCACAGCCTAACTGTCAATTTGAGGATAGAATGTTGTGCTAAATCTAGCTACGCTCCTAAATAAGCTTGAACCTTTCTCCAATCATGTGACGTAAATTGCCCATCGCGGTCAAAAATAATAGATTTTGGCACACTATGATACCTAACGACTTGCTCAACAAATAATCGTACGAGAACGTCGTCATGATCACCTTGACGGACAGGTATAAATCGGGCTACTTTGGTCAATCGATCGACCCCAACCCGAACAGAATCATTCACAGATCGGGAATGCGGTGAACCATGCACAAACTCCATGTCCCGAAATTTTCACTTCAGAACCGAAAGTGACTGTAACAAACCTCCATGACTCTTGCATTCTGCCTTAACCATCTGACATGTCTGGCAGTGCACCACATACAGAGTGGCGCCTTTCTTCATACCAGTCCAGAATAAGGTCTTTTTCAGATCCGCATACATCTTGGTAATACCAGAATGCACTGAAAACTTTGAGTTATGAGCTTTTTTTAAGATTTCATCACGAATTCAACCGACACTTGGAATATACAAACGATGCCGAAAATGAAATAATCCATTTTACAGACGGTAGTCACCATGGGAATCCTCCTATAGTGTCGAGATGATAGATACAAAGGTTGAATATTCCTTTTGGGCTGAACGAATTCGGTCTCGCATATCACACTAGACTTTGGTCCATGCCAAGTACTCACTGTAGCTCTCTGGATACGATCGGTAAATAGGTGTGATTCCCATAATAGGAGTCTCATAGAGCTATTGGATGCAGGTTGTCTCCTGCTCAACGTGTTAGTAGCAGTGTTGACATTGTTTGGATGGGAGTGCAAGTCAAAATCATAATCACACAAGAACTCAATTCAGCATCTCTGTCTCAGATTCAGGTCTTTCTGAGTATAGATCTATCAGAGTGTCTTATGATCCGAGTATATCTCACATCTAATGTCATAGAGGTAATGCCTCCAGATCTTGAGTGCAAGCATTACAACTCCCAACTCCAAGTCATAAGTAGAATAGTTTTTCACATGCTACTTCAACTGTCTCGAAGAGTATGCAATAACATGATCGTGTTGCATTAGAACAACACCTAAACCACAGAGCGAAGCGACGGTAATCTGAAATTCATCCTTCCTTGAAGGAAGTGTTAGGATAGGAGTCGATGTCAATCGTTCCTTCAACTTAGCAAAAGCTACTTCACAAGCTGGTGTCTGTACAAAAGGAACATCCTTCTTTGTCAAAGACGTCAAAGGCTGTGTTATCTTGGAGAAACCTTCCACGAATCTCCTGTAATACCCAACTAAACCAAGAAAACTTCAAATATCTATAACAGACTTAAGTACGGGCCAATCTCTCATTGCTAGGATCTTTGCAGGATCCACTGCTAAACCATTCTCACATATCACATGTCCCAAGAAATGAACTTCCTTGAGCTAGAATTTACATTTGTTGAACTTGTCAAAGAGTTGATGCTCTCGCAGCTTCCTCCAAACCAACTGAAGGTGAGCATGGGCTTCCTCGGCCTTGGAATACACAAGAATGTCATTGATAAACACGATGACGAAGAAATCAAGGAAAGTCTCAAAGACACAATTCACGAGGCTCGTGAACTGATACTGCCCATATCGAGAGTTGAAGGTTGTCTTTGGGATATCCTCTTCATGGATCCTCAACTGATAGTAACTAGATCGAAAATCGAGTTTTGAAAAGACATGAGCTCCTCTAAGCTGATCAAATAACTCATCAATATGAGGAAGAGGGTACGTATTTCAGACTACCAGTCTATTTAGCTCTCGATAATCGATGCATAACCGGAGAGTTCCGTCCTTTTAAAAAACAAAATTGGGGCTCCCCAAGGAGACGAACTAGGGCGAACAAACCTGTGTCATATGGTACGAAGCTAACTCCTTATGTGTCATATGGTCGAAGCTATAGATACATGTCGAGCCCCTGACACACTCAACCAGAAACTCGACTTCCCGCTATGGCGGTAATATGGGCAGCTTCTAAGGAAAGACATCCATAAACTCATTAAATACAGCCAGAATGTTTAGGTTTGACTTGCTTTCCAAAAGGCTAAAGAGAACTGCATACACCGCATCACCGTGGGTGAATGATTTCACAAGTTGGGCTGAAGATAAAAGAATTTGCAAGATGGGCTCTATACCTCTGAAGATGATTTCCTTGTTCAAAGATGAGCACATGGTTACTTCGATAGAAGCGCAATCGATCTGGGCTCTATGTTTTTCAAGTCTGTCCATACCCAGGATAAGATCAAGATTTGGGATTGTATAGAAGTACACAGTAGAGAAGTATACAGACGCAAACCTTGTATATATTTCTTATACCCTCAAAATACAAGTATGAATACATATATATATAGGGAGAGAAGAGAGAGAAGAGTCCCCTTTTCATGATGTGGGACTAATACATAAGGAGGATGAAGACCTATGATAGGTCATTATATAGGCCTTTGCATGTTCTTTTTCTAACACTCCCCCACAAGCTAGAGTGTACAAGTCGTAGGCACCCATCTTGGACAAGAAGTGATGAAATAGAGCATTTGGTAGGGCCTTGGTGAGAAGATCAACAACTTGGTCAGTAGCCGAAACGTGGTTCAATTCCAACTTCTTCATTTGAACTTTTTCCCGAATGACAATCAACTTCAATGTGTTTCGTTCTTTCATGGAAAACAGGATTCTTAGCTATGTGTATAGCAGCATGACTGACACAGAGTAAGGTAGTTGGTGTGAAAAGTTTTACTCCCAGATCACTTAGGAGACTTTCAAGAAATGTGAGCTCAGATACAACCGACGTCATCGAACGGTACTCAGCTTCGACCGGAGATCGATCAACCACAGACTGTTTCTTGCTGCGCCAGGTAACGAGGTGACCTCCAAAGTATGTATAAAATCCTCTAGTGGAACGTCGATCATCCGGGGAACCAGCATAATCAGAATCCGAGTACGCAACCAATGTTGGAGTAGAAGAGGAAGACGTTTTGTATTCCAGCCCTTGACCAGGAGATGTTTTCAGGTATCTCAGGATACATTCGACAACATGTATGTGAGACATCTGAGGAAAGTGCATAAACCGGCTGATAACTCTAACAACAAAGGAGATGTCTAGTCTTGTGACTGTTAGATAAATCAGTTTTCCAACAAGACGTCCATAGTATTCTGGATTTGGAAGAAGGAGATCTGCGTCAAAGGTATGAGCACAAAGCTTATGATTGACATCCATAGGAGTACTAATCGGATTGCATCCAGAGTAGTCAGCGTCCCGAAGAAGGTCAAGACAGTACTTCCGTTGAGATAGTACAAGCTCATCAGGACGTCTTGCGATCTCAAGGCCGAGGAAGTATCGAAGGTTCACCAGATATTTTGTTTAAAAAATAGAACTAAGGTGTTGTTTGATCATTTGTATCCCCTTTTAATCATCTATTGTGATTAGGATGTCGAGCTCCGAGTGAATCCAACTTCCCAAACATCCCTACTGAACTTGTCGAACCATGCCCGAGGAGGTTGTTTGAGACCATAAATTGACTTCTTAAGGTGACAAACTCGGAACTCCCACGTGGTCTCAAACCCTGAAGGTTGTTGCATGTACACGGTTTCTTGTAGATCGTCATTTAGAAAAGCATTCTTGATATCCAGTTGATGTAAGGGCCATTGGCGATGCACAACCATGGAGAGTAGGACACGAATCGTGTTGAGCTTGGCCACGAGAGAGAATGTTTCATCATAATTAAGGCTCAGTTGCTGAGTAAAGCCACGAGCCACCAGACGGGCCATAAGACATTCAATTGTCCCATCAGGAGCATGCTTGATGACAAATACCCATTTACAGCCAACAGTAGTCTGTCATGGAGGAAGAGAAACCAGATCCCACGTCTGATTAGCCTAGAGGACCATCATTTCTTCGTTCATGACAGCCAGCCAGCCCGGATATTGGAGAGTCTCCTGTCAGAATTAGGGACAGAGATAAAGGATAATGAAGTAGCAAAGGTGTGAAGCGCCAGGGACAAGCGATGTAAGGATACATAATTCGCCACGGGATGAATTGTGGAGGCAGGGGTCGGGTCAACAGGTCACAGAGTGCCAGAGGTCGAAGCCAACTGCAGCGGGCAGCGGAGCAAGGAGGTCGACGAGTATAAACATGAATAAGAGGGGTCTTGTGGGGAACTAGAGCTGGGTTGGGAAGGAGTGGTGGAGGAGACGTAACGGGGATGACAGTCTTGGTAATGATGGTGGTGGAAGAGATGGATCTGGGATGGAGAAAAATGGTTGGTCTTCCATAAAAGTAACATCAGCCGACACAATCACCTTGCGAGTGGTGGGAGAGTAGCAAATATACCCTTTCTGAGTACGAGAATAACAAACGAACATATGTTTGACTGCCCCAGGATCGAACTTGTCAGTGAGTAAATGAACATAGCAGGTATAACCAAAGATTCGAGGCGTGAAAGGGAATGACAGTGTAGAGGGGAAGATGAGACTGAACGGGGTGACATTGTTGATGACAGAGGAGGGTAGACGGTTAATGAGATAACACGTCGTTGAAACCGCAAAGTGTCAATAGGCCTTGAGTACCTGCATTTGAATCATGAGGGAGCAAACAACATCAAGAATATGTCTATTTTTGCGCTCAACCACGCCGTTTTGTTGGGGAGTATAGGCACACGAGGTCCGATGAATGATCCCAAATTCAGAGCAGAGATTATCGAACTCATGACTAGTGTATTATCGAGCATTATCTGTCTGGAGTGTTTTAATTTTGTCGGAAAACTTTGTGCGAGTCTCAAGAACGAAAGCCCGGAACACACGGGGTAGCTCGGAGCGATCACGAAGTAAGTACAATCATGTTATTCGAGATTAATCATCAATAAAAGTGATAAAATAGCGATAACCAGAGACATTTGTTATTTTGTACTGACCCTAAACATCAGAATGCACTAAAATAAAAGGAGCAGAGCTCCGGGTACAATGAGGAAAAGAGGAATGATGTTTTCCCAAAATACAAGAATCACAGGTAAATGCTGGAAGAGGAATATCAGGAAAAGCCTTCTTGAGGAACAGAAGAGTAGCATGTCCAAGACGCCGATGCCAGACAACAGAGGAGACAAAGGAGAGAATGGTGGGAGAGATGTCAATAAGGTAGAGCCCGTCTTGCAATCATCATTTACCAATGATATTCTGCGTATGTCGATCCTGCATTAGAAAAGACGGAGAGGTGAATGTGATAGAGCAATTCAAATCAGCAGTGATGCGACTAACAAAAAGTAAATTAAACGGAGAGCCCGAGACATGGAGAGCCGAGCGAAGAGAAATATAGAGATTGAGAGGTATATCAGCAGAGCCGGAGATAAGAGCGGTGTTGTTATTGGCTACTGTGATAAATTTGGGATGCAGAGAATCCAAGTATTGAGGTGGCTTCAGCGAGGTGATATAGGGAGTAGCACCTGAATCCACTATCCAGCGCAGACTAGTGGAGAGACAAGCGATACCTTCATAAAGATAGAGGCAACTGAGGCAGGCGGGCGGTGGAGCAACCCTTGAAGTTGCTAGAGCTGGAGGCGGACTTCATCAAGATCAGCACGAGTAGCAGAAGTATTGTGGGAAGCAACAGAAGCAGTTGGAGGAGGAGGGAGACCATGTTTGCGGTAGCAAGTCGCCTCAAGGTATCAATCCTTACCTTGACCCCTCCCCCGGGAGCCTGTACGTCATCCACGGGTAGGGGAGGGAGAGGGAGTAAAGGTGTAGGAGATTGTTGAAGAGCCGGTGAAGGAGGGCCGATAACATCAGGTGGCGGTGAAACCTTTAACTGCATGGAACACAATAAAGAATGAGGGAATAGTAGTGGATGAGAGGATCTGAGCCCGAATACTGTGAAAATGAGGGGGAACACGAGTCATCATCATGGTAATACCAACAACTTCCTTTTGAGCGCGTTGGGCGGCTAGATCCGTAGTCAGAGGGTGATGCTAAATTTAGGCCTCAACCAGCGTCTTGGGCCGAGCAACAAAGGTGGTAAAATCAGCAGCACTGCTTGAGTCAAGGGTCTGAAGATCGGTGATGATGTCATACAGGTGTTGGAGACCGTCCTTATCGGAGTAAAGGGAACGGAGCTCATCCCACATCGCCTTGGCCGTCTCGTGATACATGGTCATGCCGTAAGGTTCGCCATCAAGGGAGTTGAGGAGCCAAGTCTGAACACGACCATTGTCACGAAGTCAGTCATCGGTAGGTGCAGAAGCAGTGTCCTGAATTAGATGATGCAGAAGTCCCTTTGCATGAAGTACTCGGCGGACAAAATGCACCTACTCAACAAAGTTCTTCCCCGTAAGATAAATGGTGGTGATTCTTAACTCATCACGGAGTTCAGGAACAGAGGAAGCAGTACGGGCAGAAAGAGAAGAGGCAGAAGAGGAATCCATGACCACACAACCAAGCGGCTAGGCAGAGCAGCTAACCGGCAAGGCGGGTAAGCGGCTAAGGCTAAGCGACAAAGTAGGCACAACAGATTACGCGGCAAGAGAAGAAACCGTGAACAGGGACAGACCGTTGCGGATAAAGAATAGAAGCCGACAAACAAGGGAGACAGTGCGCAGAGAGGGCGAGAAGAGCCTGCCGAGAAATGAGAGCGACAAAGCGGAGAATCCCGCGGATACCCCTAGAAGAGAGAGGAGACCGCGCGGTCTAGAGGCTTAAGCAGACTGCGCATATGAAGAATGTTCAAGCATAACAACCCACGGGCAAAGGGATAAGCAGTCCGCGACTAGCGACTAGCAGCAGAGAAACCACGCGAGTATCAATAAGAGGTAGACCGGGCAACTATCAATAAGAGGCAGACCGCAACTAGCAGCGGCGGCTAGAGAGAAGACAACAAAGTCGCGGGTAGAAGCAAACCGCGCACTCGCGGCGGGGACACCGCAGAAGACCGCAAAAGGAACTGGGAGAACAGAGTAGCGGCCTAGAGCAAATCAAGCCGCGAGCAGGCAAAGACTTAGCCGCGAGAGCAGAGAGCAACGGGTTGCGAGCTAGCGGTTTTGAGAGAGAGGCGGGCTGAGAGAGAGCAACGGATTGAGGAGAGAAGGCGACCTGCGGAAACCGCGGTGAACAAGATTGTCGACTGGTCCAGAGACGGCAACGAGAAAAAAAAAGGAGGGGGGCCCACTCGGCAGAGAGGAAAGTTATAAAAGCCAGAGGCAGAGAGAGGAGTGAGGTGGAACCACGGAAGAAGGAAGGCGGATAAGGAAGAGAGATCGCATGGTGCAGATAGAGGTGAGACCGGCGGTTAGAAGAAGTTTATCCGTGGATAGCAGAGAAGAACTGGTTAAGGACCGTATAGCTCTGATACCATGTTGAGAAATATACATTAGAGAAATATACAGACTGCAAACCTTGTATATATTTCTTATATCCTCAAAATACAAGTATGAATAAATATATATATAGAGAGAGGAGAGAGGAGAGTTCTTTTTTCATGATGTGAGACTAATACATAAGGAGGAAGAAGACCGGCCATTATATGGGTCTTTACATGTTCTTTTTCTAACAGGGATCACTCCCCAAACTCATCATCAAGGAACATCTTGCTACAGAACGCATCACCGACCCATTTGGTAGACGAGCTACTAAGGATAATCCATCGAAAAGCGTGATTTCCTCTAGATATTAGATGAACTTCTTGGACACAAGCGAGTGTGTAACACCTGTGTTAAACAATGTCTGAGTTGGTCTTTCACTAATGGTAATAAAGCTTGTGATTCCTAATATTAATACTCTCTGATGGAAAGAAATATACTAGGTTTACTAGATGAAACGATAAAATTAAAACAAAACAAAAGTACGTACCAGTCACTATGTCTTTGGGCTCATGTCCCCGAGTAAAATCTAAAGCAAAAGCTTTCTCATGATCCTTCTGGTTCTGCCTTCCTGATTAACAATCTCCACAACCACGACCTTTCCCCGGTGAGCTGAAGAGGCTTCTTGTTGAACTATCCGCTGCAGGCAATGGGACCACAGATATAACGGCTGGTGGCAGTGGCAGCAATTTCCTCGGAAGGGAGTTGTCCCTATCAGAGGAGGCTGGACAGGCTGCAAAGGAACTACAGGTTGTGCTTTAAGCACTTCACCTAGAAATGCCATAGTCCCTGATTCTTCCGACCACTACAAAATTTGTTGTGTTTACAAGAAAATTTCTTCTTCTGATAAGATTTATGCTCCGCATCTAACTGGGATGGATCTTTAACAAGCCTCTTCTTCCTATTCTGCAATGATATCCTGATCAGCTTCCAGGTCTTTGGCCAACTCCATAATGTTGGTAAAACTCGAATGAGAGGCCATAATAAGAGGCTTCCTCAAAGAGTCTCGCAATCCATGTTAGAAAAATTTCGCCGCATCCCGCTTAGTCAAAGAGTAGTTGCCCACAAAATGAGCCAAGTGACAGAACTCCCTCTGGAGAGGGAGTACCATGGCAGAGCGGTTTCTTGGAGTTCTTCTCTATTAATAGCGGGGATGAAATGCTCCAAGAAAACATCAGAAAAGTCCCACACAATGTCAGAGAGAAGTCGCCGTCTAAAAGTAGAATTAAAGACCGATCTTCGCCATTGTCTAGCATAATCCTTAAGCAGTGTAATGGTCAGATATCCATTGGGCATCGCATTCCAACAAGCAACTCTTGAATACAATCAAGACATTTTTCTGACTGAGATGCAGTGATGCTGGTATCAGAGCTAGGTTCCGAAATTTTCTAAGTTTCGGAATCCGCTCTGCGTAGAATAGGAATCCCGCATAACAAATTTTTTTTAAATAACATAATCGTACATTTGTATTTTACTTGTTTATTTACATGCATCTGCGTAGTGGTCGGTTAGTGAGTATGAGTTTACCCCATCACGATTCACCACCTGAACACCCTCAAGAGGTAAACTCTTAGATGCGTCGAGTTGAACGTGACCAAGCGGGTCGTGGGAACGAAGGGAATGAACCACCCCTGTGGTTTCTACCTTTTGCCCAGCAAATGACGACGTTAACTGAGAGTATAC
This sequence comes from Platanthera guangdongensis, assembly GCA_039583875.1. Taxonomy (NCBI): domain Eukaryota; kingdom Viridiplantae; phylum Streptophyta; class Magnoliopsida; order Asparagales; family Orchidaceae; genus Platanthera; species Platanthera guangdongensis. The sequence goes on from CM077161.1 coordinate 643,228, forward strand.
ATCAGGTGCGAGAAGGGTTTGAACATCTTAGTGTTAGGATGAATAGTTTAGAAGTACCCCCTCAAGTTTCAATGCCACCTTCAATTCGAGATGAGCATTCTGTCTGTTCACATTACGAAGTCCCACCTCAATACGTGGAAAGGTCTATATTTAGGAGGAACCCTCTTTTTGAGGAAGAGGTTAAAAATCCCTTAGATAGGTTTGACTTTGAGTACGACCAGGATAGAAATTTTCCAGGAATTTTCCAGAACCCCAACAAGAGCCTTTCTTCGGCCCTCGTGATAATTATCAAGAGAGGCCCTCTTATGACATAGCAAGAGAAGAGCGTCCTCGAGACCATCGTCGGCATATACCGGCCATGCATCGTGATGATCGGCCGAGAGATTGGAAACAACCGCCACCCCCACGACATCGAGACAATCGTGATCCTTACGATGACGATTACGACTATCCTCCACGGTATGGGAGACCGGGTCTTACACGTGTTGTGAAGCTAGATCCGCCACTTTATGATGGTTCTATGGATCCCAAGGTCTTTTCAGACTGGGTTATAGACATGGAAACCTATTTTGAGTGGTATTGTATGACGGAGGATCAAAAGGTTCAGCTTGCCAAAATGAGATTGTCTGGGCGAGCGAAAATCTTTTGGATAGATGAAGAAGATGAACAGTTCCAATTAATGGTTGTGAACTGTAAATTTTTTCTATTGCATTCATTTTTTTTGTGAATCCCATTTGAGAAAAGTGTGGATTTGCTGTGAGTTTGGAGTTAGAGGTGAAATCAGTGTGAAGACATTATTGTTGTAGTTGGAAGATAGGAAAAATTGTGTTGGGTGTGTTCTTGGCTATCGAGAACAGTGAAGTGAGATTGAAACGTTCAGTTTGTGGCTTCTGTGTAAGGTTGAGCGATTGAGATTTTGTGAAGCCACTAAGTGTGATAGAGAGGGAAATTAATTCTGCGGTGCCCGTGTGCGACAGCGGCCGGCCTACGAGCGGGAGATCGAAGGTGACGAGGAATTCCTCGCGGGATCGCCATCGACTTCGATTGTAGAAAGACGCCTCTTTCCGTGGGTAACTAGTTTCTTTCTCCTTCTTTGTGTGTGTCTAATTTTCTCTTAGGATAATTAGATTCATTGTTGGATTTTCGCTCGAATTTTGTCAGCAAACGCTACGTCGAAAACTCCAAACGAAAACGTATTTGGAGTTCACGATTTTTGTTTTGCTACAACAAGGGGGAAAGAAGGAAAGTTGTGAACCTTCTTTCCCCGGATTTAAAATTGAACCATTTTTCAAGTGATTTCATTTTTTTTAAACAAAATAGTAATTTTATGCTTTATAAAAAACTAAAAGTTATTTTTTCTCAAAGTTCGTGCAACGCCCGCTCAAAATACAATTCTTCATTGCATGCATTTAGGGTTTCATAGAAAAAGTCGACAGACGCGCAAACCCTTTGCGTCGTCCTGCATCATGCAGTTTCAGTATCTCTGAAGATGGGAGGGGGCAAACCCCTAAAGATGCTCAATCAATCAGTACGGGGAACTGTTGATGGAGCAGGTCTCTGGTTCAGAGAATTCTTGAACGTCTCGAGAATGGTTGAAAGAGTCTGACCCAACTCAGTCTGCTGGAACGGAGTAGGTTATTCGTTCGCTAAAGGAGGAGGTACTCCTGGCACAATTAGAGGGGGTTGAACAAGATTTCCTTGGACGGTGTCCTCTGGAATCTATAGACAGAAGGGAGGGATTACGTTACGAAAATAGGTTTCTAGAAGAAAAGTCTGTATAATATTTGGATCAAAATGTATTAACTTAAAGTGACTCGCTCATGGGCCCACCAGCATCTGCGAAGTTCGTCCTTGAAATATTAGAATTTGGATAAGCCTATGAGTATGCTAGTAGCATTTGTATACGGAGATTGGAATAGTCCTATGCCAATTGTAAGATCTTTCTCCCAAGGCAGAGAGAAAACTTATGCCTAGTGTAACCATCATGCGGTAGCGCCGTCACACAAGGCAACCGCTTCCACGTGACACTTACACTACCTGCCAAATCATGATAACACCATCACATTATAGTATACATGGAATATATCAGAAGCAAAAGATGTGAAAACCCAAGAGCATAAATATAGTATGACAAAGCAATACATATAGTCACCAAAGGAAATGCCAAAAATTGGGAATAAGGGCTAACATATGCCCTGGCCATCATAACAAGACATAAGTAAAATTAGTCTAATAATAAATTCTACGACGCTCACATCCATTGGATCTTCCGATGAATCTGTAGACTTTAGCCAACTATTTGATAGTGGGATCTTATCTGGAGTAGAAGAGAGGAGTATCTAAGTTTTAAGAGAACCCATATAAAATTTTTTCATCTGGATTGCATTCTCTATAGCTTAGATTTTTTTTTGTTTTTTTGCAATAATCTAATATGTGAATTGTGATGCGCTTATGATTCTGCAAAAAGATTCTAAAACTGTATTCACCCCCCCCCCCCTTTAGAGTAATCTGGATTAAGATTCTCCGATATTTATGCAGTTTCATCAAGCCGCAAGCATCGAGTTGTGGATTGAAGGATTCATCGAGATCCAGATTGGAGGCGGCGAGCTCTGTGATTAAGATATGGATTGAAGGAAGCGGAGAGCTCTATGGTTGAGATCTGAATTGAAGGACCAAGCACCGTGGTTGGAATGGATTGAAGTAGGAGGCAAGCTCTTCGGTTGGAGGAGTTGGCGCGATCTACACTAAATGAGTCGTTGAGTTGCGATATTGGAGGAGGAGGCGAGACCAAGCGTGCAGGTCACAACGAGATTGGGTGTTGGAGGAGACGACGAGATTTGGATTGGAGGCAGCGAGCTCTGCTTTTGAAAATCATCGAGTGAGATAATGGAGAAGGTGGTGAGACAAACGCGCAATCATCGTCGAGATCTGGATTGAAGGAGGTGGCGATATTGGTTGCTGGATTTGGCGAGACCAGGTGTTATAGAGCATGCATCAATGAGCTTTGGGCGAATAAAGCAAGCTCTATGTGAAGGAGGCAAGCTCTGCGCGAAGGATGCAAGCTGAGGAAGAGAGCAGGTCGGGAGTCTATAAAAGGTGGGGGCAGGGGGATTTTGGATGATGCAGAGCCCAGAGATAATCAATGAAAAAGTTGACGATCTTTAAACTCACAAACTGCGAGTTTTTGCCCGCTCATAATCGAATTTTAATAGGTTGATTATGGGTTGGCGAGCTGATTTTGCTGGAAGCGGAATTGAGAACTCAATCACCGAGAGCAGGGGCTCAATCGTCAAGAGTTTTACGTTAGGAATCATATTGCTCTGATAACAAGTAAATTATGAGTGATACGGCATAATAACTTTCATTACTTCACTTAAATGTATGCAAATACATGTAAACATATTTATAAGTGTAAGGAGTGACACCTTAACTCCAAACCACAATATGAGACTAAACTATATAAGATTATCCTAATAGGTCATAGAGGAGGGCATTCATTGGGCTTAATAAAACACTTCCTCCATATTATTTAAATAAAAACAACTTATAATTAATATACATCACAAATGGATAACTATTTACTATAATAAAAACTAGAAATTACTGATTCAAAATAAGTCTTCATACTGCATCACATGCTTTATAAGTTTATTGTTTACCGTTTTAAAGATTAACACAATCACTTACAGTAGATTTTTTCAACAGTGATAATTAGTTATGGCACCTTTTAATTTTGTGAGTAGTATCTTTACATCATACCATTCATTGAAGCTACTATTGTGCATATAAATGCAGTGAATGGAAGATATTTGACATCACTTCTTATGGGAACATTTCTATATGGTTGTTCCGTAGAAAATAAAAGTTTACAAATTTCAGTATCGCTCAGCATGTATTCTTTAAACAAGTAACCATTTTTTCTGTCCATAGACTTTCAGATTTGTTTCCTTGATTAGTAATTGTCATCTTTTTTGAGCATTACTTCTCAATCCTTCTTTTCTTGAACGCTGATTGCATAGAATAAACCATCAATTAAGCACATGCATGTGAATTTATTCTATCACTAACTTTTGAGTTCAAACTTGAGGTCTGAATTGAGCTTAAGGTATGGTTGCAAGAAAGATAGCACTTTGGAACAGAAAACTAAGCTGATGCTAGAGCTATCCTGCTAAAAGGGTAGCCCGGCGCACAAAGCATCCCTGCGCAGCGAGGGTCTGTGGAAGGGTCCCACCATAAGGGCGAAATGTAGGCAAATCTTACCTTGTATTTTTGCAAGAGGAAAAGAATTGAGGAACAAATACCCTTCAACAGTTGCTGATAGCGAATTAACCAGTCTTGGAAGTGCATTTATAAGAGCTTCCTGCACCCATAACAATAAGTATTTAGAAGGAAAAATAAATCCATGTGAACATGCAAAATCAGATTAAGGACCAGTTTACATTTGTAAACATTCTGGTCTATAAAGTCAAAACCTTAAGGTAATATGAGTAGAAAGTAAGAAGAAAAATATTTTAGTGATCTTATTCTTCCACATAGGGGGCTATATATAACATTACAATAGACTCTTAGACACGGACGGACAATATGGAACTAAATCCCATACACATACAAATAGACTAATATTAGTTATCTCAACTCTCCCCCTCAAGCTGGAGGGGAAACCTCAAGCTTGAAAACATCAATGAAAACAGGTAAATGTGGTAGGCAAAGGTGAGACAAGACGGGTGATCTGGGATATTCCCACACAATACACCCACGGGAAAGAAACCACACGTATGTGGACACACTTGGACTTGCACATTATCCTGTATATTGTGATAGGAGTCTGTTTTTCTAGAGTATACAAAAGTTGGCTATATGATAGGAAACGTTGGTATGTCCAATTAAGTTGTGTATCTGTACTGAGTATGTTTATGTCACTGGAACCTTTCTGTTACAAGTACGTGTATTGAACGTGTTGATACAACACAAATTATTAACAAAACGACTAACGTGTTTGTAGACTAATCAGAGATTGACGATGTTGATCTCCAATAATGAAGTTGATCTCCAACAATGAAGAAGAAAAAAATTGATGAGTAAACTTAAATTTAATTTTATCTCTTTTTGTTAAACATATAAGATGTTAAATTTTATAATATTTATGAATGCTTAATGTTTGAAAGCTTCATGTTATGTTGCATTGATTTGTGGACTTGTACTTCAAGTTATGATTTATGTTTGATGTTTCGTTGTTTTAAGAACAATTTATTGCACATGTGATATATATACGTATAATATTTGTTATAATGGATCATGCCGTACTCGTATTTTTATTTTTTAAATTTTTCGTACGGCCGTACCGGATACGCATCATTCCTAGTACCCGTACCCGTGTTTCCTAGAATGTATATATATACATATATATTTATTTATTTATATTTACACACGAGTGACAGACACGGGCTTTGCCTCTACGGCCAATCACGACAGTACATCGACCATGTCGCGCCCACTGCTCCCAAATTTTTTTAACGACTAATAAAAATTATATTAATAATTTTATAAATGATGGCCTCTCTCCCCTCTCTCTTTCTCTTTTCTATTAATAATTTTATAAATGATGGCCTCCCCCCCCCCTCTTTCTCTCCTCTCTCCACTCTCTCTCTAATCTCTCCCCCTAAATATTCCGCAGCCCACTCTCTCCCTCTCTATTTATTTATGCTTATTTATGGCAGAAGGTCTCATCTCTCTCTCCCCCTCTCTTCTCTCTTCTCTTTATTTCTCTCTCTTATTGAAAGGATTTAATGATAGCTTATGAGCCTACAATAGTAGGTGCAGGAGATCTACCAAAAACTATTTGTATTATATGGATTTCCTTCATTATTTTTATTGTTTTAATATGGTGTTATTACTTCTTTGGGCATTGTATATTTAATTTGTAAATTTTGAATGTATTTAAAAAGTAAGGGTATATTTGACCTTTTTAGAATGTTTAACCAAAGACAATTTTTCCCTTTTAATATCGTAAAGATATATATATATATATAGATATGATAGAAAAGGATCGAAAATGCAATTTACATCAACAATAAGGTATATATACATGTACATGAGAGGGTGCTCACAACACCAAAGGTGAGACTAAGCTACGTTTACCATGTATAATGTATAATATATCTAACACCCCCCTCACCCAAACTCACGGAGGATCATACACCGAGAGTTTGTACAATAGATAGGCATGTTGGGTCCGCGTCTGCGGCTTGGTCATCAAATCTGCAATCTGCTGCTCGGAATGAACAAAGAAAAGAGCAAGAGTGTCACGACCATAGTTCTCACATAGGAAGAAAGCATCCACCCTAATATGCTTGGAGAGTGAGTGATTCACTGGGTTTAGAGTAATCTGAATGACACCGGTGTTATCACAATAGAGTGGAGTGTGATCTGGAGAAGAGACACCAAGGTATTCAAGAAACCAACAGAGCCAAATGATATCGTCAGCGGTGGTAGGCGTGGCCCGAAGCTCAGCCTCAATGCTTGAACGAGAAACACCAGTATGTTTTTTGGACTTCCATGCAATAAGTGAAGAACCCAAGAACAGACAGAAACCCATGACAGAGCGACGAACAATAGAATCACTAGCCCAGGTAGCATCTGAGTAAACACGAAATTGTAGAGAACTACAGCTAGCAAAGAAGAGACCACGAGAAGTGATCACTCAGAGATAGCGCATGAGCCGCAACAGGTGACCATAATGCACAGAGGTAGGGGCACTAACAAACTGACTCAACACATGAACAACATGAGCAACGTCAGGCCGAGTAATGGTGAGGTAGACGAGATTTCCAACAAGGTGACGGTAGAGAGTAGGATCAGAGAGTAGAACCTCATCATTTGTACGTAGCTGAAGGTGAAATTTGAACGCTCGTCATAATGTTTTGTGTTTTAATATTTTATGCATCTTATATAATTACGGGTATGCCACTCGGGGTCCTACTCTTGCATTTGGATTTTCAAGAAATGAATGAATGAAACTTTCCTTCTCTCTATTTATTCCCCTGGCCGCCTTCTTTGATCACCATGGGGGCCAATTTAAAGGGAAATTAAAATCTGCCCTTTTAAAATTTTCCTGTCTGCCAGATTTATTTCCCAACTTACCCAAAGGATTTTCCTAATGGGAGATTATCTCATATCAAATAAGTTGCCCTTTTTAACTGTTTCCCAATTTTTCTACTTCCCAAAATTAGTCTTCTAATGACTTTCTGAATGGACTATTCCTACAGATTTTAGTTGATTGTATTCTCCAATTGACTTTATATTGTCATAATCAATTTATGCTTGTCTCTTGTGCCCTAACTACTTAAATTACCGGACTATTTATTTAGGATCTCATCGGGTGGTCAAACCGACGAGCCGAAAACTCCAAATAACAACATTTGCATGAAAAAGAATACATGATATGAAATAAATGCGTAATAAAAATATATGACGCATATGTCATGCGTCTTTAGATGCGCTGTAGGATGCATCAATGCGGGTTGTCTCAATAATGTGGCGATGTTTCCTTTCGGCGGTGTCATTCTGAGAGTGAGTACCAGGGCAGGCAAACTGGGGGAAAGTGTCGTGGGTAGCTAGCAGCTCGCGAAAGGCATGTGAGAGGTATTACACCTGAGTCGGAATGGAAAATACGTATGGAAGCAGAAACCTGAGTGCACACCATAATAGAAAAAGTAATATAAATCTAAAAAAATTCATAACGAGAATGCATAAAGTATACCAACCAATAACGAGAATAGTCATCAATAAAAAGAACATAATACCGGTGTCCGCCCTTGGATACAAAGGTGCAGGACCTCATACATCAGAATGAATTAAATCAAAAGGACGCTGAGACCTAGACTCACTAGACTGATGTGGGAGTAATAGTTGTTTACCAAACTTACAACCCGTACAAGAGTAAGACAGATCAACAGAAACACGACCAAGGAAACTTTGACTGATGAGAGAAGCTAGATGTGAACCACTGGGATGACCGAGATGGTGATGACACTGAGAGAAGCTCATTGATGAAAGACATAACGTAGAAGCCATCAGTAGTGATGGAGTGGATGGATGATGGAGGCGATCAAGGACGTACACCCCGCTACGACGACGACTAGCTCCAAGGAGTGTCAATGTCAGACGATCCTGCACACGACACGCAAACTCATCAAAAATAATAAGACAACTGTGGGATGTGAGTTGGCTGGCGAATATAAGGTTCAGGAATAACTTAGGTATGTAGGCAATATCGGGAACATGAAAAAGGCTGGTACGAAGGAGGCCACAATTGGTGACAGGGAGAACAGTGTCATCTGCTACCATGATGTTATGGTCAGAAGAGACTGGCTGACAGGACAAGAGGTGAGTGACATCATAGATCATGTGAAAAGAGACTCCATAGTCAAACAATCAGTCGGAGGGAGAGATACATGTAGGGGAGGATGCAACCGGCTGAGAGGTAGAAGCGTCAAAAGCATCCGATGAGAGCACAGAAGCAGAGTAGCGAGGCAGTGAACTGTAAGAGAGCTGCTGGGTGAGCTCAGAAACAGAGGGAGACTGCGCTTGAGCAGAAAAGTGAGTTGAAGGTGCACCAGGGGCACGTTGCTGACTAGATTGTTGAGCCCTCTGAAACTTGCGACACTCAGATTTGACATGAGCAAGGCACTGACAGTAGTGGCAACGGACATGCGGGAGACGAAGAGCACCAGACTGAGCAGCAGGGGGCGCCAGAGGAGGACGAGGAACAGGGCGCACCAGAACACTATAATCAGGCAAGGGTAGCAGTGGAGCACTCACAAAATAAGACTGGTAGAAGCTGGGGAGCAGCCAGAACAGCATGAGGCATCACACTAGGAGAAACAACAATGTCCAAGGAGTGGAGACGAGTCTGCTCGACAATCACCAGAGCCAAGGTATCGCTGAGAGATGACGGAGGATCCCGATACAAAAGTTGTACTCGAACAGGCTCGAACTTTGAGTGTAAGCATGGTTATCAGGATCGCGATCTGGATCGTAGCATCTTACGATCCTACGATCCAAAATTAATAAATCAATCCGGATCTTACCTGAGATCTAAATCGGCACCTCTACGGCTGGGATCACGATCGGGATCTTAGGATCTTTAGGATCGCGATCCCAACCCGATTCTACCGATCCAGCCAAAGGAAACTAGAAACATGACCACTCTATCGCGACCCCATTCAACCTGTCCAACGCTCATACACCATCATTTAACCCTATCATAATCTTGACCCCCATACCCCATCGCAGAATCATATCTTGTTGTTTTACCCTATCTCAAGTGTCGACAACAAACAGAGGCCAAGGGTGATGTTTTCGATCACTTCCGGTCCAAACAACGCCTTCCTTTTCCTTAGTTCCATTTCAGGTGGTGACGGTGTCTTCTCTTCCATTCCAACATATGAGCAATCCAGTGGTCAGCAATCCAGTGTCTTCCTGCTTCTAAGTCGGTGTTTTCTCTTCCTTTCTAACGGTACGAGCAATCCAACGGCTAGCAATCCAGCGGCTAGAAATCCAGCATACGAGCAATCCAGGCTTCCTACTTCCAGCATACGAGCAATCTAAGAATCCAACTTGTTTAGTTATTAAATTATTTTTGATATAATTATTCACATACCTTCTGTTTAATGATTTGAGCATGTAATTGGATGATACAAAGTTCAATTTTATATTTTTAATCTTAATTTATGAATGTTGTAAAATCCTACGATCTGATCCGATCCAACCTAGAAATGATCTCACCTAAGATCTCGATCCTGATAACAATTGGAGTAGGCACATAAGAAACTCATATATACACTAGAAGTCACGATCTCGGGATATAGAAACACACTGAGTGCAGGTAACATAGGGGGAAGGTGTCATCTCATCACACTGACGCCAGAGGTCCAGAAGCTCAGCAAAGAAAGCTTCTAGAGACCGATCACGCTGGTAGCAAACACCAATGGCCTGAAATAGAGGGTGACGCAAAGCCTGGCTAGATGGAAAGTAGAGACGACGTAAGTGCCATTGCCTTTGTCTTCGGTAACTCGTAGACGGTCATGCGAATGAGGAGCTCGCAGGACTGACAGATGATGGCTATCGCGCAAGAGTCATCAGAGTGCCACCTCGCCAAGTCGGAGCGTTGGGAGGAAGTGGTCGTGTTAACAGTGGAAGATAGGGTGTTCGCAGGACTGGTAGTCGGGGTGGTGTCTGTAGGAGTCGCAGCCGGTAGGGGCGAAACAGGCTCAGTGTCGTCAATGTGGTCGGTGGCCCCATGGATCGAGACCACGGAGGAACATGTCGATGGTAGCAGACCATGCCTTGTAGTTCCGCACGTCAAGGATGACGTCAGCCTTATGAAGAAAAAGCAAATGAGGATTGAGATGATATCATCAAACTAATGGAGGACGGACGTGACCGAAGAAAATCAGCCGAGTTGATCGGAGTTGCGATAATCAGTCGGAGGAGGAGGAGAACAAGGTCGGCCGATAGGACTCCGACGGAAGTTGTCGATGTCGACGCCGGATCGTGGCAAAATCAAAGCTGCGACGGGAGGAGCTCCAATGGAACAGTAAAGACGGGAATCATCGAGAGGAAGAAGAGGGACGACTCAGCGAGAATTAGCGACTGAAGCCATAGAGACCAACATGGAAGCGGATCACCAGTGACAGAAGCCACGAATACCAGCGACGAATTCAAATCACGATAGACGCTCCTGGAAAATTTTAGGGCTTTAGAGCCCTAATATCATGATAGAAAAGAATCGAAAGTGTTATTCACATCAACAATAAGGTATATATACATGTACATGAGAGGGTGCTCACAACACCCAAGGTGAGCTTTAGTTATGTCTACCATGTATAATGTACAACATATCTAACAAGATAGATATAAAAGTAATACAAGGGCGCACCCGTGTATGACTACTCATGGTTGCGAACGGGTTCCGCTCATCTGTGGAAGTTTTATGTGTTCACGGTTCGGTGCACGTAGCATCCCACGGGCTCAAGTACCCGATATCGGGATCGGTCCATGCGAAATTTTTGAAAATGAAGCTAAATGAAGAAAATTCTTTGTAACATTATTCTGGAGATAAAAAATGAAGAATATAAGAGACCTAAAAATACCCCCACCATGAGAGGGTGCTCACAATACCCAAGGTGAGCTTTAGCTATTTCTACCATGTATAATGTACAATATATCTAACAAGATAGATATAAAAGTCAAACAAGGGCGTACCCGTATATGACTACTCATGGATGCGAATGGGTTCCGTTCATCTGCGGAAATTTTATGTGTTCACGGCTCGGTGCGCGTAGCAACCCACGGGCTCAAGTGCCCGATATCGGGATCCGTCCATGCGAAAAATTTGAAAATGAAGCTAAAAGAAGAAAATTCATTGTAACATTATTTTGGAGATAAAAAATGAAGAATAGAAGAGACTTAAAAATATCCCCCCTCCCCCGCTCACCCCCTTAGGCCCTAGCAATTTGATTGCTTTTAAGAGGACTACGAAAAACATTTCATCTCCCAAACCCTCTCACATGTAAAGATCGGACGGTTCAGATGCTTTTGGTGGCGTTATTTGAGAACCATGAATTCTTAAAAAACTTCCTTTAATTTAGTTTAGATATAGCCAATGTATATTTTGTATGGTATGACATTCCCACCAAGAATTTGATAGTTGGGCTAGCTAAATCTAATAGAACGAAGGAAAGTAGCTAAATTGATTAAAAAGGAGTAGCGTAGCTCCCTAGAACCACACAAAAAATGCTGCACAGCGGAGGAAAAGGGATAGACACACTGAAGGCCACGGGCAAGAGAAATAAATGTATTTCAAAGATCTTGAGCAAATTCAAAGAAGAATTTCAAGCAAATGTTCATCAGAGAGCTAAGTGGATACCTTGTTTATCCTTTGACCAATAACACCAGTCGATTGGATCATTACTTCTTCTTGTCTCAACTGAAGAAGCTGCAACCCAAAAAAAATATTGATGGACGTAATTGTGATGTGACAAGTTTAATTAAGATAATTAATTTCCAGAAACCTGGGCAACAGAATCTGCACATTCTACTGCATCTTGATAACCTGCATCACCCTGTATAATATTTTACACCTGTTAGAAAGAAATGACAACCGCCATCAAGATTGATGTGATCTCTGCACAAAATCACATATTAATACCGAATATAACTCAAAGTAAACATACAGTAGCCGCATTTGCTTGACCAGCATTAATCAATATTGCGCGTGTCTGCAGAATTTAAGAAAAATAATCATCTTAGTTTTAAATATAAACTTACGTTTAGCACTGAATAACCCATATATAAACAGAAATATGGAGTTCTCATACCGTATTTGAACTTTTTAGTACATTTTTGCAGTAAATGATTGGCGCAGCTGCAACAATGTTTGTAGTGAATACACCTGACAGCATTAGAGCAAAAGAATCACCTTAACATAATTTTACTATTTTTATCTTGGAAGAAACAAGTGATCCAGATTGCTAAACAATCTTGGAAACTAGAAATTTTTAGAACCATGGATAAAAATGTTGAACCCCAGAAAGAAACATTGAGTATATGTAATGATGCATAAACAGCTACTAGAATATGCCATATAGACATACAAAGGGCATTTAATTCTATTCAAAATCATTTATATCATGTGAGCAGAGATAATTGTAGCACCGAAAAGGGAAGCCATCACCTGCTACAATGGCACCAACATCACATGTTACTAAAGCCAAATCAGCCTTTTCTTTTGCACGTAAACCAGCATAAATTCCTGCAGCTTTGAATCCTTTTGCAGCAGTAACACCGCCTGGAATCTATGGAGAAAAAAAGATGAGCACTTTCCTACTAAATTCGCCACATAATTTACAATATTCTACCATCGTTACCCTTATTTAGTAGCCTTCTAATTTGCTCAAAAACTAGGCTTACAGTTTAGAAAATCTCACAACCCATGGATCAATAGACCATTCTTTGTTTACCGTGCATACTGGAAACTATGGATTTTCTGTCTAGTTAACTTTCTTTCTAGCATAAGAACTTCAAAATGACGACATATTTTTGCATTATCTTCAAAATATTATGTGCCCAATAGGTTTAGCCGTTTAGATAACCTTCGCAAAGTAGAGGGCTTGGATGCATAACATACAAAATGATGAGTTTACAATACACATTTTTCCATGGAATCTGTTACGGTTTAGTACCCATTAGGGGTATATCTGTAATTAGATCGTATTAATAAAAACAAGCATTTTCCTAAAGGCCTTCCCTTTGTGTGCTTTGATTATTTGTTCAAGGGTATCCTAAAGGCAGACATTTTCTCGATTCAAATTGTTATTGGCGCATAAGACCCTAATGAAACTACGGCTAGATGCAAATGCAATGGCGGACGAAATCAAACTTGCAAAACAATATTTTATAAAATTATATAACTTGATTTTTCCATAATTGAATAAAGCTATTAAAGAGAGGTAACAAGAGTGGAAAGTACAAAGACAAAAACAACTGAAGTCAAGACTTAAAAACCTATGAAGCACCGATACTTTCATGAGGGTCACGTACCCGTACCGGATACGTATCCGGTACCGGTACGTACCCGATACTCGGCGGATACACCTGTTACTCTAATCTGTAGATACATTTGCACTTCCCAGATCATTCTGCATATTGTGACAGAGTATGTTTTATAAAGTAAACAAAAGACTTTTGTGTGACTTTTAGAAAAGTAAATTTTATGAACCATAAATGTATTTAGCGGTGTTTGTTTATAAAAAAAGCGCTTCAAATTTAAGTATCTTTTTTTCGTTAAAACTATAAATAATTTGATTTAAATTTTATTATTTTGTTTTTTTACTATATACATGTGATGTTAGTTCTTCATACTCATATTGTTTAGTATGTATAAGATATAAAAATTGATGATTTATGCAATTATGTTTGATCTAATATTGTTTTGAGGACTTTTAATTACATTTGTGAGATATATATACATATTTATTATATTTAATACAACGTATCCTGCCGTACCCGTATCTTTGTTTTTAAAATTTTGTCGTACCGCCGTACCGGATACGTATGGTACCCGGTAACTCGTACCCGTACCGGTGCTTCCTAGTTAAAAACCAACATCTCTTCAAATAGAGATCACACGAGACCCAACACGAAATAAATAATAAACACGCTTTGAACTCGCACAATATTGAATGGCGAGGGTCGGGGAGGTGTCAGAGCTGTGGCGTAACTGGGAGAGCCACCCGGGGGCTGGTATTCAGGTTCTAATGTGATTACGGTGACTGGCCGCGACTAGAGTGGGCTGGAATCCAAATTTCCAGTGCTGATAGGTGCTTGGCAGTGAAATAGGGGGACTAATAGAGGCTTCCAGGTTGTAGGAGAATATGCTGGGAATCAAACAGAATCTGGACAGCAACTAGGAGGCTGTTTGCTGTCCAGGATTCCTGCTGTAGGAGGCAGCTGACTGGGAGGAGGATGGGGAAGGTTTGGTCTGTTTTTCTGTTGCAGGAGGGGAGCCGACTGGATGGAGGGTGAGGAGTAAGCAATGGATTTTTGGGAGGTGGGAGTGGCCGGTTGTGGGGAGATGGGAGGAAGTGGGTCCAGGTGAGGGAGGGGACTCGATTGGGCTGGTGGGAGTGGTATTGGGGAGGGATGAGAGGTGGTTTGGAGTTGGGGAAATGGGATCTAGGGGAGATAAGGGGGCAGGCTATTTGGGTAGTGGGGGAGAAAGTGGAAGCTAGACTTTAGGAATAGATCCTGAAATTTTGGAAGTGGGGAGGTGGGTGGTTATGGGTGGTTATAGCTAGTGGTGGAGATGGTTGGTCAGAGGTGGTCAGAGGTGTTAGAGTGCTCGAAGCATCCCGTGCGGCCGTCAAGTTTGGAACGATCTTCACATTGCCCCCAGCAGGGATATTTATAGGCGTAACCTTAAATTCCCGACGGGTTATTGGATTCCGACCGGATCCTAACCAAACCCAATAAGGACCCGTTACCAATTATATAAATATACCTCAACAATATTCTTTTATATTGTATATAAATGGTACGACATAACAAGTCACTTAAAACAAGAGTTAATAACGACAAAACATGAGTTTTTCAGAAACGTAAATATGAGTTTGAGTGATAAATCTAACCTCAAACAATAGTTTCAAACATTAAAGTAAATAGAACTGAAAACTCAAACCGATAACTGATCTCTAGTCTACTCAAACAGATCATCGTTATTCAGGTCAAAAACAACTTGCTCTCCTTCATTCTCCTTTTGATTTGCAAATAGTTATAATAAGAATGTCATGAGACAAAACTCTATGAATTCAAAAATTTGCTATCAAAGATAAAGTTATTAATTCTGACAGTAAAAGAACGTAATACTCTAAACAGGAAGAAAGAATTACAAATCAACATCTTTATCTAATTTACAAAAAAATAGAATATTTGATTTTATAAAATCAAATTATATTCTTTCGATTATTAAGATTATTATTAACAATTTCACAATTGTGTTATACCATCAAATTTGAAATGATACAACAAGTTGTGATCATTATATCATCAAGTTTGGAATTATATAATTAATAATCATAATATCATGACACATATCAGTAACTTCAATATTCCTTTTTGGAATAATATCAAAATCAAGCTTTGAATAAAAATAATTGTGTAAATCATCAAGTTTGAAATGACTGACAATTATTCATCTTTGTCTTTCAATAGATAGCATCTGAATTACTTTGGTATACTCAATCTAGATGTTTGAATGTAAGCAGATTTAAGTTCTGAATTTTAAAACATAAGAAAGGTATTAAGTTCTACTAAATGTACTTTAATCTCATCTTCCCTGATGTTTTAGATGTAAAAACATTATATAAGCCATAAATAAGAATATTTGCTACATTATCTTTTGATCTCACGTCTAATAGGGAGATTATCCACTGACTTGTGAGATAGGTCAATCAGGCATGTTTCATACTTAGTTGTCTACTCTTTTCATTGAACAATGTATTTGTTGCAATAGTTTTTGTGACTTGATTATCACAATAGATCAAAATAAAGTGCATTTTCAGACTCGTCATTGGAATACTCATTATCAGATCTTTAATCCATTTTGCTCCTTCTCCTGCTGAAGCTAGCATACAGTTTGATTTCCATAAAGGATAGTGCAATGCATGTCTGCCTCTTTGACTTCCAAGCTATGACAACTCCTTCTAGTATAAACACAAGACCACTAGTGGATCTACTATCACCAATTTCTGTGCACCAGGAGGCGTCAGAATACTTTTCAAACACTGGAGGATATTCACTGTAACATAAAACATACTTCTCTGTGTACTTTAAGTATCTCATTAGTCTTTTAAAGGCATCTCATTTGTCCTTCGCATGATTACTAGTAAATCTACTTAACATGTTGAGCGTAAAAACGATGTCAGGTCTAGTGCGGGTTGTAGCATACATGAGACTTTCTATGAGTTTGGAGAAATCAAACTATCTAATAGATGAACATTCATTCGGTTTCAGTCTATTGTTATAGTCATATGCAGTCTCAATATTTTTTCTCTTATTGTAACCCCGCTTTTCAGTAGATTTCTGATGTAGTGACTTTGACTCAGGGCTATACCCTCCTCACTGAAGTTCACTTCCATTCCTAGGATCGTTTTCACCACACCTAAGTCTGTCATGCTAAATTGTTTTGTCAAGATAACTTTCACGTTTTCCACCTCAAACTGATTAGTACTCAGAATTAACATGTCATGAACGTACAAGCATATAATTATCATTTTATTTGAACTTGTTCTTACATACAGATATTTATCTGATAGGCTGAACTTAAAACTCATGTTTTTAATACAAGTGTCAAATTTTTTGTACCACAATTTTGGTGTTTACTTCAATCCATATAGTGACTTAAACAATTTACAGATCTTATTTTCTAGATCTTTTACGACAAACCTTTTAGGTTAGTGCATATAGATCTCTTTAGTCAGATCTCCATTAAGATATGCAGTCTTGACATTCATCTGATGAATAGTAAAATGTGCAATAGATGCTACCGCGAGAAGAATCTTAATTGTCGTAATGTGACAAATAGGTGAGTATATATCAAAGTAGTTTATATCACTCACTCGAGTGAAGCCTTTGGCAACTAGACGTGCTTTGTATTTGACGATAATCCCATCAGAATTGAGTTTCTTTTTCAGAACTCACTTGCTTCCAATGGTTCTAGCCTTTTTGGGCAAGTCAACTAAAGTCCAAGTGTGGTTTTGTAAAAGAGAATTCATCTCATCATTTATGACTTCTTTTCAAAATAAAAAATCTCTAAGTAGATGGATCAGCTTCAACTTGATAAGTCACAAAGTTTGTACTGAAGTTTTTAAATATTTTTTCTCTATTAGATAGCTTTTTAGATTCTAAACCACTAATGTCTATACTCTCAGTGTCAGAGATCCTTAGTTTTAACTCAACAACAGTCTCAGTATTAATGGTTGACAGACCTGAAAGCGTCAGGTTTTTATCTTTAAAGAATTTATTATCAAAAAAAAACAACATCTCTAGATTCTATTACAGTATTAATTGAGAGATCTAGAAATCTTTCTGCAGCACTATCCTCTACACATTCTAGATAAACATGGGTTTTTGTACTAGGTCTAATCTTTGATCTCCTAAAGTCAGGTGTGCTAACATAAACGATACAACTATGAGTCTTAACATTGTCAAATCTATGAGGTCTCTTAAATAAAAGCTCATAGGGTGTTTATGTTAACTTTGTATGAGAAACTTTATTAAAAATGTGATTTGAAGAAATGATAGCTTCACACCAATATGTCGCAGGCATGCCAGCAATCAACAATAAAGAATTCAACATTTCTGTTAAAGTTTAAATTTTCCTCTCGACAATACCGTTAAATTATGGTAAATATGAGACGGTGGTTTCAGAGATAATGTCATTATTGACAAGAAAATCTCTAAACTCTCCTGATACATATTCTCCTCATCTACCACATCTTAGTCTCTCATCAGGATTGAACTTTTTTTTTTCATAGCTCACTTGCTTTCAATGGTTCTAGCCCTTTTGGGCAAGTCAACTAAACTTCAAGTGTGGTTTTGTAAAAGAGAATTCATCTCTGCATTTATGACTTTTTCCCATAATAGAGAATCCCTAGATCGCATCGCTTCCTTATAGGTAGATGGATCAATTTCAATTTGGTAAGTCACAAAGTTTGTACTGAAGCTTTTAGACACTCTTTCTCTATTAGATAGCCTTTTAGATTCTAAATCACTAGTGTATATAGACTCAGTGTCAGAGATCCTTAGTTCTGACTCAACAATAATCTCAGTACAAGTGGCTGACAGACCTGGAAACGTCAGATTTTTATCTTTATGAAACTTATCCTCAAATAAAACAACATCTCTAAATTCTATTACAGTATTAGTTGAGAGATCTAGAAATCTGTCCGCAGCATTATCATCTATACATCCTAGATAGACACAGGTGTTTGTCCTAGGTCCAATCTTTGATCTCCTAAAGTTAGATGTCCTAACATAAGCGGTACAGCCTCAAGTCTTAATATTGTCAAATTTAGAAAGTCTCTTAAACAAAAGCTCATAGGTTTTAACTTTGCATGAACAACTTTATTAAGAATGTGATTTGAAGTAAGGACAGCTTCACCCCAATATGTCGCAGGCATGCCAGCAATCAACAACATAGAATTCAACATTTCTGTTAAACTTTTATTTTTCCTCTCGGTGATATCGTTTAATTGTTTTGAATATGAGACGGTAGTTTCAGAGATAATGTCATTACTGGCGAGAAAATCTCTAAACTCCCCTGATACATATTCTCCTCGTCTATCACATCTTAGTCTCTTAATTTCCATGTCAAGTTAATTTCCTACCAAATTTTTGAAAATACGAAATTTTTCAAAAGCTTCATTTTTGAATTTAAGAAGATAAATGTGGCTAAATATAGAGTAATTGTCGATAAAAGTTATCAGATACTTCTGAACTCCTATTGTGACAACTTTTGTAGTCACAAATGTCGGAATGTATTAACTATAGTAGTTGTGTGCTCCTAGAAATCTGACTAAAAAGTTATTCTTGTTATCTTAGTTTGAGCACAAACCTCACATTTATCAAACTTGATTGTTGTGTCTAAGGGGATATTGTGAGTTTTAACTGGCAGGAGTAGCTTTATATAATTTACGTGTCCTAGTTTTACATATAAAGTCATAGAATTTATCAGATTTTAACTAACTTGATTTACTAATTCGTTTGCTAAACTCAACATATACATCTCATTTACAACATAAACACAATCAAAGTAATGTGAGTTAATCATTAAAGTTACTCTACCACCACAAATGTTAAAAGACATACCACCATCGCATAACAGATTAATTGAAACTAAATTAGCAGCTAATGTGCACCCGAAGAGAGCAGCAAATTTGCAGTCCCGGTTTGGCTTACCTGAGCAGTGTCTTCATTCGCAACAGTGACAGTCTCTTCAACTGCAGTGACATCATTCAGAAGTGCAAAATTGTTACAAACGTGTCAGATAACACCTGAATCTAGCCATCATTTTGTACTGTCCTTCCATTTTTCAACCATGACAACAAAATTGACAGACACAGTCTGATAAAACATGTTTGCTTTGTTATTGTTGAAAGTGAGCCCGCCGACCATAGAAAGGTCAAGGCCGACCATATAAAGGTCAAGACCCGGGCCCACAGCCCGACTTTCAATAGTTATTAGTCTTAGGTGTATTAGATTCGCCCATTTTGGGTTGCTTGCATTTGGAAGCACAGTGACCACACTTATTGCAGTTGTAGCACTTGCCTTTAAATTTTTTAATTCCCTTGCTGTTGTCAGCAACCGCAGGTGCACAGATGGACAGTTTAGTCTTCCCAGGCTTAGGCTTTCACCTAAGATGCATAATCATGTTAGCAACATAGTTCTGCTTATTAACCGTCTCTATAGCGTGTCTAGTCTGGTTCTTGTTCTCAATGCAAATAAAACGCTTGAGATCTTTCAAACTAAGTTGCGTCTTCTTTTGATACATCTCCGTCTTGAAGGAATACCATGCCGACGGGAGCTTGAAAATAATAGTTCCTGCAACAAACCCATCTGACAAAAAAAATGTTCTCAGTGTTAAGCTTGTCCACGAGAGTCTCAAAATCTGCAACTCGTGGAAGAATCTTCATGTCTTCAGTAAAGGTGAAAGTCATGAACTTGTACACCAGGTGCGTCTTTGACATATTCTCTTCCTCTCTGAACTGCTCCTCCAGAGCGTCTCAGATCTCCTTTCCAGTTTTCTTCTTAATGCACATCTCTGTCAGCCTGTTTGAGAGACAATTGAGGAGGTAATCATGATAAATGTCTTCGTCATTAGTCCAGTGTTCCTCATCCTCTCCTCTTGCAAAAGATGCAAAGTCGGACAGCACAGTATAAAAGATGTTCAAATACTTCATATCGAACTGGGTGTTCCGCTTTTAAGCACTGAACTTTGAATTGAAGAATTTCTCCAATTTGATCATCGACACAGGAGAGGAGAGATTGCTTCTCTTTGACATTGTGGGTTCCTATCCAAAAAACTCTAGATTCACAGTTAGAGCTTCTTCCTCCAATGGAGATCTCTACACCCAACAACACCCCTTTCACTATAAGATTTGGGCTAACAAAATGTTAGAAGATGAAAGTGAGAGAGATAGAAATCTAAGAGAAGATTAGAAACTAGGGTTGAGAAGGATAAAGAAGAGAAAACCTGGAATTATTCTTGCTTGCCAACCAAGGGGGGTTCCGGGTATATTTATACTCGGACCCAAGGCCGGCCGGCCAAGGGGGTCGGCCGGCCCGGATAGGGGTTGAACCGGGTTGGTTCAGCCCCCGAGGGCCAGTTCTTCAGAGAGTGGGGGCTGAACCAGTTGGTTCAGCCCCATTGTCGCCTTCGTATCTCCCTCGTCGTCTCGTGTACAGACGCCCAAATAGCCGGGCTCCGTCCGAAGGCGTAACATTCCCTTCCTCATCAAGAACCAGCTTGTCCCCAAGGTGGTAATCGGGGTAGAGCTCCCAAAACTCCAACAAGTCGACCCAGGTGTTGTGCTCTGCTGTCAGATTCTTCCACTTGACTAGTAACTCAGAACAATACGCTGTCTCGACGCTTCCATTTGATCAACAGGATGTCTTCAGGGATCGGGCGTAGCTCGCTCGTAATGGTAGCCTCAAGCAAGAGAGGACTGGGCTGAATAGTTTCGCTGATTTTCTGCTTCAACAACGAGACATGAAAAGTTGGATGTATCCTCGATCATTCGGGCAATGCCAGCGTATAAGTAACCGGCCCAACCCGTCGGGTGATCTGGAAGGGACCATAGTAACGGGGTGCCAGCTTCTGGTTCGTCCGTTGTGTCACAGACAACTGCCGAAAGGGGCGGAGCTTGAGAAAGACCTCATCCCCCACCTGAAACTCTCGATCTGTCCGACGCTTGTCGGCTTGTGCCTTAATGCGATCCTGTATTGTCCGGAGATTCTTGCGCAAAGTGGCGAGTGTGCGGTCACAATCAGGGAGTGCACGGTCAACTGCGGCCAATGTCGTACTATCTGGCTCATAACTGCTCAGTGATGGAGGAGGATGACCGTACACAATCTCAAAGGGGGTTAGCTTGCTGATCCAATGGTATGAAGTGTTGTAACAGTACTCAGCCCAATGCAACCAACTCGTCCAAGTGCATGGCTCATCCATAACGAAGCAGTGGAGGTATGTCTCCACGCCCCGATTGAGTACCTCTGTCTGGCCATCTGTCTATGGATGGTGACCCGTGCTGAAACGTAAAGAGATCCCTTGTAATCGAAACAGCTCCTTCCAAAAGTTGCCAACGAACGTTGAATCATGATCCGAGATGATTGCCCGAGGTATGCCATGAAGGCGGACAATCTCGCGGGCAAAAAGAGCGGAGATAGATTCGCCAGTGTACGAATGGCTCAACGCGAGAAAATGTCCGTATTTGGACAACTTATCGACCACCACCAAGATGACGGACTTGTCTTTAGACTTGGGCAGACCATCAATGAAATCCATGGAGATAGTATCCCAAATCTAGTGTGAAATCTCTAAGGGCGTAAGTAACCCGGCTGGGGAAGTGGTTTCATATTTCTGGCGCTGGCAAGTGTCACACTGCTGAACAAATAGCTGGATATCCCGGCGCATCCCTTTCCAAAACACATTGGCCCGTGCGCGTTGAAGAGTGTGGAGAACACCGGCGTGACCACCTGTCAGCGATGAATGGAACTCATGAATCATGACCGTCAGCAAAGCAGACTATGAGGGAATGACCACGCGACCCCGATAATACAGCCTGTCATTCTGGAGATGGTAGCCCGGAGCTGTCGCACGCGCGTGACGCAGATCCTCCACAATAGTCTGTAACTCGCGATCACGCTGCACCTCATCCTGTATCTCGTCAATGGAATCTAACAATGGTGTAGAAATCTGGGCAAGGGCACCCTCAGGCAAGCGGGACAACGCATCAGCAACCCGGTTGTCCTTCCCTTGTCGGTAGACAATCTCGTAATCATAGCACAGAAGCTTGGTCACCCACTTTTGTTGGAGAGGTAAAGAGACCCGCTGCTCCAAGAAGTGTTTGAGACTCTGATGATCCGTCCGGATCTTGAAGTGTCGTCCCAAGAGGTAAGGCCGCCACAACATGAATCATCGCTAACATCTGTTTCTCATACGTGGACAAACCGAGCGTCCGGGGGGCTAACGCCTTGCTGTAGAAGGCTATGGGTCACCCCTCCTGAATCAGCACAGCCTCGAGCCCCACTCCGGAAGCATCAGTCTCCACGACAAACTGCTTGTTGAAATTTGGAAGTGCGAGGACCGGTGTCGTCGTCATCGCCCTCTTGAGCGCCTGGAAGGCGTCCTCAGCCTCCCCCCGCCAGAGGAAGGCGTCTTTTTGCAGCAGCTGAGTAAGAGGCTTGACAATCTTGTCATAGTCTCTCACAAATCGATGATAGTAGCCTGTGAGGCCTAAGAAACCCCGCAGTGCCCGAATAGTCTGGGGTCGCGGCCAGGTAAGCATTCTCTCAATCTTCTAGGGGTCAGCCTTGACGCCTTGAGCTAAAACGAGATGTCCCAAGTACTCCACCTGCTCTTGCCCAAAGGAACACTTGGACCGTTTGGCATAAAGCTGATTCTGGCAGAGAATAGAAAAGACTTCTTCGACATTGGCCAAGTGCTCCTACCAACTGGCGTTGTAGATGAGAATGTCATCAAAAAAGATCAGCACAAAGCACTGTAGAAGCTCCCGAAAGATCTCGTTCATGTTGGCCTGAAAAGTGGACGGCCCCCCGGTCAGTCTGTTGGCCATCACCAGGAACTCGTAGTGATCGTCGTGTGTTCAGAAGGCCGTTTTGTGGATATCTTCCTCCTGCATCAAGATCTGATAATAAACAGATCGCAAATCGAGTTTGGTGAACCGCTGTGCGCCGTGTAGCTCATCCAACAACTCTTCAATCAGAGAAATGTGGAACTTATCCTTCACAGTAGCACTGTTCAGTGCGCGGTAGACGACACAAAACCGCCACGAACCATCTTTTTTCTTAACCAAGATAATCGGGGAGGAGAAAGAACTCGCACTGGGGCGGATGATCCCCGCAGCTAACATTTCCCGGACACTGCGCTCGATCTCAGCCTTCTGCATGTGCGGATATCTGTATGGCCGAATGTTAGAAGGCTCCCCCCCCCCCCCGAGCACGATCTGGTGGTCCCGAAAGCGCGGTAGTGGGAGAGCACGGGGCTCCTGAAATATGTCAGTATACCGATCGAGAAGAGACTGCATCTGGACGGGTACCTCAGATGCCCCTGTGTCAGCCGCCTTGATTCCCAACAGCTCCGCCATCATGCTTCCTTCCTCGTCAAGCCGCTGAAGACTTCGAACAGATATCTCCTTAACCGGAGATGCTTTGATGCCCTTCAAACAGAACTGCTTCCCGTGTTGTGAGAACTCCATGATCATGTGATCTCAGTCAAAAAGTGACTCGGCGTAGCTGGCGCAACCAATGCACTCACAACACTATATTGGAACCTCTGATCGGAAAAAGGTAGACATTGGTTCGTCCAGTGTAGCCCTGTATGTTGAGCTCCACCCGCCTCAATACTCCCTCACACTGCAGTTTGCTATCATCGGCCACCATAACCTGAAAGGACGCCCCTTGATCAACCACGTGTCCCACTCTGCGTGCCACCTCAGGATGGATGAAATTGTGGGTACTCCCACTGTCTATCAAGATCCTTATGTGCATAGTGAGGGGGCGGTGTAGCCCTCCAACGCCTGTAGCGAAACTCCGAACTCGGTCACTGCCAATTCCTCTGTCAGCTCCGGCTCAGGACCCTCGTCCCTCTCTTCTTCCTCATCCTCATGTAGCATGAACACCTGAACCTTCTGACATTTGTACCCCGGGATGAACTTCTCGTCACAGTTGAAACACAACCCTTTGTCCTTTTGCGCCTGAAGTTCTGCCCAAGTCAGTCGAGTGACAACCGACTTGCTTGGACCTTGCGGTTCCTTCCCGACCATAGTCGTGGTGGTCGTGGTCGTAGTACGTGTAGTGTTGTGGGCACGTTGTCTGTTGTAGCATTCTTCATGTATCCGAGCGAGACTGATCGCATGGTTCAAGCTGCGGGGCATGTAAGACTGGATCTCATCCCGCAAATAGTCCTTGAGACCCGACACAAAACAACTGAGCAGCGTCTTCTCTTCCCAATGTACTCGGTTCGCCAATTTTTCAAACTCAGTACGGTATTCCATCACGGTACCCTTCTGACGACGCTTTTGCAGGAGTGCCTCAAAGTCCTCGTACTCCAACAGCCCAAAGCAAGCGGTGAACCCGTCCACAAAGTCCGTCCAGTGCACATAATCCTTGCCCCTCAAAAACCATTACACCCACTGGAAAACATCATCTTCCAGATGGAACGATGCTAACTGCACCTACTGTCCTTTGTAAACTTCTTAATAACTGAAGAACAGTTCTGCCTTTTGCAGCCACTCCAGAGCATCGCCGGCATGGAACTTCGGAAAATTCATGCGTGTCAACTTTGGCGGCATGTACGGCTGCTGGCCGACCTGTCCACGCCATCCCGCCTCCTGTCCCTAACCCGCCGGCCTTCTTGGCTCATCGTGTTCAAAAGGCATGCCCGGAACGCCTTGCCGAAACGGTCCCGCCACCGGAGCACCACCCCACTGCATGCCTCCTCTTGTCGGGTGAGGTAGCAGCCCCTCCCCCCCCCCCTCCATATGGGGGAATCGGCCACCCGCCACCTCTAGCGCCCAAACTGCCCCCACCGGTGTCGAAACCGACTGTACCGAACCCGCTGAAGCCACTCCCGGCTGCTCTGAAAGCGTTGGAGCCACCCCCGCCTGCACTGAACCCGTCGGAGCCAATCCAGGCCGCTCCGACCCCGCCGGGGCCACCCCCGCCTGCGCCGAACCCGCCGGGCCCAATCCCGCCTGCGCCGACCCCACTGGAGCCGATCCCGCCTGCGCCGATCCCGCCTGCGCCGATCCCGCCTGCGCCGATCTGGCCCCGCTGTGATGCTTGCTCCCCTTATCAAGACAGCTTGCCCTCCGTTTGCGCCGATTCGTTGCGGATCGACCCGTGCAGCGGAAGATCCGCCCGGATCCTCCTCCTACACCGCCTTACCCTTCAAATTTTGTGCCAACAATGTCATCATCTCCTCAATCCGGGTGTCGATCCGTTCTTCTAGCCTTTGGGTGGAAGTTTTCACGTTTTCCTCGATTGCGGCCACCGAATCAGTCAATCCCACTAGATTTTCCTCTAGGGTTTCCAAGAGCCTGATTTCCTCTTGCATTCTAGTAGTCACCATGGTGGAGAAAAAACCTCTGATACCAATTGTTAGGGGATGAAAGGGAGAGAGATAGAGATCTAAGAGAAGATTAGAAACTAGAGTTGAGGAGGATAAAGAAGAGAAAACTTGGAATTATTCTTGCTTGCCAACCAAGGGGGGTTCCGGGTATATTTATACCCGGAACCAAGGCCTGTCGGCCCCGCTAGGGGCTGAACCGGGTTGGTTCACCCCCGAGGGCCGGTTCTTCAGAGAGTGGGGGTTGAACCAGTTGGTTCAGCCCCGTTGTCGCCTCCGTATCTCCCTCGTCATCTCGTGTACTGACGCCCAAATAGTCGGGCTCCGTCCGGGGGCGTAACACAAAACTACAGCTGAAAAATAGACGCAACTCTTAGCTTCTCTTTACAGATGGGAAGATCACCAACAATAGCCCTATATCCAAGTAGAGGCGGTGATTTTCCTGTAGAAAACTGCCAACATGGGGAAAACAGTGCAGCGGGCGGGATAGGAATTCACACGATAGGAGGCGTGGCTCCAGGAAAATAATAAGATTCAACTCGCAGAAGGCAGTCCACCAAGTGCGAACGGCGGCAAAAATCACTCGAAAAACGGTGAAGAACGGGAGAGCAGCGCCGACGAAGAACCGGATACTGGATCTTGCAACCTTGAGTGGCAAGGAACACGTGATAGCCGCGGGATTACTCCCCGTTCCAGATCTACGACAGGAACAAGCGGAGAAAACTCACAGGAAGAGGTGGCGGAATTCTTCCTTGCAGGCGGCGAACGAGCGGCGTGATCCTCCTTTTCGACTAAAAACGCTGACCTCCCTTTCCTTCTTCCTGATCGACCACAGGAAAACCGGCGAACGAGCGGCGAGAAAATTGCAAAGAGCAGAAAATTCACCAACGGCAGGACACAAAACGCGAGAAAAAACCAGGATGGAGACTGCTCGCGAATTCAAAAAACTATCCCGGTGGCGCCGATTTTCACAGAAAAAACGGGAGCGGGAGATTCACGGGAGAGGGGGCTAGGGCACTTCAATGAAAACTTCGAGAATGTTACAGTACTCGAAGCATCCCGTGTGACCGTCAAGTTTGAAGCGGCCACCACGTTGCGCTCAGCAGTGCTATTTATAGGCGTAACCCTAAATCTCCGACGGGTTATTGGATTCCTACCGGATCCTAAGTACTAACCAAACTCAATAAGAACCATTTATCAATTATATAAATATACATCAACAAGAGGTGGTTGTCAGGGTGGTGATGGTGGCCAAAGAAGTTTTTGGCGATCGCCGAAAAAACTAAAGTTGGTGGAAATGGAATGGGATGACGGGGAATCACCGGGGGTGACCGAAAAATGATTATGGGGATCACCAGAGACGAATACGAGGGGTTTTGATGAAGATGGTGGGCTGGTTATGTGGATTTGGAGGGAGGGGCTGTAAGGAAGTGGATCCACGACATGGAAGATGGAGTTAGAAGGTCGGTAAAGGGATGGGGAGGTGACTGCTTGGGGCCGGCAAGGTGATGGAGGGTCTTGGAGGGGGGAATGAGGATGAATGTGGTTGGCTGAGATTTTGAAAGGGGAAATTGAGGAGGGGACTGGCTATTTTGTGGGGGAATGAGGAGGAGGAGGTGGTGGACGGCAGAGGGGAGGGAATCGGGAGGTGTCTCACGACAATGGGAAGGAGGGAGCCTGGGCTTCCCTCCCGGGGTCGTCTTTGGCACCGAGATGATCAAAGAAGTGAATTTTACACTCAATTCTTCAATCCCCAAAATGAGAGTCATCACCCTCAATATATAGACTTTAGGGTGGGACAATGGAGGTTTATGATCAGACGATTGTTCCAACTCCAAAATAAATAAAAATACAACTCGAAACCCTAAAAATGGAAAGAACAGCTAATCCTAAGATCGGCGATACGCCCAAGATAAGCGTTCCCGATCGTCGTTGTGCCCGAGGTCGTCGTGAGTAGACCCGATCGGGTCAGGCGAGCCGCACCCCATCAGTTGTCCATTGCTACAATGCTAATATGCCTAGTATTATCTTTTAAAACATTGAGAAGCTAATTCATTTTTTGCTGATTTAAGCTTCAAACTTCAAACAGTGATGTTAGACTTGCTCTAGCTACTTAGTGATGTTGATTATGATAATTGAATGTGTTTCATGATTCTCGGTTCGAATAGATTTTCCATATAGAACATAAATAACATCTGTATCTATATTTATAAATAGACGAATTGAAATCTCAAATTTTCACTAAATGAATCAAACAAAAAAATCACCTGCTTCCAAGGTCCATCAGGAATAACTATATAAGCAGCGGGAATACATTCGAGAGCAGTGCCCGTACTCAAACAAACAATAGAGGAAGTCATCTTCCTGCTCGCGTAAGATCTACCGCCGCTCCAAGACTGAAGAAACTCAGAAGGTAACATGAAAATGAGTCAGTAGAAACCTCGGTCAGAAGAAAATGCATCAAATAAAGACTCGCCCTTTCTTTAGCGCGAAGAGAGAGAGGCCGATTCAGAGCCAGCGCCATTGCAGGAAAAAATAGAAGAAATTGTTTAGAGAGCGGAAGGAAGAAAGGAGAAGAGGTGGAGGGTCGCCGGAGAAAGAATCCTTCATAGTAGTCGGGCACGGCGGCGAATATTAATACGGTAACTAAACCCAGGGTTCTACCACGGACCGGCCTACTTTCCTATTTTGCTTTGAAATAAACCGGTTCGAACTTCTTTTTTTACTAGGAATCCATTATTCAAATAAGTTTTATGAAAATTGAAAACTATACGTTTGAGCACTCTCTCTCTCTAATTTAGATGGTGTCTCCCATAATTTAGGCTACGTTTGGAGAAATTTCGAGCTACAAACAGTCAGAAATCTCATGCCTCCACTAATTTAGGGGGAGGTTATCGAGAAAATTTTCACGTGCATGATCTGCGGGCTAGATCCACGTGCAATCCATGAGCTAACCCCAGCGTGTGATCCCCCTGTGCGATCCACTCGCCAAAACCGCTCCCCACAGTCGTGGCAATTGTCGTGCCAACCACCGCCTCGCAAGCTGCCGTCGTCAGGGCACGCAGCCGCACATCCACGGCCGCAAGCGCCCGTGGCCAGCCGCCGAGGCTTGCGGCCGCGAGCGCCCGCAGATGGCCTCCCTGAAGGCCGTCGTCGTCTCCCGCGCTCCCGAGACCGCGACCGCAAAGGGGCGCAGCCGACCTCATGGTCGGCTGCCATCGCGGCTGCACGCCTGAGGCTGTGAGGGGCCACTGTCGGCCCCCGGCTCGCCGCTCCCAGCTCCCCGGGAGGCCTCCCACCGTCAGGGGCTCGCCGCCGGTCAACCCCTCTCCTCCGTCGTTTGATCATCCCCACGCGATCTCCGTCGTTCGATGTACGGGTAACCACCGGCGTAACCACCCATTATGGGTGGTGCACGTAGCCGAAATTATATCGATCTGTGTGTAGTAATTTTATAGAAAATGTGCATAGCTAACTACATTAATTTGGCCTGCAAATAATAATTATAGTGGATATGATTTGCAGATAGCCGCATAACCATCATAACCACTAATGTGGGCTATAAATAGGACCTCGGTCTTTCCTTCATTATCATCCTTGATTCCTCCAACTTCTCCTCCTACGCACAAGAGATTTCCACCGAGAATCTTCATCGCCTTCGAAAGTGCTCGGGATGGAGTTGTCCTGGGATGGGTGACCTCCTGGGAAGTCCCAGTAGGGGCGCTTAACGGAATCATTTCTCATCAAAAGGGAAGATGCAGCCTCCAACAACCCATTGGTGGGCATGGCGAGGGATTTGGGGTGCATGGTCTGCAGATCGGTTGAGACTTAACACTTTCGAGTTGGATGATAGGGGTGCCGATGGTCGTCCTTTCTAGCTGTGTGCTAGGTTGGTCGTTACAAAAAAGTAAGTAATTATAAGTTCTTTCACTTCTCATCACCAAGTGAAAGAACTTTATAGTTAAGCGTGCTCGGACTGGAGCAGTCCTAGTATGGGTGACCTCCTGGGAAGTCTCCATAGAGGCGCTTAACTGGATCACTTATCATAAAAGAGAGGTTGCGGCCTCCAACAACCCACTGGTGGGCATGGAGAGGGTTTGGGGTGCATGGTCTGCGAATCGGTTGAGGTGTAACCCTTTTGAGCTGGATGCTGGGGGTGTTGGCGGTCGTCCTTTCGAGTTGTGTGTTGGGCAGGTCGTGCGGGGTGCGGCCGCGTGCGTGTTGGCCGAGCGCGCGACGGCCGCGCGCAGACCGGGTGTGCCAGCGCGTCCTAGCCGTGCTTGTGCGGGGAGTTGTCTAGGTGCATGCGCTGGTGCGACCTCCTTCTTGGGTGCTCTCATGACTTGGGGAAGCACGGCTTCGAGCGCATGATCTGTCCGTTCGGGTTCATGCGCACTTGATCCGAGTATTGCTGATTTGACTTAGAAATTTAAGAGGGAACTTCATCAAGCCTAAAACTTTTTAGTGTTGAAAATTGATCAATGCAACTTGATAATGCTAAGAAATGATATTAAAATATTCTCGTGCACATGTTCTATTACTTTTAATATTCTTAATGATGTTAAATTGTTTCTCAAAAATTGGTAATTTTGGATTGTATTAGGCATAGTAAAAAAGACAAATAGCATAAAAGGAATTTATATTGCAATAAAGGAACACGAATACAATTAGGAGGCAGGTAGCCGACAAGTACCTTGAGGTTGGGTCCTCCAAGGTACTCCCCGCTCCAAGAAAGCCAAACAACTAATACTCAAAAGATAATATGACTCTTGACCTAAAGGCTCCTTATATAAATGGAGTCATTCATTACAAGACAAAAAGCATAAAAGACAAATACATAATAAATTATGAAATATAAGATAATCCCTAAAAGTTTCCCTGCCTTCGAGAGAGCTCGCGTGTAATGAGGATCGTCATCCAAGTGCGTGTGGCGCATAAGTAGCAATTATAAGGAAACTGTGTATCTTTCATTATTCTCTTTAAAATTCTCTTTGCCCTGAAATAACAAAATTTAACTTGGGGGGTATTTGATAACATTAAATAAGTGACACTTGTTCACGTCATAATTCACCACTACTTTGCAATAATTGATTGTTCATGTGTTTTTTATGGATTTACACATTATTTGTATTTTTATGCTAAATTATTGAAGGAGGAGCATATTGGAGTAATTGGGAGCAATTTTGGAGCTAAAGGAACCACTAGGGACAAAATAGGAGCATTGGCAAAGGCAAAGAAACAAAAATGAGGAAACACATGTCCAAAAGCATGACCTTGCGTCCCAATAAACCGTTGCTAACTGAACTTGTGTTCTAGTCGGATGAATGGATGGAAAATGCATACATGGCCGCACGCCCATGCGCCATAACTATGTGTCATCACACACCCACGTGTCTGCAGTTCAATGTAAGAACACGACCGTGCGTTCTTCAGGAGACACACCTGTCCGATTAAACAAACACATGACCGTGAATCTTCAAAAGGCACACCCATGCGTTTAGCAGCACGCCCGTGCATTTGACATGTTTCTTCACTTTCCTGGCATTTGTTGGAAGTTGTATCAAATCGCGACTCTGTATCCACGCATGATCATGTGCTTTACCCTTTTCTATATCGATATTCGTTTTTTCATTATGACTAAGAGGAACCCTTTTAAGAGCTCGGATTTCATTCCTTTTTTAGCACTCTAGCCTTATTACAGAGTCCTCAGAGAAAACCTAGAGACGAAGACCATTGGAAATTGATGGTACTTTGTTTGTAAAGCAAGTTTTAGAGTTTGGATTGTAGATTCTCTACAATATTGAGAGTCTATGTAAAGTTTGTTTTTCTATTCTCTTCTTGATATTGTAATATCTGGAATTACATATCCCTTCATTACTCTTCAATTCTCTGATTCTCTTGTAGGGTTTATTGTTTAGTTACCTGAATTGATGCGCAAATTATTTTTGGTGAAGGTGTTTTATTTCATTCGTGCTGCGTATGAATTCAGTTATTCATGTGCATATTGTGTATTCTAGCTTAGTTGGTCACAACTCTAATTTTGTGTGTAATCATTAATGTCAGACCACGAATCAATTGATTTACGAATCACGTGAATAGAACCACAGATTTAAATACCTAAGGACCATATGGTACTAGTCTATGCGGTAGATTCATTCAAAATATTGAATGTTGTTAGTATTTTTCGCAGTGCATTAAAGCTTTTATTTTCATTCTAGACACTTTCAGGTCACAAAGTGCCGTATGATAGTGAATTATAACCGATTCGCATGGACCAAGGGGCTTTGACATGCATAGGAAGAGTCATTGTCATTCCTTCATGGATTTTTACAAAATCACATTTATTCACACATAATTAATCCAAGTTAATAATGATAGTATAAAGCAATCACCCTAGACTCCAATTCTCATAGTTTTAAGCCTTGACTTCAACTATTTGTTTTTCTAGTTTTCTATAATCATTAGTTAATTTATTTTACTTCTTTCATGTAGATTTAACCCCTCTTAATCAATCATCTACATAAGTTTTGTTTAAAGTAACTATAGTGTCGTTCAATCATAATCCCTACGAAGACGAGACAATCTAATTACTTTTTATTACGTATGCGACCAATGGACTTGCAGATATATAGTACGTGTTAAACGGGCACATCGGTATCAAGTACACTATAACTCAGGGGCGGAGCTATCTAGGGACCTGTGGGGGCCCGTGCCCCCACGCATTTTTCGGTCCAGTTCAGTGAACCGCAGGTCCGCAGCCGAGTTCCCAAAACCCTAAACCTGGAGTCGACCCCGCGGGCCGCATCATTTTCTCCCGACTCCTGATTCCAAGTATCTTGTGCCCCCACACTCCAATATTTCTGGCTCCGCCACTGCTATAACTGCGGAACCAAAGAAGAGAGGGTGTACACAGTCCTCAGCATTAAAAGTGCGGTTTGAGGGTCAGTATTCAGCATTCATAGTAGTAAGTTAACAAATAAAGGTCAACTATCAAAGATCAAGTCTTTTTATTTTGAATTCAACTTGAGGTCGACATTTACTGTAACTGCTTCATGATTTCAACTCCACTATCAAACACTGAATTTCATTACACTGTTATTTCTTTCAGCCCAACTCATTGACAATCAAGGAATATTGGCAGATGATTTTCACTGTCGTTTACCGACTGCAATTTGTAATCAACTGTTTGCTCAGCTAGTGGACTATTGTTATATCAGGTATACTATACTACTGCAGCAAGTCGACTAACAGACTCGAGAAACAGAAATTAGAACTCATCATACTCAGCACAATAATCAAATACAAAGTACGACTTCGAGCAGCTTACTAATGTGTTATCATATATAATTAGATCTGTTCATCAAATCATCACAGATTGTTTCCACAACTATGCTCCGATTCCAAATACCATCAAGCATGAGTTTATATATGCGAGTTAATAAAAACTGCGGCAAAATAAAAGTGTGGAAAATAAAATATAATGATGACGCCTTAAGCATTGTTGCTCAAGAATCCCATTTGCGAGTAAACGCTAGTCTCAGCTTTGCCCCCATTGTTGGTCGTCCTCCCCGTCTGTAACACTCGCAATATGGTTTTATATGACAACTTTCATTCAAGCCAACATTTGGGATTGAAAAATAACATTAATTTTAAATTCTACCTTCAAAATTCCTCATAACTGACAATTTTATCTTCACATTTAAAATTAGCAAAATGGCTTCAACACTTTTTAAACATATTTTAGATCCACAAACAACCAAAATAGCACAAATTGGGTAATGGCACTGGAGATACTTAAGAAGTTGGAGAATAAAGTCATTCAATTGAAGATGAAACATCAGCAGTTGATAACATTTCAACATTCCATTGCATAGCTGAATACTTCATAGCACTAGGAAACATTAACAGTTCCATCAGAACTCTTTACACAACAACTATAATTTATTTTCCTTCAAACTGAAAGAAAAATGGATAATTTTTCGCAGGTTCATTAAGTTGGAATGCTGAATACATAACTATGTTTAACATAATGATTGTTCAAACAGTAACACAATAGCTTAAAGTTCTTCCAATAAGATAGATTTTTTTATTAAAAAAACATATGGGGGAAGCTTTAATCTAATAAGAAAAGTGAAGAAACAGAAAGTGTGAAACCATACCAATTCCTTGGGAGTTTTATTTAATTGTGAGGTTCCATCAAATTCTAACAATATAAAGAACTAGAAGAGAAAATCCTGCATAGGTGCATGACCTTCTTGGCTAGATTCTCGGTTAGCAGCAATGAGTAAAAATTTTGATCACTGAAGGCAAGGCAGTGAAACAACAAAGAACCTAGCATACTTAAGTCTAGGGCAAAAGATCATTTGTTTCAAGATGCGGGGGGCGCATCGACACATGAACCTCGTGTTCCTCCGGCTCGGGACCTTGTTTAGGAACCATGATCTCTAAAACAGTTCCAGTCTCATCATAATATGCTTCTATCTTCGCATCTTCGGGAATTCGAGTTGCGAGCGAAATCTCTCTCACAAACTCTCCGGGAGGGCAATGCTCCGGTGTAGGATCCGTCAGCTTGAAGGTTCTATCATGTCTCTTCAGGGAAGGCATCCGCGCCGTGCTGATACAAAATATCTTAACAATTCCATGAGTAAGACCATTCCTCCAGCAAACCTTGACTCTATGCTGGTCTGAGAAAGGCAGGGTCACCATTATGAGATAGCCATAATCATCCTCATATATTGTTTTGGCAGCAGTCACCGGGCCGCAGACATGCCTCATCACACCGCTAAAATCATTAATCCATGACGAAGAATTCAACGGGAAACAACAATCAGAGCAAGAGGAATTTAATGGGAAACAACAATCCTCATCCATGGCATGAGGTAAAGAATCCTTCTTTCGCTTTTGATCAGCTTCCTGGTTCAACAAGTTGAGGACTTGACTGCCGGGGAATCTCGTAGGAGGCACGAACAAGTCACTTTTTAAGACAAAATGAGATCTTTCAATATCTAAATCAGCAGCAGCGCCGGGAAGAGTTCTCCATGATCCAAAATCGCTGGCTTCAGCTGGAATAGAGAAATTGAGATCCCTCCCAGTAAGCTCAGCCCACTTCTTCCTGTCTCCCTCACAAACAGCAGTCAAATTGGGATGAGTCACAACCTCAATCCCATGTATGCACTGTGGGTTTGATAGACCTCTGTATTGCTTTCTCTGCATGCGGTGGGATCGAACGAAGCCCTTCTCAGGGCTGAATGGAAAGAGAGGTTCGCCGAGGCGAGAGTGGCCGTT
Organism: Platanthera guangdongensis; assembly: GCA_039583875.1. NCBI lineage: Eukaryota > Viridiplantae > Streptophyta > Magnoliopsida > Asparagales > Orchidaceae > Platanthera > Platanthera guangdongensis. The sequence goes on from CM077161.1 coordinate 678,440, forward strand.
CATGTAGCTGCGCAGCTGCATCTTTCCCAGCGCATTCTCCGGCCGCTCTTTAAACACCCACATATACATGTTCTCCATGTCATGCTGCACCAGAAAAACGTCGACTTTCAGATCGGATTTGTCGAAACTGGAAAAACTGCTGGCATCTCTTGTGATGGCGGCCTTGGATTTGTCGGAGAGGATTGGTTTGAAGTAGAAGTTGAAGAAGAACCAGGCTCCCCAAATGCTTTCCCCTCTTTTTGTGCACTTGCGGCTGCAGATTTTGGGGAGATGAAAGATGTCGGCTTGGGCGGTTTCATTGACATGGGGGCGAAGGCCAACCTCGAGAATTTCCCATGAATCTGAGTTCCAGGAAGGGGCCGGCTGGGAGGAGGTGGAATGATCGGCAGAGAGGGGAATGTTGATGTCGGGGGCTGGAAGAGAAAGAGACATCTGCTGGCTCTGCTGGATCATCAGCTCGCGCTTGGATTCATCATTTGTGGGATCCATGGATAAGAAGGTGGAGGGGAAGTGGTTCTCCATTGTTAGGGAAGACATGAAATGAATTTCTTTGTGTGTCTAGAAGTGAATAATAGAAAGAATGCCGACTGACCTCTTCTTTCTTTCTTTCTTTCTTTCTTTCTTTCTCCTTCGTAATTGCTATTCAATTAGCAATTCTAGAAGAAGAGTAATGGGGACAAACACTCTTGACAAAACCTCACAATCCTCTGCTCCATAAAACCCATCGTCAAAGTGCCAGCCAGAAACATAAACAAATCTCCCACATTGCTGAAAATTCGTCGCTAATGTACAAGTAAAAAACGCTTTTATAATTTTCTTCTGTCTGAATTTATCGGATTGTGTAATCAGAGATTCCGTGATAAACAAGCTGATAGAAGCCCAGATTCTTGTTCTAGAGAAGTGTAAATTTACAGGGAAGGGGGTGTCAATGGCCCACCCCTCGTGATTTTCACTAATTTAGTGGTATTATGGGGGTTAACTACCGCGCATGTGATCCGCATGTCCGATCTTCCGTGCTGTCCGCGCACGGATCCCACTACACGCACGATCCAAGCAACCACCGCGGCCGGCCACTAGCACCACCGTCACCGGCACCGGGCGGCCGCGCCACGACCGCCCCTCCCCGCGACCGCTTCCTGCGACGACGGGGCCTCGCCCTCAAGGGGCGGCCGCACCCCGTGCCCTCCCCCCCCCCACGACTGCGGGGCTGCACCCGCAAGGGGAGACCGCGCCCTGTAGCCGCCCCTCGCGGCGGCATTCCCTCCCACCACGGTCGGCCGTTCCGCTGGCTGTGTGCACGCTCGATCTGTGGCTGTGTTCTACTCTACTTATTCGGTAGTTGTGTGCACGCTCGATCGCTCCCCAGGCTAAGACGGCCTAATTTATTCCAGTCTAGTAGGGGGGTTGAGTGGCCGCAACAGTTTGACGCCGTCTGTAGGAACACGTTACCAGAAAGCTTGAAAGAGTTTTCTGAAAACTCTAAATACATTATCCGCTACTCAATGATACTCGTGACTTAAAAAGTCGTACAAATGAGAGAACATGTCATCTCAGAGCCGGCTCTAGTATGCTTTGTAAAGAATCCGAAGAACCGCAACCCGGAAAAAGATTCAGACGAGATGCTGCCAAAACCTTCGGGGATGAAGATCCCATTTGGGTACACACTCCACACAATGATCCTCTCATAATAAGTGCATGATTGGGGGATCCACCTTATAAAGTAAAAATGACATGTTAATAGCGGAAGTTCAGCCGACGTCTTGTTCCTCTCTGCCCTTCATGGAATCAAACTTTCTAAGGATCACCTCGACCCCGCGTTCGGGCTAGTTCACGGCATCGACAATCGTTCTATTTCCGTTCAATGAATGGTCTCTCTCTCAGTCATGATAGGTGAATCACCAAGACAAGCGACACATCGTATTCAATCATGGTGGTGGATTGCTCCTCGCCTTACAATGCAATTTTTGGCCTGCCACTGCAATCAATATTTAAGGCCATCCAATCAATTCCGCACCTGATTTTAAAGTTCCCCACTGACACTCAACTCGGGGTTGCACGGGGCGTTCAGAGACAACACATGCATTGCTTAAGGCTGGATAGGGGAGCGCAAAGAGCGTCTGGAGACCGAATCTGTGTTAGATGTTGCTGGGAGCAGCAGATCTGAAGACCTTGCAATGCGATGTTGTTTAGTGTTTTCCATCGTTTATCTATAAATGTTCATGACTAACTTCAAAAATTGGGGCTGCTGTGCAGGAAGGGATGACATTTTTAGAGATAGGGTTGAGATTGTCCCTGTTATATGTTATTGTTGTGTCCCCTTTATAGAACTGTCCAAAAATATTGTTGTTTGTTATTGCGTGGTGTCGCCCATTAGTATCCTGCGAATGAACGAGTTTTGAAATAGAGGACTATGTCCATAAAAGGACGGCATTGTTATTGTTAGGGTCTGTTGAACTTTCCCGGACCTTGGAGTGAGCATGGATTATCTCAACTTAAGTCACTCACAACCAGAAACATATGCAGCAACAAGAGTCTTTATTGATTAACAACAATCTTTATTACAAAGCGAGACATACATGACGAGACATGTTTCACCACCACCAACACAGGGAAAGCAGAGACAATTACAAAGACAAGACAAACACAAGCCGTCGATGCTGTCCGCGTAGTCCGCGCGAACAGACCGCCCAGGCCGCCACAGAACAAGCTGTCTGCATCAGCCCCGTCGACCTGACTGTCCGCCAACCCTGTCTGCATAGTCCGCGCGGATAGGTTGCCCAAGTCCTCCATTCACCCATTTTCACTTCACAATTTTCAACACTCCCCCTTGAAGTGAGAAGCGGTGAATAACTCCAGCAGCTCCCGTAACCTTGCACATGGTCCCTCCGATAACATCTACGAAGAGATGTATAAGGCATAGTCCTCGCCCTGTATATCATGGACCATGAAGGAGCCCTCAAGCATCTCCCAAAAGGAGCCATGCTTCCCTCTGCCTTCTTCTTCAGCTTCAACCTCCACTCATGCATCACAGGAGTATCACCAACTACCTGGGCACAAGAGCCCAAGCTTCATCCTTCCTCAGCCTTGGTGTCAACCACCTCCTTGATTCTAGTGGGGTCATCACAGCTAGAAGGTACTCGCTCGACCTGAGGGCTCGCAAGGAAACATGAGACCAAGCTCGTCGTGTTCCCTTCGTTATATCGAGCAGGTGGGTTACTGATCCTCTTCGATCTCCGAAGAACCTGATCACGGCTAACCACCTCCGTTGCTCCTCCTGAACCAGCTCCGTTCCCGGCCAAACTCGGAATATTGCTCCCCTTGCTTCATGAACAAGACGCCACCTCACTGGAACCAGGAGCACCTAGAGCAACGCTCCCCCTGCTACTTGAACCAGAAGTCTCCGCTCTCAAACAAGAACTACCTGGAACATCTCTCCCCTTGCTTCCTGAACCGTAAGCCTCCACCTTCGAGCCAGAAGTACTTGGAGCATCGTTCCCCTTGCTTCATGAATCTGACGCTTTTGCCCTGGAGCTAGAACAACCTGGAGATCCTGGTGACTCAGGCAGCTCCACCTAAACCTTAGCAGCTGTAACAACCCATTTTTCAGCAGGCCCAGTTTTGGGGTGACACGACCTAGGATACGGGCATGTCCCAGGGCGTGTCCTGCGTTCGACGAGTGTTCGGGAGGAATAGTCGACGAGTGGTCGACAAAATTTGGTCGACGATCGTCGAGTGCTTAGGACACGGCCTGTGACACGGACGTGTTACAAGGTGTGTCAGCGCGGTCGACAAACTCAGCCCGACGAATTTGAGCTGGGGCGTGTCTAGTGCCGTGTCATGGGCACACGGCCTAAGACACGTGCGTGTCACAGGCCGTGTGAGTCTCGGGTGATTTTGAGATTTTTCAGCCTGATGAACACGGCCACAGACATGGGTGTGTCTGAAGGCGTGTCGAGTGACACGGCCCATGACACAAGTGAAAGATATGGTACCTAAACACCTAGAGGGGGGGGGGGGGTGAATAGGTGACCTAATCCTTTTTAAACTTTAATGGCAGCAATCAGTTATATCACAGATTTCTAACTACTTTTGCACAGCAATAACAAAGCATACACAGCAAATAACAATCACAGCACAGCAGACACAGTGATTTATAGTGGTTCCCCAAGCTTTGGGTGCATCCACTTTCCCCCTTCGCCTATCTAGCAGTGTACTAGATTCGGCCAAACTTCTCCACTGTCTCAGAACCCAAATTGGTTCCTACTCCTCAGGCCCAAGGCCTTACAACTCAGCTTTTCCCAAAGCCTACACTCAGCCACAAAGGCCTACACTCAGCCAATCAAGGCCTACACTCAGCCAACAAGGCCTACACTTAGCCAACAAGGCCTACACTCAGAGATTTCAATCTCCTACACTCAGGCTCTCAAGCACTACCCTCAGCCTTTATAAATACAGGCTTACAATTCACTCAGATCCAAAGGATCCTACAAGTTAAAAATGAATTACAACTATTAACTCAACAAACCTAAGACAAGAGAGGAAGGTTGTGAGTTTCTTGATGAGTTCTTGGAAGAACTCAGCTGGATCCAATCTGACTTAGCTTTCTTCAAAGCTTCTTGAAAGTAGAACTGAATAAGAATGAATCCTTCTGCAGTTGTTCCTTGATCTCTGTCACTTAGAATTCAGAATAAATCTGAACCCTTCTTCTCAGCCTAGTTCCAAAGGCTGATTTCTTGGATGGAGCCCTCTCTCTCCAACTTCTTAGATCTTCACTTGGACAGCTAGATCTTCTTGTGTTGATACTCTATGTACCACTTTGATAACTTGTTTTTCAACAATCTGAACTCTAGTTTCTGTAAACTGTAGGTGCCTATTTATAGGCCTTCTTCATGGTAACCGGCTGGTCCGGTTCATAACTGTCTTCTGACATCTCTGACAGGTGCTGTAGACCAGCTGGAACGGCAGCTGTCAAGTCATCCAGTCATTTCTTGAAATCTCTAACTGTCTGAAAGTGTCGAGACTTTCTGTCTTTAAGTGTCGACACTTATAATCCAAGTGTCGACACATGCTGTGTAAGTGTCGACACAAGTCCACAAGGTGTCGACACAACTCCTTGTATGTCTCGACACAGATTCTTCTTCAGGTGTCGACATTGAAATTGAGTGTCGACACAAGTACTTGATCTTCTATCTTTAACTGAATTCTTCTAAGTGTCGACACATCACCTTTGTGTCGACACAACTTCTTGTGTTGAATCTGTTAAGTGTCGACACAGCTTCTTGGTGTCGACACATAGTCTTCTATGTTGATACTTGCTGAGTGTCGACACAGCTCCTTGTGTCGACACTTGATTCTTCTGTTTAGACTTCAGCTGAGTGTCGACACATTCCCTTAGTGTCGACACTTGTACTTAGAATAATTTGACGATCTTGCTGTTCTTTGCTAAGTATCGACACTGCTTCATGTGTCGACACTTTCTTCAAGTGTAGAGTCTTCAGCTGAGTGTCGACACATTATTCTAGGTGTCGACACTTACTTCATGTGTTGACTCTTCTGTTGAGTGTCGACACTTTGTTCTTGGTGTCGACACTTTCTTCAAGTGCTGACTCTTCTTGTTGTGTGTCGACACATTGTTCTTAGTGTCGACACTTTAACTTAGTTTCTGCTGACTTTTGCTGAGTGTCGACACAGCTCCAAGTGTCGACACTTTCTGGTGTAGACACAGCTTCACTGGGTGTCGACACAGCTCCTTGTGTCGACACTTTCTGTCTGCACTTTTCTTTAGTGAGTGTCGACACAGCTCCTTGTGTTGACACTTTCTGTCTGGTGTCGACTCTGCATCCCAGGTGTCCACACAATGACTCCAAGTGTCGACACTGCTTGTCTGGGTGTCGACACAAGTCTTCTTAAGTGTCGACACTTTCCCTCTGGGTGTCGACACATGGACTTAGAAACTTTTTTCTTCAGTCCAGTAATTACTTAACCTGCACAAGTAAACTCAACATACATCAAATACATTATGATGTATATCATTGAGTTGGGTGAGGCTTCTTCAAATCAGGTACATTTAACCAATATACCCAACAACAGGCGTGTCACATGGGCGTGTCACTGGATTGGATAAGTCGGTGGAGTGCCACTTGAGGCACACGGCCTGGGACACGAGCGTGTCATAGGCCGTGTCAGGCAAATTTGTACTTTTGTGGCAAAATCGTGGCCGTCCGTTCTTTCAGCTGGGATCCAATGGCTGAGCTGTCTCCCTGTTTCCTTAAGGCCGTGGATGAGAAGGAAAATCTCATTTTTCATTTGGTCTTCTCTTTTTGCATTCTTAGTGAGAGAAAGGGAGAGGAAGAAGGAGGAGGAGGAAAGGGGCTGGTCACTGGTACTACCGCGGTATTCCGACGAGAGATTCGAGGCCCGCGTTGCAGAGGAAAAGCTATTGCGGATCTTCCTAGCCAATTAAGAGCTCATGGCACCAAATAGGTCTTCAAGGGTAACGACCTTTCTTCCTAGCCATGTGAAGGCTTCCTTTTTGGCATATGTATGTGATTACCCCACCAAAAGGTGCCTGATTTTGGGAGTCTTTGGGTTGATTCATGGAATCCCATTTGTTAGCATATAGATCCGAAAATGGAGTACGGAATAGACATGCTGTGTGAAGCCCATCTGGACAGGTTGGTCTGGATTGGTGATGTTGCATACGAACCGAAAAAGACTCTGTGATAAACGCGTAGTTTAGGAGTCAATGAGTCGGACCTGTGAAAGAAAGTAGCAGGAAGTACTGGAGTGGTAGTCCGGGAAAATACCCGTAGAATGCTTGTGCTGCTTGTGCTATTGGGTTCGACCTGTGAAAGGAAGTAGCAGGAAGTACTGGATTGGAATTCCAGGAAATACCCTTTGTAATGCTTAATGTTCATAGGGAGTCCACCTGTGAAGAGAGTAACAGGAAGTACTGGCGTGGTAGCCAGGAAAGACCCCTGACATTTGTGATATTTGCGGTATCTACCTACGAAGAGAGTAGCAGGAAGTACTGGTGTGTCCAGGAAAGACCCGCTGATGTTGTGATATGAATGGGTGTAAGAGAAATACCCGGGCTTGAATGCCAGAACAGGATCGGTGAGACCTACCCGCGCCTTTATTTAGCCGCGAGTACGTTGTACTCGGTGATGGCAAGACGATTGCGGGGGGGGGGGGGGGGGGGGGGGGGGGGGGGGGGGGGGGGGGGGGGGTGGAGGATCCGACCTGCATTATATCCGTCCAACATGAGACTAGAAGGTGCGGTCTGTTGGAGCGCATAGCAAGAGTCTTAGGCCTACGTTCCGTGATACAATGGGGGCTACAGGCCAATCCCGGTTCACTAAGACTATAAAACTCCGGCTGCACGCCATGAAGTAAATGCTCAAGTGAGTTGTCATTGGGTTGTGACCCTAATGCGGTGGTGGGCAACTGATTTGCCAGTACACCAAGAATGTGCCTTGAGTGCACGTACCGTTGGGCCGGGTGGCTGACGGTTGTGATGGCATGTGTGCGTGAAAGCACATTATATGCGACATATATATACATGCTTGTGATATGCTATGTCTGCAGGGAAGATTACCGCTGCCCCGAGAAAAGGGGTAGAGTCGTTATAATTTGGTCAGCTGAATGCTGACTGTTGCCTCTGTTTTCCACCCTTGGGTGGAATGTCCCTGTGCAGGTGCTGGAGAACCGAGCAGGATGCATAAGGGCTGAAGTCCCTACTGCTTTTGCTGCTGCCGCTGCTAGCCCTCGAAGGCGAATGTGGATGTAAATGTTATGCTTTCTTTTGATATGGCCGACCTGCGTGCCAATGTTTGGGCCACTGTTTGAAAGCCCTGTAAGGCCATAAGGCCAACGATTTATATGTGTTGTAAGACATTCCTATAATCTATAAAATGTGGAGTTTTATATGTTGGACATTCAAGAGAGGAGTTCAAGTGTATAAGATTCCGCTAGAATGCAATGTGTAGGTGCGCTGTGCTACTCTGGTATCACTCCGTAGCTTCATCGTCTGTTTTGTGGTATATGCTGTAAGGCCCCGGCCGGACCTTCTAGTATATGTTATATGAACGGATGTGGTTGTTACATTTTTGATATCAGCTGTCTTGGTCTTTCCCTCTCGAAGTCGTGGTCGACTTATTTTGTGGGGTGGCAAGCACGTGTCTGTGCAAACCACGGTAACACGTTTGAACTCCTGAATGTCCATGATAGGAATGCAAATTCTTCTGTTTGAGAAACCTGCGCGTTCCTATTTTATGTTGTTTGCTTGTGTAAGGCCGCTAATGTGTGTGTCTTGTCCCCTTTAGGTGACTCGGAGTGGTGCGGGGCAATCGGAGCCCCACCGTTCGGATGAAAGTACGATACCAACTGAGGTGCCTATGTAACAGCCCAAAGTGCAGAATCAGGAAATTTTGGGTGACACGGCCTGTGACACGGGCGTGTCCCAGGGCGTGTCAGTTGACACGGCCTGCGACACGGGCGTGTCGCAGGGCGTGTCGAGGTTGTGTCGACGATTGGGCTTTGTCTCGACGATTTTTGCTCTCGACGATGCGTCGAGAGGAGGCACACGGCCCAGGACACGGGCGTGTCCAAGGCCGTGTCGCATGCTCGACGATTTTGTCTCGACGATCGTCGAGTGTCGAGAAGTGAGTGTCGAGTGTTGAACACGGCCTGTGACACGGGCGTGTCACAGGGCGTGTCAAATCAGGCGACGAACTCTGCCCGCCGAAGGTTTCGACAGGGCGTGTCTTTGTGCCGTGTCTGGGCACACGGCCTGGGACACGGGCGTGTCACAGGCCGTGTGAAGTCTCGGGATAATTTGGGATTTTTTCACCCAGGTACACGGCCACAGACACGGGCGTGTCTGAAGGCGTGTTGGTGACACGGCCCATGACACGGGCGTGTCCCATGGGCGTATCACTGGTTTGGATAAGTCGGTTGACCACCGCTTGAGGCACACGGCCTGGCACACGGCCGTGTTTGAGGCCGTGTCGGGTCAAAATTTGTGTTTTTGGCAGAATCGTGGCCGTCCATTCCTTCAGTCTGGATCCAAGGGCTGAAGCCTCTTCCTCTTTTTCCTTCAAGGCCGAAATCAGAGAAGGATTAGTCATTTTACTTTGGCCTTCATCTTTCTTCAAGAGAGAGAAAGAGAGAGAGAAAGGAGGAGGAAGAAGGAAAGGGGGCTGCTGCTGGTGGTGCTGCGGTTTACCGACGAGAGATCTGAAGCCAGCGTTGCGGAGGAAACGCTCTTGCGAGTCTTGTAAGCTAGCTTGGAGTCCATGGCACCGAAGCGGTCGTCAAGGGTAACGACTTTTCTTCCTAGCCATGTGAAGGCTTCCTTTTTGGCATATCGTGTGATTTCCCCCACCAAGAGGTGGCTGATTTTGGAAATCTTTGGGTGGATGCTTGAATCCCCTTGTGTTAGCATATAGATCTGGAAATAGAGTACGGAATAGGCATGCTGTGTGAAGCCCATCTGGACAGGTTGGTCTGGATTGGTGATGTTGCATACGAATCGGAGAAGACTCCGTGATAAACGTGTAGTGTAAGGAGTCTATGGGTTATGCCTGTGAAAAGGAGTAGCAGGAAGTACTGGGGTGGTAGCCCAGGAAAATAGCCATGTGATGTTTTTGGGTCCAACCTGTGAATGAGGTACAGGAAGTACTGGTGGGACCAGGAAATGCCCTTTTGTGATGTTTGATGTCATAGGGTGTCCACCTGTGAAGCGAGTCACAGGAAGTACTGGTGTGCCCAGGAAAGACCCCTGACATTTGTGCTTGTGCGGTGTCCACCTGTGGAGAGAGTCACAGGAAGTACTGGTGTGCCCAGGAAAGACCCGCTGTTGTTGTGAGGAAATGGGTATAGTGAAATACCCAGGCTTGAATGCCAAGAACAGGATTGGTGAGACCGACCCGCGCCTTTGATATAGCCATGAGTACGCCGTACTCGGAGAAGGCAAGGCGATTTGAGCAACGGGGGGTGGAGGATCCGACCTGCGCTATGTCCGTCTGACGTGAGACCAAAAAGTGCGGTCTGTTGGAGCGCATAGCAAGAGTCTTCGGCCTGCGCGCCATGACACAATGGGGGGCTACGGGCCATCCCGGTGTCCGAAGACTAACTCCGGCTGCACGCCATGGAGTAAATGCTCAAGAGATTTACCGTTGGGTGATAACCCTGATACGGTGGTGGGCAAGAGGTTGCCAGAACACCAAGAATGTGCCCTGAGTGCACGGACCGTTGGGCCGGGTGGCGAACGGTTGTGATGGCTTGTGTGCGTGAAAGCACCTTTTGATGATATAGCTTGCCATACTTGTGATATGATATGCCTGCAGGGAAAAATATCGCTGCCCCGAGAGAAGGGGTAGGGTCGTTATAATTTGGTCAGCTGAACGCTGACCGTTGCTTTTGTTTGCCACCGGTGGGTGGATTGTCCCTTTCCAGGTACGGGAGAACCGAGCGGGACGCATAGAGGTTGATGCTCCTGCTGGTGTTGCTGCTGCTGCTGTTAGCCCTCGAAGGCTAAATATGTTCTTTTGAGTGTTTTCTTTTATTGTGGCCGGCCTGCGCGCCAAACTGTTTTAGGCCACTGTGTGAAAGCCATGTAAGGCCATAAGGCCAACTCTTTTGACTTGTTGTAAGACATTCCTATATATATATAAAATGTGGAGTTTTATATTTGGACATTCATGAGGAGTTCAAGTAGTTTAGGCTTCCGCTAGAATGCTTGTGATAGGTGCGACGCGCTACTCTGATATCATCATGTACCTTCACCGACTGTTTTGTGGTATATCCTGTGGGGCCCCGGCCGGACCTTCTAGAATATATCATATGAACGGATGGGGTTGTTACATTTTTGGTATCGGTCGTCTTGGTCGTTCCCTCTCGAAGTCGTGGTCGACTTCTTTTGTGGGGTGGCGAGCACGTGTTTGTGCCCACCAACGTCTACGAGTGAACTCCTGAATGTCCATGATAGGAATGCATATTTGTGTGTTTGAGGAACCTGCGTGTTCTTCTTTTGTGTTGCTTGCTTGGGTACGACCGCTAATGTGTGTGTCTTGTCCACCTTTAGGTGACACGGAGTGGAGCTGGGCCGTCTGAACCCCAGCGTTCTGATGAAAGTACGGCACCAGCCGCGGTGTCTACACCTCCACCGTCTACAGAACATGTCCGTTTAGTTGCGGAGGCCTTATTTACCATGATCCAAGGCCAGCCACTTAGGCAGGAGCAAGCGGCTGTGAGGCCCGAACAGGTGGCGGCAAGGCCGGAACCTGTCATGGATGTGGTTCCTCGAGCGGCTGAGAAGCAGCTAACGCGGTTTATGAGTTTCCATCCGCCTACGTTCTCGGGAGCGGGAACCCCGACGCAGGCTGAGGATTGGTTATCGCGCGTCAAGCGAGTGATGACGGCGATAGGAACGGCGGAGCATCAGAAAGTTACCTTAGTGAAAGGGGAAACTAGATCTCATATACTCTAGAGGGGGGTGAATAGAGTATATGGTGCTTTTTATAAACTCAAAGAAAAACTTTTTCAAAGGTCTACAACAATTGTTGTAATGAGTGTAAGCAGGGAAGCAGAAATAAAATAAACCACAAAACTAAGCTATGCACAAAAGAATCTAGTCCAGAAACAAAAGAAAAACATGCACAACCAGAAGACACAAGGAAATTATAGTGGTTCCCCAACTTGGGTACATCCACTCTTCTACCACCCTAGGTAGGAATCCACTGCAGGATGAGTTGATCAGGTGTCCTGGGCACCAATGAGCTTTTGATAAGGTGCTCAAAAACCAAATCAGATTTTTTGATCAGGTGTCTTGCCACCAATGAGCTTTTGACAAGGTGCTCAAAAACCAGATTCAAACTTTTGAAGGGAGTTTGAAAAACCCTTTACAGAATGGGGGTGAGAGAGTGATGGAAGTCTTCTCTTTCTCAAGCAACTGAGAAGACTATGTGGATTCAGTGATGTTGTCAAAGCTCCCCCTGAGTCCTGGATATCTTCAGGAAGATGAGCTTTGCTGAGGGTGATAGGCCTTCAAATGTAGATCTCCAGCAAAAGATGATTTCAGCAAGCTGAAATGTTGAGTGTCTGGAGTCTTGAGATGATGTTGGCCTTGAACACTTTAGAGCTGAAGAGATCTGAAGATTTGCTTGAAAGCTTGATCTCTTTGAGAAGTGTTCTTCAGAATTCTTGTTGACAGAGGATTTTGAATATTGTTCTGTAATCTGTATTGTGTGTGTGTCTTCTTCTTGTTTACTGAATCTCTTGTCTATTCCCTCAAAAAAAACATTCTTCTTTTATTCTCTGTATAGAATATTATTCTCTGTCAAAGATAGCCGTTGGTCTGCATTAATTTCAGCCTTAATTGCATAATTTCTCTAAAGGAAAGTCCACTGATTTGTTCCTTGAAAAATCCCTTGAAACTTGCTCCAGAAGTAAATAAAAACGGCTGGCAGATCTTCTGAATTAAATGCAGAATAACTTCTATCTAATTTGAATTTGAACTCTGAAAGATAACTGAAATCGTCGAACTGAGCTCTGCTATCGTCGAGCTGAGCTCAGCGAACTGGAAACAGCAAGCAGCAAAGAAATCGTCGATCTGAGCTCAAAGATCGTCGAACTGAGCTCAGAGATAAAGATCCAGTACAGAGTCAAAATCGTCGAACTGAGCTCAGCGATCGTCGAATGAAGTTCGACGATATTGAGAAGTTGAGCTCAGCGATCGTCGACCAGAGCTCGACGATATAAGGAGGGTTGAGCTCAGCGATCGCCGAATGGAGCTCGACGATCTGTCAATAGTTGAGCTAGACGATCGTCGACCGGAGTTCGACGAAACGTCGTGCTGAGCTCGACGATTTGGACTTGGTCTCCAGAAAAACTTGGGTCTTCAGGGCAGCTTCCAAACCTAGACTCCTGATCCCTTAGACTCAATTCTACTTGACCTATAATCTATACATAAGGTCAAAACATAGATTCCTAGAGACATAGTGATCCTGACCCAAATTAGTAATAGGGTGTTCCAACAATCTCCCCCTATTTGGGTTAGGAAAACTATTTACAGACATTGAAAAACAAACAACATCAGACAGAAAAACATAAAAACAACAATAGCAAGACACAGAGCAGAACCATCACAGATATATATATGATATCCAGAAGGCAGTCACAGAAGTCAAGAATTATCACCTTACAGAGTTATTCCTTTTCTTTGCCTTTTACCATTTTAATTTCTCTGTTGGGATTTAATGCTTCCTGTTTGGATCTTGTATCATCAGCTGCACCCAAATAGATCTGCTTTGAAGCCCTGGGAACCACTGCAGCTGGATGCAACTCCATGTACCTGTCTGCATCAAAAAACTTACTGGAAGCATATCTTTCTAACTCTTTTTGCCTCTGCTCTGACATGGTGGATATGTTGGAGGTGTCTAGCCCTTGTTCCTTTGCTTTCTTTATCTGATCTAAGGCAGCCAGTTCTTTCATCCTTGCAGTCCAAGCCATAGGATTTTTCTCAGGATCCTCAAATGGAACAGGTGGCTCATACCTGTTGGAAGAAGTTTCTTGAGGGGTCCTGGCAGTCACTGTATCTTTGAGCTTGTAGGGAAAAGGACCAGAAGATGTGTCTGATGGAACATGTCCTCCCCTAGAATAAGGATGCTGCCTGGAGTGTCCTTTAGAGTAAACCTGAGTTTCTCTTTGGTTTCCCCTATATCCTCCCCTTCTAGAGTGAGAACCCCTAGAATGACTTTCCCTTTGATAAGTTCTTGCATGAGGCTGGTAGGGAGCCTGGCTTCTGGCAGGGCCTGATCTTGCAGAGCTGCCACCTGCACCTGCATCAGGTGGAGGTGGTGGAGGAGGATGAGGGTGCTTGGACTGAGAAAAATCTTTATCAAGCTTCCTCTTCTTCTTCATTGCCTTTAACTGGTTCCTGGAGAATTGCATCCAATGCTCAGAGATTGGGCAATTATGCAGAATATAGTATGGAACATCATTATCATCTCTGACTTTGGCAGGAGGAACTCTCTTCAAGGCCTTACTTCTTGCCTTTCTTTTCCTTGCAATTGTGGCAGATGAGTCATCAGAAGCAGTAGCATAATCCTCAGATTCAGAGCTTTGTTCATCATACAGTGCATCAAGCTTTTTCATCAAATCCTCTTTTAACTGGACAGCAGCTGATGGGGCAGAAGATACAGAAACAGGAGGAGCAATAGGAGCAGCAGCAGATGTTACAACAATTACAGGAGCAGCAGCAGCTTCAGAGATGATAACTTCTACAGCAGTGGCAACTTCAGAGGTAGCAACTACAACAGCAGGCTCAACATCAACAGCCTCTGTCATCAGTAAATCCTGTGAGAAGGGCTCAACAGCAGCAATTGAAACAGTTTCTTCCTCAGTAGTAACAGCAATTCCAGAGGTAGACACAGCATTGTCTTCAGCAGCAGCAGCATCAGCATCATCATAAGCAGCAGTCACTGACTGAATAAAATCAGAGAGGATTCTGGGGTCACAACAGGAGAAGGGCACTAGAGCCCTGGTCAAGTCTTCTGACTGGGCAGCAAGAACCTCTGGGGGCTGGACAGTATAGACTTCTGGAAGGCAGCTGAAGTAAGCAGGGTCAAAGGTAGACAGCAAAGACCTTAGGTCTATGGCAAGAACTGGAATGGCAGCAGCAGCAGACACAGAACCAGTGGCAGTAGCAGTAGCAGAAGCAGCAGCAGCATCAGAAACACCAGCAGGAGGAGCAGCAGCAGCAACAGCAGCCTGGAAGCTGGCTTCATAGGGCATCTCCCCCTGCCTGGATGCAGAAACCTGTGCATCAAGGCACACTGCTGGGGGTGCTGCTATGGGGGTAAGGAAAGAGGACAGCCTGGCAGAGAGAGCTGCCACTGATTGTTGCAGAGGAGCTAAGGAGGCCTCCATGAGAAGGGAGAGCCTAGGAGCAAGGAGCTCATACAACAGATCAGCAAGGGCTGGGAGATCTACATGCTCAAGGGGAGCAGAGGTAGAGGGTACAGGGATGGCTGAGGGAGCTGGAGGAGGAGGGCTGAAGGGTGGAAGGGATGGCTCAGGAGAGGGTATGGTAGAGATGGAGGGTACAGGAATGGAAATGGAGGGAGTGAAGGTGGGTTGATCAATAAGTTGATGGAGAAGGTCTTGGAAAGTTGTTGAGGTGGTGGGAAAATCTGGAGGAGAGGAGGGGGAATCATCCATGTAGGATTCATCCAAGAGAGTGAAGGATGGAATGGATGTAGAGGAGGTGACATCTGGAGGTGGATAGGAGAAAAGGGGATGGAAGTGGTCTGCTGGAGGAGATGAAATTGTTGCTGGGGATGGAATTGAGGTTGGAGAAGGGCTGGATATGGTAATGGTGGAGGCTGGAATGGTGGAAGGAGCTGGGGTTGGGCTTGGAGAAGGGGAAGCAGCAGCACTAGCAGGCAGGTCCTCTGCAGGGGCAGAGGCCTGTGGTGGAGTGACTCTTAGAGTCCTGGTGCCTGAGGGGCCAGAAGAAGAGGGCCTGCTGGGCTTGGAGATTTGCCTATCCCATTTCCCAAACAGGGCACAGGTGAGTCTCTTGGAGGCATTGATGTGCACTCCAGAGGAGACTAGCAGGGCAGGGCATTTAGCCTGGAGGAAGATTCCCAGAATTCTTCCAAAGTTCACAAAAGTCTTATTTATCTTTTTCGTCAACAAGTCAAAGAATACTTCTCCCCAGTTCAAGCTTTTCCTGTCCACAAGAGCTCCCATAAGGCAGAGCTGGTGTCTGGAGATTGTATCATGAGCAGAATGCTTTGCCAAAAGGACTTTGCCTACTACATCAGCCAAAAACCTGTATTCCACAGACAGGTTTCTCTTAAACAGTTTGCTAGGGTTCCCCTCAGGATGACCCATCCTGGCAAGAACATCAGCAAACTCTTCTCCAGAGAGGTCAGCAGAGTCTTCACCATTCCTGAAGCCAAAAACTTCTGTCAATACTGCTGGAGTCAGAGGTACCTGGGTGCCACCAATGGAGCCAACTATGGTGTTTGTGTCCAGGTTGTGGGCAGTGTAAACCCATTCTTTAATCTCATCTGAGGCAAGTTTGATTCTGGTTGACATCAAGGCAGTTAATTGCTGATCTTTGAATAGGGTGAGAATATCTTGGAAGATTTGATCTGTTGTGTTGAAGGAATCGAAATCGATGTCAAAGCCGGCATCAAATTTCATGGCGGCGAGCACAGCAACAGAAACGGCCATGGTACCTGCAAAAATCAACAGACAAAACGACCAAGTGTAGAACTGCTTGGAGGGAAGAAAAGTTTGCAGAGAAATTGAAAGCGCAAGAGAGAACGACGACGAAAAAATGAGTTTTATATTAGGGTTCGACGCAGAAAAGGAAAGATCGTTGAACTCAGTTCGACGATCGAGGCTCCTAAAGGAATCTGAAGAGACTCCAAAATCGTCGATCTCCGTTCGACGATCTGGAAAGGCATCGAGCTTCGTTCGACGATCGTTCAGTGAACAAAATCGTCGAGCGCCGTTCGACGATCGTTGACCAGAGGAGATAGTCCATACTATCAGAGGGGCGCTGAACTCAGTTCGACGATTCTGGAAATCGTCGAACTCCGTTCGACGATCTGTGGGGAAATCGTCGAGCGCAGTTCAGAGCTCAGAGAATTTCTAGATACTAAGAAAAATCAGAAATTTTGCCTAGTCTTGGTCAATTTTAGCTTTCAAAATCTTGGGTTTTATTTGAGACTTCCTCCATCTAGCATGCCTAACTGATTTAGGAAGAAAGTATGTTTCTTTTCATCCAGAGGCTTGGTGAAAATATCTCCCCTTTGTAAATCAGTTGGGATGTATTGCAGTTCAATTTTGTTCTTTTCAACATTATCCCTTAAGAAATGATGCCTAATCTCTATATGTTTTGTCCTACTATGGAGGACTGGATTTTGAGCTATGGAGATAGCACTTGTATTGTCACAAAATATTTTTGACTTCTCTAAGTTGTAACCATAGTCTAGGAGTTGATTTTGAATCCACAATATTTGTGAACAACAACTGCCTGCAGCCATATATTCAGCTTCAGCAGTTGAAGTTGACACAGATGTTTGCTTCTTACAAAACCAAGAGACAAGTCTATCACCAAGGAACTGACAAGTTCCACTGGTGCTTTTCCTGTCAATTCTGCATCCAGCATAATCAGCATCAGAGAATCCAGTTAACTCAAATGCTGAATCTTTTGGATACCAGAGTCCTAGATTTGGACAACTTTTAACATACCTAAGAATCCTCTTTACTAATGTGAGGTGTGACTCTCTAGGGCTAACTTGGAATCTAGCACATATGCATGTAGCAAACATTATATCTGGCCTACTAGCTGTAAGATACAGTAAAGAGCCAATCATTGCTCTATATGTTGTCTGATCAACAGGTTTCCCATGTTCATCAGCATCCAATACAGCATTGGTAGGCATGGGTGTTTTCATACAAGATGCCTCAGACATGCCAAATTTCTTAACCAGCTCATTAGCATATTTGGTTTGAGAAATGAAGATGCCCTCAGCATGTTGTTTGACTTGCAATCCTAGGAAGAAGGATAGCTCACCCATGCTACTCATCTCAAATTTAGAATGCATCAGGTTAGAAAACCTTCTGCACAATTTTGAGTCAGTAGAGCCAAAAATGATATCATCTACATAGATTTGTACTAGTAGGGTATGGGACTTATGGGTTCTAATAAAAAGAGTTTGGTCTACTCTACCCCTTATAAAACCATTTTCCAAAAGAAAGCATGCTAGGGTCTCATACCATGCTCTAGGAGCTTGCTTGAGACCATATAATGCTTTATTTAATCTAAAAACAAAATCAGGATGAGTTGGAGAGATAAAACCTGGAGGTTGTCTGACATAGACTTCCTCTTTGATGTCTCCATTTAAGAAGGCACTCTTGACATCCATCTGATAAACCTTGAATCCTTTGTGAGCTGCATAAGCTAGAAATATCCTGATGGCTTCCAATCTTGCAACAGGTGCAAAAGTCTGGTCGTAGTCAATTCCTTCTTCTTGAGAATATCCTTGGGCAACTAGCCTTGCCTTGTTCCTTATGATTATTCCTTGATCATCCAGTTTGTTTCTGAATACCCATTTTGTTCCAACAATGGAATGATCCTTAGGCTTGGGGACTAGTTCCCATACTTTGTTCCTCTCAAATTGATGCAACTCCTCTTGCATTGCAATGATCCAGTGTGGATCATGCTCTGCATCTTGAATGGACTGAGGTTCAATTTGAGAAAGAAAGCAGGTGTGCAACAGGTTTTGGTTGACCTGATTTCTGGTTTGCACACCAGCTGAGATTTCTCCAATTATTTGGGTAATTGGATGGTCTCTTAATGTTACTAAATCAACAGGGGGTGTTGATTGTTCACCAACCTGTGTTGTTGTTTCCTCTTGTGGTACAACAACTGGCTCTTCAAGTGGAGCTTCAATGTGTTGAGCATTGCTTTCGTCTTCACTGCTTTCTTCTTCTTGAGCAACCTGTAGCTTGTTCATATCTTCAACTAGAGAGTGTTCCTGCACAGGTTCTATGGTAGAAGAAATCTTCTCCTTGAAAGACATGTTAGTTTCATCAAAAGAAACATGAACAGATTCCTCAATTTTCAATGATGATTTATTATATACCCTATAAGGCCTTGCTGATCATGGAGTATCCCAGAAACACTCCTTCATCAGCTTTGGCTTGAAATTTTGCTAGATGTTTCTTATCATTATTGTGAATATAGCAAATGCAACCAAAAATTTTGAAATAGTCAACTTTAGGTTTCTTCCCTTTGAGTAATTCATAGGGAGTCTTTCCCTTCAGTTTATGTATCAGACTCCTGTTCAGCACATAGTTGGAGGTGTTCACTGCCTCTGCCCAAAAGGATAGAGGTAGATGAGCATCTGACAACAATGTAGTGGCAGATTCAATAAGGGTTCTATTTTTCCTTTCAGCTACCCCATTTTGTTGAGGAGTTCTAGGAGCTGAGAAAGTATGCCTGATCCCTTCACTCTGACAGAACTCTTGCATAAGAAGAGAATCAAACTCTGTCACATGATCACTTCTGATCAGGGCAATGTGAGTATTGAACTCAATCTTTACACATTTGAGAAACTCTGTCAGACACTTAAAGTTATCAGACTTCTTCCTTAGAAAGAACACCCAAGTGAATCTAGAGAAGTCATCTACAATCACCAAAGTGTAGGATTTCCCTCCTAGGCTTTGTACTGTGATGGGTACAAATAGATCCATGTGTAACAGATACAATATCCTAGGTGAATCACTCTTATTAAGTGACTTAAAACTGTTTTTAGTTTGCTTGCCTAATTGACAAGCCTTGCAGAGTCCTTCCTTCTTGTAGGGGCCAGAAGGTAGTCCTCTAACAAGGTTGTCCTTGGATAGCCTAGCAATAGTTCTAAGGTTTAGGTGTCCTAATCTTTTATGCCATAAAACATTTGGTCTACAAACTGAATTGAATAAGCAGATATCTATAGTAGTTGAAAGAAAATCTACTAGGTAGATGTTACCTTTCCTTATACCTGTCAACACAGTTGTGTTGTCCTCTGACTTGATTTTGCATAGAGTTTTGCTGAAGGTCACCTGGTAGCCTTCATCACATAGCTGACTGATACTGATTAGGTTGTGCTTCAGTCCTTCCACATATGCTACCTTCTTGAAGGTTACTGAACCAATCTGGACTGCACCATATCCTTTAGTTTGTCCAAAGTTGGAGTCACCAAAGATAACTTTGGGTCCAAGCTTGGCTTTAAAGGAATTAAGGTTGTCCCTGTTCCCTGTCATGTGCTTTGAGCATCCACTATCCAAATACCATTGCTGGTTAGGTGTTGGATAGGTCTTCACCTGCACATAAAACAATTTACTTGTTTTTGACCCAGTTTACCTTGGGCCTAGGTTGATAACCTTTAAATTCAGAAATAAAGGACATCCCTGGCTGACTCTTATATCCTTCAGGATGATATCTCCTTGGAGGTAAAATCCATTCAGTATAAGAGTTAAATGTTTGGGATGAGAAACTCTCAGGATTCAACTTTGATTTGCCTTTGAAAATTTTTCCACTGCTCTGACCTCTGTTCGACGATCTTGGAGCTGAGTTCGACGATCTTGGGTCAGATCGTCGAGCTCCGTTCGACGGTCGACTATGGCTGAGGTCAGGAATGTGAGATCGTCGGGCTGCGTTCGACGATTCTGGCTGAGATCGTCGATCGGCGTTCGACGATTTTCCCTGAGATCGTCGAGCTGCGTTCGGCGATCGTCGAGCTTCATTCGGCGATCGCCGAGCTTCGTTCGACGATTTCTGCTGGGACTTAAATTTTTGAGGCAGATCAGAATTTTTCCTGGCAACCTCTACAACTCCTTTTCCCTTGTTAGATATAAACTTGATGGGAGTTGTTAGGACTATAGGTTGGCTGGATGAAGCACCCAAGCCCAGTGTACTGTTAAGTCTAGAGTTCACTGTGCTTGTGATGTCCATCAGCTTGATGCTTCTCCCATTAAGGGATTCTTCAAGCTTCTTGGCCTCAGAGAGCTCACTTTTCAGTGTAGCTATCTGTTCCCTATAGTTCTCCAACTCCTGAGAGAGTTTGAGGTTTTCTGACTTTAAGCCATTGTGTTCAGATAATTGATTTCTGAGAGAGATGATCTCTTTCTCAGACTTTAGCAGATCTAGACACAATGCTTTAAATTCAGATTTAAAATCTTCTGAATTAAAATCAAAAGTGCTGATTACCTGATCTTCTTCAGGTTGAGTCTCTGAGTCTGACTCTGACTCTTCTTCCTCTGAGTTGTGCTGTGAGGCATTAATTGCCATCATGCAGAATTCTTTTTCCTCTGCATCATCCTCATCATCACTTGAGCTGGAAGAGGTCTCTGACTCTTCTTCAGTCTCACTCCAGGATTCAGCAACAAATCCTTTCCTTGTGTGCTTATTTTTGCTGGATGAGGGTTTGCTATTGCCACTCCTTTTGGAGTCTTTCTCCTTTCTTCTCTCCTTTCTTTCCCTTATGTCCTTGTTCTTGTTCTCTGGACAGTCAGGAACTATATGCCCTGGTTTCCTGCAACCAAAGCAAATAATATCTTTATTATTGCCAATGGACTTGTCATACCTTGGCTTGTCCTGATCCTTGTATGATCTTCTTCTGAAATCCTTTCTGGCCATCTTATAGAATCTTTTGGCCAGCAAGCTGAGAAGTTCATCATTGCCTGTTCCTTTTTCTTCAGACAACTCTTCAGTGGCCTTGAAGGCTATAGTCTTCTCTTTTCTTGTGGCTGGAGAAGCAGCCTTCTGTTCTTCCTCTCTGTTCTTGATGAGTAGCTCATAGGATTTGAGCTTGCCCAATAAAGCTTCAGTTGTGATCTCATTCAGACTTCTGGCATCTTTAATTGGCCAGATTCTTGAGTTCCAAGTGCTGGGGAAGCACATTAGGATCTTGTCATTGAGTTCTGTCAGTGAGATTTCTTTGTCTAATGTCCTCAGTTCACTGACAATCATACTCAGTCTATTGTACATGTCTCCCACTGACTCTGTTTCTCCCTTCTTGAAGTTCTCATATTGGGAGATGAGATGGGATCTTCTGTCCTTTCTCTCATCAGCTGAGCCAGAGACAATTTCTGAGAGCTTGTCCCAGATCTCCTTGGCTGAATTACATTAAGCTACCTTCTGAAAGATGTCATCTGACATTGTCTGAGCTAGAATGTTCATTGCTTTGGCATCAGCTACTTTCCATTTCTTTATGTCAGCATCTGTTCCTGAAGGAGGTGGAACAGCATTTGTGCTTGTACTTTCTGGAGGTCTTGGACACACTGTCAAAACAGAATTAAAAATGTCCTCGTCAATAGAATTCATGTAGAGTTTAATCCTTGCTTTCCAAAGTGCAAACTTTGACAGATTGCACACTGGAGGTCTGGTGCTTGCATAATCTTTGTTCTGGGCCATAACTTGTGCAAACAAAGTCTAAAAATAAAATATAAAAGAATGATCTAGATTGGGATCTTGGGGTTCAGGTGTTAGCCTGTACAACCAAATAGATATGATATGTTTAACCAACCTCGCTCTGATACCAATTGAAAGGGGAAACTAGATCTCATATACTCTAGAGGGGGGTGAATAGAGTATATGGTGCTTTTTATAAACTCAAAGAAAAACTTTTTCAAAGGTCTACAACAATTGTTGTAATGAGTGTAAGCAGGGAAGCAGAAATAAAATAAACCACAAAACTAAGCTATGCACAAAAGAATCTAGTCCAGAAACAAAAGAAAAACATGCACAACCAGAAGACACAAGGAAATTATAGTGGTTCCCCAACTTGGGTACATCCATTCTTCTACCACCCTAGGTAGGAATCCACTGCAGGATGAGTTGATCAGGTGTCCTGGGCACCAATGAGCTTTTGATAAGGTGCTCAAAAACCAAATCAGATTTTTTGATCAGGTGTCTTGCCACCAATGAGCTTTTGACAAGGTGCTCAAAAACCAGATTCAAACTTTTGAAGGGAGTTTGAAAAACCCTTTACAGAATGGGGGTGAGAGAGTGATGGAAGTCTTCTCTTTCTCAAGCAACTGAGAAGACTATGTGGATTCAGTGATGTTGTCAAAGCTCCCCCTGAGTCCTGGATATCTTCAGGAAGATGAGCTTTGCTGAGGGTGATAGGCCTTCAAATGTAGATCTCCAGCAAAAGATGATTTCAGCAAGCTGAAATGTTGAGTGTCTGGAGTCTTGAGATGATGTTGGCCTTGAACACTTTAGAGCTGAAGAGATCTGAAGATTTGCTTGAAAGCTTGATCTCTTTGAGAAGTGTTCTTCAGAATTCTTGTTGACAGAGGATTTTGAATATTGTTCTGTAATCTGTATTGTGTGTGTGTCTTCTTCTTGTTTACTGAATCTCTTGTCTATTCCCTCAAAAAAAAACATTCTTCTTTTATTCTCTGTATAGAATATTATTCTCTGTCAAAGATAGCTGTTGGTCTGCATTAATTTCAGCCTTAATTGCATAATTTCTCTAAAGGAAAGTCCACTGATTTGTTCCTTGAAAAATCCCTTGAAACTTGCTCCAGAAGTAAATAAAAACGGCTGGCAGATCTTCTGAATTAAATGCAGAATAACTTCTATCTAATTTGAATTTGAACTCTGAAAGATAACTGAAATCGTCGAACTGAGCTCTGCTATCGTCGAGCTGAGCTCAGCGAACTGGAAACAGCAAGCAGCAAAGAAATCGTCGATCTGAGCTCAAAGATCGTCGAACTGAGCTCAGAGATAAAGATCCAGTACAGAGTCAAAATCGTCGAACTGAGCTCAGCGATCGTCGAATGAAGTTCGACGATATTGAGAAGTTGAGCTCAGCGATCGTCGACCAGAGCTCGACGATATAAGGAGGGTTGAGCTCAGCGATCGCCGAATGGAGCTCGACGATCTGTCAATAGTTGAGCTAGACGATCGTCGACCGGAGTTCGACGAAACGTCGTGCTGAGCTCGACGATTTGGACTTGGTCTCCAGAAAAACTTGGGTCTTCAGGGCAGCTTCCAAACCTAGACTCCTGATCCCTTAGACTCAATTCTACTTGACCTATAATCTATACATAAGGTCAAAACATAGATTCCTAGAGACATAGTGATCCTGACCCAAATTAGTAATAGGGTGTTCCAACACTTAGCCACCTTCTTGCTTGAAGGAGAAGCTCGGTTATGGTGGGATGAGATGGAGTTGCATCATTTGGCGGGTCGTCCGTTAACCCAAGTGTCGATGGAAGAATTCTCCCGGCTCTTCCTTGCGAAGCACCTTCCTGTGGCTCAACGGATAGCCATGGAAAATGAATTCCAACGGTTAACTCAAGGTGATGGCAGTGTTGACGCGTACCTGCATGAATTTACTCGCTTGGGGCGGTATGCGGGTTCGATTTTTGTTGATGAGCAGAGGAAGACGAATCGGTTCTATGAAGGACTGAGGGACGAGCTGAGATTCCTTATGTCCAGTTCTGTGAACCAAGGTTTCCAAGCGTTGGTTGACACCGCAACCGCGTTGGAAAAGGATATGAAGCGGGTGCAAGGGAAGAGAGCTTTGGCTGTGACGCAACCGGAGTGGAAGGCACCCCGATCAGGAAAACCATTTTATAAGAAGAGATGGGGTAAGAAGTCCAAGCCTAGTGGACAAGCTCCTTCATCAGTTGCAACGGGAGCAACATCAGGGGCGACCTCAAAGCCAGACACTCGGATCTGCTTCAATTGTGGCCGGATGGGACATATTGCGCGAGATTGTCGGATGCCGCCAAAGAGTGAAAAGAAGGCGGGAGCATCTTATGCGGAAAAAGGAAAGGCAGTGGTGGATTCTTCTGCCTCACAGGCGCAACCCCGGGTCTACAATCTTGGCCTGCAGGAGGCCATCAAGCAGAGTGACGTTGTCACAGGTATGAGTTAGTTTTGCCTATGTTAATGTTTGTATGCTTAGCTTAGTCCCCCTATATTTGTGGTTTGTGTGTGTGACATGTTTGTCATAGGTTTTGTAATGATTCGGGACACGCTGGCGCGAGCACTGTTTGATACAGGTGCATCGCATTCTTTTCTGTCTCGTGAATTTATTACGCGGCTTGGGATACCCAGTCGTGCAAAGACAGATAGCGTCAGAGTGGTGTTGCCGAATGGTTGTTGGATGCTTGCGGATCAAGCTTGCGATGTGGCGGTTCAGTTAGGAAGTCGGGATTTTTGTTTAACCGCATTTGTTTTGCCAATATCGGAATTCGATGTGATTTTTGGGATGGATTGGCTCGCGGAGCAACATGCTATGATTGATTGCCAGTCCAAAGAAATCACGTTGGACCAGAATACCGAACAGAAGACCAAGTTCGCGGGTATGCGAGGAGTGGGCGGGACGTTGATGTCTGCACTCCAGGTAGTCAAAGCTGTTCGGAAGGGTGCAGAGTGTTACTTTGCACTAATTCAGGCTGTTGAGCCTAAGGCCACTTTGTGCGAGGTTCCGATTGTGACAGACTTTACAGATGTGTTTCCCACGGATCTCCCTGGGCTACCACCCCAGCGGGAGATTGACTTCACAATTGAATTGGTGTCAGGTGCGAAACCCGTGGCCCGCTCGCCATATCGCGTTGCGCCTAAAGAGATGGCTGAGTTAAAGGTTCAACTACAAGAAATGCTAGATCAAGGTTATATCCGCCCAAGTATGTCACCTTGGAGCGCGCCTGTGCTTTTTGTAAAGAAGAAAGATGGTGGGTTACAGTTGTGTATCGATTACCGTGAATTGAATAAGCTGACCGAGAAGAATAAGTATCCTATACCTCGGATTGATGAGTTATTCGATCAGCTAGTGGGCTCGACCGTCTATTCGAAGTTGGACCTGAAGTCTGGTTATTACCAGTTAAGAATTCGGGAAGGTGACATTCCCAAAACCGCATTTGGAATGCGTTATGGGCACTATGAGTTCACAGTCATGCCCTTTGGATTGTGTAATGCGCCCTCGGTGTTTATGGATCTGATGCACCGTATTTTTCGTGAGTACCTGGATCTGTTTGTGATAGTGTTTATTGATGATATCCTGGTATACTCGAAGTCCAAAGCTGAGCATGAGATTCACTTGCGGTTGGTGTTGAATACGTTGAGGCAAAATCAGCTATATACCAAGTTCTCGAAGTGCGAGTTTTGGCTATCGTCAGTGGCATTTTTGGGCCATGTGGTAAGTGGAGCGGGTATTGCAGTGGATCCAGCGAAGATAAGAGCCATACAAGAATGACCAAGATTGTCTTCCGTGGCCAAGGTCAGGAGTTTCCTTGCACTTGCGGGCTACTATCGAAGATTTGTGGAAAACTTCTCGCGGATCGCTTTGCCGCTCACCACATTGACGCGCAAGGTTCAGAAGTTCGTTTGGACGCCAGAGTGCGCACGAGCTTTTGAAGAGCTGAAGGTTCAGTTGACCACGGCGCCGGTGTTGTCTTCGCCATGTGGAACCGATGGATTTGTGATTTATAGTGATGCCTCAGGGAGCGGCTTAGGCTGCGTTCTTCTGCAGAGCGGAAAAGTGATTGCTTATGGCTCACGCCAGCTGAAGGTGCACGAGCGAAATTATCCCGTCCATGATTTGGAATTAGCGGCGGTGATTTTTGCACTCAAGCTGTGGCGACACTACCTTTATGGCGTGAAGGTGGAGATCTATACTGATCATAAGAGCCTAAAGTATCTATTAGAGCAGAAAGAGTTGAACATGCGACAACGAAGGTGGTTGGAGTTCCTTGGGGACTACACTTTCGAGATTCACTATACGCCCGAGAAGGGGAATGTTGTCGCGGATGCCTTGAGTCGGCGGATTCCGGCTAGAGCGAATTGGTTACAAAGGCATGATAAACGCCTTATCCAGGAGTTGGAGGCGTTAGAGATCTATTGTGTTGACAAGAATGCCACTGCCATTGCATGTTTGAACTGGGTCGAGGTGCAATGTGACCTTGCGGACCGAATTCGACGGTCAACGGAGTTGGATGACGATCTCTTACGCTATGTGAATGAAGGGCCAGAGGGCAAATTCACCTGGATTGACGGTCTTGTACGGAAAGAGGGTCGTTTGTGCGTCCCGAATGTGGGGAAATTGAGGGAAGAACTCATGTATGAAGCGCATTATACAAAGTATTCCATTCACCCCGGGAGCACAAAGATGTTCAATGATATGAAGAAGCTTTTCTGGTGGCCAGGGCTCAAGAAAGATGTTGCCCTTTATGTGGCCAAATGTCAAACATGTGCGATGGTGAAGGCGGAATGCCAAAAGCCGGGCGGTTATTTGAAGTCACTGCCGATCCCAGAGTGGAAATTTGATGATATTTCCATGGATTTTGTGCATGGGTTGCCAAGATCGCAGCGAGGAAATGATTCCATTTGGGTGATTGTTGACCGGCTAACGAAAGTAGCACATTTTCTCCCGAACAAGCGGGATGATTCAGTTGAAAGTTTGGCAAAATTATATGTTGACCAGATTGTGCGTCTTCACGGTGTTCCTCGGAGCATCGTAAGTGATCGAGATGGGCGATTCACATCAAATGATTGGAGGCTAGTTCACCGACTGTTAGGCACGAAGTTGACTTTCAGTACAGCCTTTCACCCCCAAACGGATGGCCAAACTGAACGTACCAACAGAACAATGGAGGACATGCTCCGAATGTGCGCCCTTGATTTCGGAAAGAGATGGGAAGATCATCTCTATATGGTCGAGTTTTCATATAATAACAGCTACCAAGCAAGCATTGGGATGGCACTATATGAAGCCCTATATGGAAGGAAGTGTCGTACTCCCTTGGCTTGGGTAGAAGCGGGTGAAGCCCGGGTTGTTAAACCAAATGAGATGGATGAAGCAAACTCAACCATTCAGACTATTCGAGAGAGATTGCTTATTGCTCAAGATCGACAAGCGAAGTACTACAACGCCAAGCACCGGAACGTAGAATTTGCGGTTGGCGATTGGGTCTACTTGAAGATCAAGCCATTCAAAGGTGTCTCCAGGATTCGACGATTGAAAAAGTTGAGTCCAAGATATTTGGGTCCTTTTGAAGTGGTTGAGCGAGTTGGCGAAGCGGCTTATCGGCTAGCTCTGTCGGCAGACTTGGGTGGATTGCATGATGTCTTTCACATCTCAGTGCTTCGGAAGGCCATGAAAGATCCAGCTCAAGTGATCGCGGATGATCGTGTGCCGGTGGAGTATGGGCTAACAACGAGAGTTAGACCCATTCAGATCGAAGATCGAGCCAAGAAACAGTTGCGGAACAAGACGGTCGGCATGGTGAAAGTCCGGTGGGACAACTGTGGCCGTGAAGAGCTGACGTGGGAACGCGAGCAGACCATGCGAGCAGAGTTCCCTGAGCTGTTTGTGTAATCTGTAGCGAGAATATTGTAACATCAATTTTTTTTATGTTGTAACATTTTTCTTGCTGGTTTCTGTTGCTTTCCTGTCTCTAAATTTCGAGGACGAAATTTCTTGTAGGAGGGGAGGATTGTAACAGCCCAAAGTGCAGAATCAGGAAATTTTGGGTGACACGGCCTGTGACACGGGTGTGTCCCAGGGCATGTCAGTTGACACGGCCTGCGACACGGGCGTGTCGCAGGGCGTGTCGAGGTTGTGTCGACGATTGGGCTTTGTCTCGACGATTTTTGCTCTCGACGATGCGTCGAGAGGAGGCACACGGCCCAGGACACGGGCGTGTCCAAGGTCGTGTCGCATGCTCGACGATTTTGTCTCGACGATCGTCGAGTGTCGAGAAGTGAGTGTCGAGTGTTGAACACGGCCTGTGACACGGGCGTGTCACAGGGCGTGTCAAATCAGGCGACGAACTCTGCCCGCCGAAGGTTTCGACAGGGCGTGTCTTTGTGCCGTGTCTGGGCACACGGCCTAGGACACGGGCGTGTCACAGGCCGTGTGAAGTCTCGGGATGATTTGGGATTTTTTCACCCAGGTACACGGCCACAGACACGGGCGTGTCTGAAGGCGTGTTGGTGACACGGCCCATGACACGGGCGTGTCCCATGGGCGTGTCACTGGTTTGGATAAGTCGGTTGACCACCGCTTGAGGCACACGGCCTGGCACACGGCCGTGTTTGAGGCCGTGTCAGGTCAAAATTTGTGTTTTTGGCAGAATCGTGGCCGTCCATTCCTTCAGTCTAGATCCAAGGGCTGAAGCCTCTTCCTCTTTTTCCTTCAAGGCCGAAATCAGAGAAGGATTAGTCATTTTACTTTGGCCTTCATCTTTCTTCAAGAGAGAGAAAGAGAGAGAGAAAGGAGGAGGAAGAAGGAAAGGGGGCTGCTGCTGGTGGTGCTGCGGTTTACCGACGAGAGATCCGAAGCCAGCATTGCGGAGGAAACGCTCTTGCGAGTCTTGCAAGCTAGCTTGGAGTCCATGGCACTGAAGCGGTCGTCAAGGGTAACGACTTTTCTTCCTAGCCATGTGAAGGCTTCCTTTTTGGCATATCGTGTGATTTCCCCCACCAAGAGGTGGTTGATTTTGGAAATCTTTGGGTGGATGCTTGAATCCCCTTGTGTTAGCATATAGATCCGGAAATGGAGTACGGAATAGGCATGCTGTGTGAAGCCCATCTAGACAGGTTGGTCTGGATTGGTGATGTTGCATACGAACCGGAGAAGACTCCGTGATAAACGTGTAGTGTAAGGAGTCTATGGGTTATGCCTATGAAAAGGAGTAGCAGGAAGTACTGGGGTGGTAGCCCAGGAAAATAGCCATGTGATGTTTTTGGGTCTAACCTGTGAATGAGCCACAGGAAGTACTGGTGGGACCAGGAAAGACCCTTTTGTGATGTTTGATGTCATAGGGTGTCCACCTGTGAAGCGAGTCACAGGAAGTACTGGTGTGCCCAGGAAAGACCCCTGACATTTGTGCTTGTGCGGTGTCCACCTGTGGAGAGAGTCACAGGAAGTACTGGTGTGCCCAGGAAAGACCCGCTGTTGTTGTGAGGAAATGGGTATAGTGAAATACCCAGGCTTGAATGCCAAGAACAGGATTGATGAGACCGACCCGCGCCTTTGATATAACTATGAGTACGCCGTACTCGGAGAAGGGAAGGCGATTTGAGCAACGGGGGGTGGAGGATCCGAACTGCGCTATGTCCGTCTGACGTGAGACCAAAAAGTGCGGTCTGTTGGAGCGCATAGCAAGAGTCTTCGGCCTGCGCGCCATGACACAATGGGGGGCTACGGGCCATCCCGGTGTCCGAAGACTAACTCCGGCTGCACGCCATGGAGTAAATGCTCAAGAGATTTACTGTTGGGTGATAACCCTGATACGATGGTGGGCAAGAGGTTGCCAGAACACCAAGAATGTGCCCTGAGTGCACGGACCGTTGGGCCGGGTGGCGAACGGTTGTGATGGCTTGTGTGCATGAAAGCACATTTTGATGATATAGCTTGTCATACTTGTGACATGATATGCCTGCAGGGAAAAATACCGCTGCCCCGAGATCGAGAAGGGGTGGGGTCGTTATAATTTGGTCAGCTGAACGCTGACCGTTGCTTTTGTTTGCCACCGGTGGGTGAATTGTCCCTTTCCAGGTACGGGAGAACCGAGCGGGACGCATAGAGGTTGATGCTCCTGCTGGTGTTGCTGCTGCTGCTGTTAGCCCTCGAAGGCTAAATATGTTCTTTTGAGTGTTTTCTTTTATTGTGGCCGGCCTGCGCGCCAAACTGTTTTAGGCCACTGTGTGAAAACCATGTAAGGCCATAAGGCCAACTCTTTTGACTTGTTGTAAGACATTCCTATATATATATATAATGTGGAGTTTTATATTTGGACATTCATGAGGAGTTCAAGTAGTTTAGGCTTCCGCTAGAATGCTTGTGATAGGTGCGACGCGCTACTCTGATATCATCCTGTACCTTCACCGACTGTTTTGTGGTATATCCTGTGGGGCCCCGGCCGGACCTTCTAGAATATATCATATGAACGGATGGGGTTGTTACAGCCTACACCTCCGTCGTCTGCAGAAACTGTGCGACAAATTGTTGAGGCTTTGTTTGCCATGGTTCAAGGACAGTTGGTTGGGTAGGCGCAAGGGCAGGTGCAGCCAGCCGTGAGGCCAGAATAGGTGGAGGCGAGGCCGGAACCTGTTGTGGCTGTGAATCCTCGAGCCGCGGAGAAGCAGTTGACGCGGTTTATGAGTTTTCACCTACTGACGTTCTTGGGAGTGGGAGCTGCTGCATAGGCTGAGGATTGGTTATCGCGCATCAAGCGGATCATGACGGCGATTGGAACGGAGGAGCATCAGAAAGTCACCTTAGCTACCTTCCTTCTTGAAGGAGAGGATAGATTGTGGTGGGACGAGATGGAGCTGCATCACTTGGCATGTCGTCCCTTAACACAAGTATCGATGGAAGAATTCTCTCGATTCTTCCTAACGAAGCACCTTCCTGCGGTGCAACGGATTGCCATGGAGAATGAATTCCAAAGGCTGACGCAAGGTGATGGCAGTGTGGAAGCTTACATGCATGAGTTTACACGCTTAGGGCGGTATGCGGGTTCGATTTTTACTGATGAGCAAAGGAAGATGAATAGGTTCTACGAAGGACTGCGGGACGAGCTGAGGTTCCTGCTTTCTAGTTCTGTGAACCTAGGCTTCCAGGTGTTGGTCGACACTGCAAGCGTGCTGGAAAAAAACATGAAAAGGGTACAAGGGAAGAGGGCATTGGCTGTGTCACAACCGGAGTTTAAAGTGCCCCGACCGACGAAGTCATTTTATAAGAAGAAATGGGGCAAGAGGCCCAAGACGGCGGGACAAGCTCCTTCTTCAGTTACATCAGGAGCAACATCAGGAGCCACCTCCAAGCCGGATACTCGTACGTGCTTCAATTGTGGACGGGTGAGGCATATAGCTCGAGATTGTCGGGTGCCGCCAAAGAGTGAAAAGAAGGCGGGAGCGTCATATACGGAAAAAGGAAAGGCGGTGGTGGAATCCCCTGCCTCTCAGGCGCAGCCCCGGGTCTACAATCTTGGCCTACAGGAGGCCATCAAGCAGAGTGACGTCGTCACAGGTACGAGTTTAGTGTTTGAGTATTTTATTGCTTGTATGCTTTGCTTAATGCCTATGTATATGCGGTTTGTGTGGGTGACATGATTGTCACATGCTTTGTGATGATTCGGGACACGCTGACGCGAGCACTGTTTGATACAGGCGCATCACATTCTTTTCTGTCTCGCGAGTTTATAGTGCGGCTTGGGATACCTAGTCGTGTGAAGACAGATAGCGTCAGAGTGGTGTTACCGAATGGTTGTTGGATGCTTGCGGATCAAGCTTGCGATGTGGCTGTCTAAATAGGAAGTCGGGATTTTAGTTTGACTGCATCTGTATTGCCGATATCGGAATTCGACGTGATTTTTGGTATGAATTGGCTTGCGGAGCATCATGCCTTGATTGATTTCCAGTCCAAAGAAATCACGTTGGGTCAGAATACCGAACAGGAGACAAAGTTCGCGGGTATGCGAGGAGTGGGCGGGACGTTGTTGTCTGCACTCCAAATCTTGAAGGCTGTTCGGAAGGGTGCGGAGTGCTACTTCGCCTTGATTCAGGCTGTTGAGCCTAAGGCTAGTGTGGGTGATGTCTCGATTGTGTCAGAATTTGCAGATGTGTTTCCCAAAGATCTCCCTGGGCTACCACCCCAGCGTGAGATTGACTTCATGATCGAGTTGGTGCCAGGTGCGAAACCTGTGGCCCGCTCGCCATATCGCGTCGCGCCAAAAGAAATGGCGGAGTTGAAAGTCCAACTGCAGGAATTGATGGAGCAGGGGTATATACGCCCAAGCATGTCTCCTTGGAGCGCCCCTGTGCTTTTTGTAAAGAAGAAAGACGGTGGCTTGCGGTTATGTATTGAATACCGTGAATTGAATAAGCTGACCGAGAAGAATAAATATCTGATTCCGCTGATTGATGAGCTATTTGATCAGCTAGTGGGATCGTCCGTCTACTCGAAGTTGGACTTGAAATCCGGTTATTACCAATTGAGAATCCGGGAAGAAGACATTCCCAAAACCGTATTTGGAACAAGGTACGGGCACTACGAGTTCACGGTCATGCCGTTTGGGCTGTTCAATGCGCCCTCGGTATTTATGGACTTGATGCACCAAATATTCCGTGAGTACCTGGATTTGTTCGTGATAGTGTTCATTGATGATATCTTGGTGTACTCGAGATCAGAAGCCGATCATGAGAAGCATTTGCGGTTGGTGTTGATTACATTGAGGCAGAATCAGCTCTATGCCAAGTTCTCGAAGTGCGAGTTTTGGCTATCGTCGGTGGCTTTTCTATGCCATATGGTGAGTGGAGCGAGCATAACAGTGGATCCAACGAAGATAAGGGCCATCGAAGAGTGGCCAGTGTTGTCTTCAGTGGCCGAGGTCCGGAGTTTCCTTGGACTGGCAGACTACTACCGAAGATTTATTGAAAACTTCTCACGGATTGCTTTGCCGTTAACCACGTTGACGCGAAAAGAACAGAAGTTCGTTTGGTCGCCAGAGTGCGCGCGAGATTTTGAAGAGCTGAAGATTCGGTTGACCACGGCGCCTGTGTTGTCATCGCCATGTGGTACCGATGGATTTGTAATCTACAGTGATGCCTCAGGAAGCGGCTTAGGCTGCGTACTTCTGCAAAATGGAAAGGTGATTGCTTATGGCTCACGCCAGATGAAAGTGCACGAGCGGAACTATCCCGTCCATGATCTTGAGTTGGCGGTGGTGATCTTTGCACTAAAACTATGGCGACACTATCTTTATGGTGTGAAGGTAGAAATCTATACAAATCACAAGAGCCTAAAGTACATTTTGGAGCAGAAGGACTTGAATATGCGACAACAAAGGTGGTTGGAGTTCCTCGGGGACTAAACCTTTGAAATTCACTATACTCCCAGGAAGGGGAATGTTGTCGCGGATGCCTTGAGTCGGCGGACTCCGACAAGAGCAGCTTGGTTGCAAAGGCATGATGAACGTCTTATCCAGGAGCTGGAAGCGTTAGAGATTTCTTGTGTTGACAAGAATGCCACTGCCAATGCATGTTTGAACTGGACGGAGGTGCAATGTGACCTTGCGGACCGAGTTCGACGGGCAACGGAGTTGGATGAAGATCTCATACGCTATGCGAAAGCTGGGCCAGAAGGGAAGTTCTCCTGGAATGACGGTCTTTTGCGGAAAGAAGGTCGTTTGTGCGTCCCAAATGTGAGTAAATTGAGGGAAGAACTGATGTATGAAGCACATTATACAAAGTACTCAATCCACCCAGGGAGCACGAAGATGTTCAGAGATATGAAAAAGCTATTTTGGTGGCCAGGGCTAAAGAAAAATGTTGCTCTTTATGTGGCCAAATGCCAAACCTGTGCTATGGTGAAGGCAAAATGCCAGAAATCGCGCGGTTATTTGAAGTCGTTGTCGATTCCAGAGTGGAAATTTGATGATATTTCTATAGATTTCGTGCACGGGTTGCCGAGATCTCAGCGAGGGAACGATTCCATCTGGGTGATTGTTGATTGACTGACAAAAAGTAGCACATTTCCTACCAAACAAGCGAGATGATTCGGTAGAAAGTTTGGCAAAGCTGTACGTGGAACAGATTGTACGGCTTCACGGTGTTTCTCGAAACATCGTAAGTGATCGAGATGGGTGATTCACGTCAAAGTATTGGAGGCTAGTTCACCAGTTGTTGGGCACGAAGTTGACTTTCAGTACAGTCTTTCATCCCCAAACGGATGGTCAAACTGAACGAACCAATAGAACGATGGAGGACATGCTCCGAATGTGCGTCCTAGACTTTGGAAAGAGATGGGAAGATCATCGGAATGACACCGTATGAAGCTCTATATGGAAGGAAGTGTCGTACTCCCTTGGCTTGGGTAGAAACCGGCGAAGCAAGAGTTTATAATCGTAATGAAGTCGATGAAGCAAACTCAACCATTCGTGCTATTCGAGAGAAGCTACTTATAGCCCAAGATCGTCAAGCGAAGTACTACAACGCCAAGCACCGGAACGTAGAGTTCGCAGTAGGCGATTGGGTCTACTTGAAGATCAAGCCCTTCAAAGGCGTATCCCAGATTCGACGTTTGAAAAAATTGAGTCCAAGATATTTGGGTCCATTTGAAGTAGTTGAGCGAATCGGAGAAGTTGCGTATCGGCTAGCTCTTTCGGCAGACTTGGGTGGACTACATGATGTGTTTCACATCTCGGTGCTTCGGAAGGCCGTTAAAGATCCAGCTCAAGTGATCACGGATGATCGTGTGCCAGTGGAGTATGGGCTAACAACGAGGGTTAGACCCATTGATATCGAGGATCGAGCCGAGAAGCAGTTGCGGAACAAGACGGTCGGGATGGTTAAAGTCTGATGGGACAATTGCGACCGTGAGGAGCTTACATGGGAGCGAGAGCAGACCATGCGAGCGGAGTTTCCCGAGCTATTTTTGTAGCAAGTGCCTAATGAAACTTTTGTTGTAACAAGATCTTTTAATGTTATAACTTTTTGGTTGTTGGTTGCCTTCCTGTATACGAATTTCGAGGACAAAATTTCTTGTAGGAGGGGAGGGTTGTAACAGCCCATTTTTCAGCAGGCTCAATTTTGGGGTGACACGGCCTGAGACACGGGCGTGTCCCAAGGCGTATCCTGCGTTCGACGAGTGTTCAGGAGTAACAGTCGACGAGTGGTCGACAAAATTTGGTCGACGATCGTCGAGTGATTAGGACACGGCCAGTGACACAGGCGTGTCACAGGGCGTGTCAGCGCGGTCGACGAACTCAGCCCGACGAATTTGAGCTGGGGCGTGTCTAGTGTCGTGTCATGGGCACATGGCCTGAGACACGGGCGTGTCATAGGCCGTGTGAGTCTCGGGTGATTTTGAGATTTTTCAGCCTGATGAACACGGCCACAGACATAGGCGTGTCTGAAGGCGTGTCGAGTGACACGGCCCGTGACATGGGCGTGTCACATGGGCATGTCACTGAATTGGATAAGTCGGTTGAGTGCCGCTTGAGGCACACGGCCTAGGACACGGGCGCGTCACAGACCGTGTCAAGCAAATTTGTACTTTTGTGGCAAAATCGTGGCCGTCCGTTCTTTTAGCTGGGATCTAATGGCTGAGCTGTCTCCCTGTTTACTTAAGGCCGTGGATGAGAAGGGAAATCTCATTTTTCATTTGGTCTTCTCTTTCTACATTCTTAGTGAGAGAAAGGGAGAGGAAGGAGGAGTAGGAAAGGGGCTGGTCACTGGTACTGCTGCGGTATTCCGACGAGAGATCCGAGGACGGTGTTGCGGAGGAAAAGCTATTGCGGATCTTCCTAGCTAATTAAGAGCTCATGGCACCAAAGAGGTCTTCAAGGGTAACGACCTTTCTTCCTAGCCATGTGAAGGCTTCCTTTTTGGCATATGTATGTGATTCCCCCACCAAAAGGTGGCTGATTTTGGGAGTCTTTGGGTTGATTCATGGAATCCCCTTTGTTAGCATATAGATCCGAAAATGGAGTACGGAATAGGCATGCTGTGTGAAGCCCATCTGGACAGGTTGGTCTGGATTGGTGATGTTGCATACGAACCGGAAAAGACTCCGTGATAAACGCGTAGTTTAGGAGTAAATGGGTTGGACCTGTGAAAGAAAGTAGCAGAAAGTACTGGAGTGGTAGTCCGGGAAAATACCCATAGAATGCTTGTGCTGCTTGTGCTATTGGGTTCGACCTGTGAAAGGAAGTAACATGAAGTACTGGATTGGAATTCCAGGAAATACCCTTTGTAATGCTTAATGTTCATAGGGAGTCCACCTATGAAGAGAGTAACAGGAAGTATTGGCGTGGTAGCCAGGAAAGACCACTTACATTTGTGATATTTACGGTGTCCACCAGCGAAGAGAGTAGCAGGAAGTACTGGTGTGCCCGGGAAATACCCGCTGATGTTGTGATATGAATGAGTGTAAGAGAAATACCCGTGCTTGAATGCCAGAACAGGAACGGTGAGACCTACCCGCGCCTTTATTTAGCCGCGAGTACGTTGTACTTGGTGATGACAAGGCGATTTGAGCAACGGGGGGTGGAGGATACGACCTGCGTTATGTCCGTCCGACGTGAGACCAGAAGGTGCGGTCTGTTGGATCTCATAGCAAGAGTCTTAGGCCTACGTGTCGTGATACAATGGGGGCTACAGGCCAATCCCGGTTCACTAAGACTATAAAACTCTGGTTGCATGCCATGGAGTAAATGCTCAAGTGAGTTGTCATTGGGCTGTGACCCTAATGCGGTGGTGGGCAACTGATTTGCCAGTACACCAAGAATGTGCCCTGAGTGCACGGACCGTTGGGCCGAGTGCTGACGGTTGTGATGACATGTGTGCGTGAAAGCACATTATATGAGACATATATATACATGCTTGTGATATGCTATGCCTGCAGGGAAGATTACCGCTGCCCTGAGAAAAGGGGTAGGGTCGTTATAATTTGGTCAGCTGAATGCTGACCGTTGCCTCTGTTTGCCACCCTTGGGTGGAATGTCCCTGTGCAGGTGCTAGAGAACCGAGCGGGACGCATAAGGGCTGAAGTCCCTACTGCTTTTGCTGCTGCCGCTGCTAGCCCTCGAAGGCGAATGTGGATGTAAATGTTATGTTTTCTTTTGATATGACCGGCCTGTGTGCCAATGTTTGGGCCACTGTTTGAAAGCCCTGTAAGGCCATAAGGCCAACGATTTATATGTGTTGTAAGACATTCCTATAATCTATAAAATGCGGAGTTTTATATGTTGGACATTCAAGAGAGGAGTTCAAGTGTATAGGCTTCCGCTAGAATGCAATGTGTAGGTGCGCTGCGCTACTCTGGTATCACTCCGTAGCTTCACCGTCTGTTTTGTGGTATATGTTGTGGGGCCCCGGCCGAACTTTCTAGTATATGTTATATGAACGGATGGGGTTGTTACACCAGCAACCTCCTTCAGCCCACCATCTGACCTGCTCATCTCTAGCTCCACATATGAGCTATCTCAATACGACGTCAGCTCTTCGAAGACAACATCTCTCGACACAATAAGCCTCTTCGTCGCAGGATCCATACACCTTCATCTTCTCCTCTGCTCATCATACCCAACAAAGACTAGCTTCGTCTTGAGAGCATCCAGAGCGTGTACATAGCAGGTAGATCCAAACACCCGTAGGTGCTTTACACCGGGCTTCACCCCGAACATCAGCTCATAAGGAGTCTTCACATAGATCAGACTAAGAGGCATCTGATTGATGACATGAGCAGCACAGGTCATTCCTTCAACCCAAAAAGCCTTAGGAACGCCTTTGCTCTGAAGCCAACACTTGCAGGTCTCCATCAACCAACAGATCATCCGAGCTGCAACACCACCTTGTTGTGAAGTATGTCCACAAGAAAGCTCCTTCCGGATCCCATGCTTTCTACAAAAGTTTGAGAACTTGGTTGAGCCGAACTCACCACCGATACTTGTCCTCAACTTCTTGATCCGCAGGCCAAGCTGGCCTTCCACAAGCTTCTTGAACTCCACAAACAAGCACATCATATTCGACTTCTCTTTCATGAAGTATACCTAAGTATACCTTGAATAGTCATCAACCACTATCAGCATGTATCTGCTGCCTCCAAGACTGGCAGTGACGGTCGGTCCAACCAGAGCATAATGGACAACCTCCAAAGGTGCTTTACATCTGGATTGTGCCTTATCAACCATAATGCAATAAGCTTCACCATGCTGACATCCCGCACACCCCTGACCATCGTCATAAGATGACAATCTAGGAAAGCCTCTCACGAGTCTTCTTTCCTCCATTGCTTTCAACTTGTCCATCCCTACATGCCCCAGTCTTTCATGTCATATAACAGCGCTATCACTGACCTTCATCCGATCTGCACCTGAACTTGTTGATGACCCAACTAAGTTCTTCTCCTTACTCACAACATGAGCTACGTTTGCCGAGAGCAAGACCATCTTGCACTCCTTCCTAAGATGACCATGTTGCTTGCATCTATAGCACCTTGGTCCTTCCTTCCTCTTCACATCACGCCTAGGAGAAACACTCCTCTCTTGCTGATATGAAGTAGAAGGACTATCCTCCGCAGCAACCCTCACCTCCTTCATGAACAACCCATCAAGGGAAGTCCAAAACTCCGCAGCTGACCAACATCCACTGATGTGGTCGAAGAGCTCCGATGAGATCACCTGCTTGAGAATAGACTCCGCTTTCGCATTTATCTCCTTCCAAGCTCTCATCTATTCAGCATTGCCAGCAGTAGCCTCTTGTCTTTCTGCTCCGCATACTACCTCGCAAAGGTCCTCGCCAAGAAGAAACTTCTTCATACAAGACTTCCATCTATCAAAGTTCGTCTCTGTAAGGAGTTCAATTCCAAGACAACTTGCATCTTCCACTGCCATGGTTCTACCACTGGTTCACTCTTCACAAGAGCAACAACCACTTCAGTTGATCACTGTTTATCCACTCCAATCCAACTCTAATACCATGTTGAATTTTCCCGGACCTTGGAGTGAGCAGATGTTATCTCAACTTAAGTCAGTCACAATCAAAAACACATGCAACAACAAGAGTCTTTATTGATTAACAACAATCTTCTTTACAAAGCGAGACATACATGACGAGACCTGCTTCACCACTACCAACACAGAGAAAGCAGAGACAATTACAAAGACAAGACAAACACAAGCCGTCGATGCTGTTCGCGTAGTTCGCGCGAACAGACCGCCCAGGCCGCCACAGAACAAGCCGCTTGCATCAGCCCCGTCGACCTGGCTGTCCGCCAACTCTGTCCGCATAGTCCGCGCGGTTAGGTTGCCCAAGTCCTCCATTCACCCACTTTCATTTCACAATTTTCAACAGGGTCGAGTTCATCCCTGTTAGATGTTATGTCGGTCGTGCCATGTGTTGTAGATTGGAGGTGTTCCTTATTGTTTTCGGTTTGTTCTTGAGATGTAATTTGGTTAGTAGAAGTGGAAACTGTAGGATGAGGGATGACAAAGGTTGGAGAGGAGAGAACTTCCCTGTACGAAACAGCTGGAGCCTCCGTTCCCAACCCTGTTTCAAATTTTGAGTGCAAGTTTTCCCATGTAGCTTCTTTTGGTAGCCATCCCTCCCAACGGGTTAGTCCTTGTTTTATAGGGTGTCCATTGTGTTCAATTATGTGTGTGCCTCCGTTCCCGACCCTGTTTCAAATTTTGAGTGCAAGTTTTCTCATGTAGCTTCTTCTGGTAGCCATCCCTCCCAACGGGTTAACCCTTGTTTTATAGGGTGTTCATTGTGTTCAAGTATGCACGTGTTTGTCGCGTGAATTGTGAACGGGATTCGTGTAGATCATGGATGATAAAGTGTGCGCGATAGTATGCGGGATGCGGCGGCGGGCTTTGCCGGTCATACAGTCAATGGTGAGAGGCATGAGATCAAGCTTGAATTTCGATAAATTTAATTTATATATTTTAATTTCTGGGGTTGAATTGTATAAGAACAATTACTTTTTATATTTAATTCTTGCATAGTTATATACTTATATATGACATATTATTTATAAGTAGCATTGTTTTGGTGGTCAAAATGGATAAGGCAGTTATCTATATACGCGCAGAGGTTCCTGGGTTCGAACCACGCGTGCCGCGGCTTCACCTATCCATTGAGGCTTTGTTGTTTGTTTCCACATTAATTTTGTGCCCGGGTTAACGGAGTTTTTGGCTAAATTTTTCAAATTTTGAAGGATAAAAAAGTAATTTCATATTTTAGGGTAGGAACCCTAAGAAAAATATAGGTTTAGGACTCCCAATCATGATAACATGACATGGTGCTAAAAGATTTCTTTATATAGGGAAGATATGATTTAAGTAGTGAAACATGAAAACAAGATGAATTGATGGTGTCAAACACATTTATATAATAATCGAGGGTGCGAATAGCCCACTCTCTATGATTCCATCATCCTAAATGGAGATCATGGGGGAACCGTCGCGCGCGCGATCCGAGCACGCGGGATCCTATTCCCCCAACCGCCCGGGGTCGGCCCCTCCCTCACGCTGTCGGCGGGCTAGCTCAAGCTAGCCCCACGTTTGGCCAGCCGAGGGGCCGCACCTCGCGACCGAACACCCACGGCCGCGAGACACGGCGATCTCGTCAGCCGCCTCGGCCGACGGTAGCCTCCCCTCCCGCGGTCTCTGCGGTCTCAGCGGGAGGCGTTAGGCGCGGCTGGTCGCGCCACGTCCCTCGTCCGGGTGTGCTCGACCGGCCGCACCTCGCTTGGGCTGGCTCCGCCCGGCGGCCGGCGCCGCGCCCAGCGCCAGGGCCGCAACCGGCGGCCGGCGCCGGACCCGCGCCCCCCGGTGGTCGCTGGGGCCGTGCCCGGTATGCCGCCTGAGTGCGACCGGCCGGCCGCACCCCCGGCTGGCGCAGCTGTGGCGGACCCCTGTCTTTGCCGGGGCCGACCACCCTTGAGGTGGTGGCTGGTCCCCTCTCTTGCCCACCTTGGGCACCTTCCCCACTGTTCGATCATTCCGCCACGATCGCGACCGTCCTATGCGCAGGTAACTACTCGCGTAGCCACCACCGATGGTGGCGGGACATGTTTTTAGTGGGGCCTATATTTAGTAAAATTAAATATACAAATAATATTCGCTCCGAACTATACTTAAAATAATGATATTGGTGGTTCCGGTGTGCGGATAGCCGCATAATCACCGTAACCACCTCATGGAGGCTATAAGAAGGCCCTCATGTCTGCTCATTTCTCATCTTTCTC
Organism: Platanthera guangdongensis; assembly: GCA_039583875.1. NCBI lineage: Eukaryota > Viridiplantae > Streptophyta > Magnoliopsida > Asparagales > Orchidaceae > Platanthera > Platanthera guangdongensis. The sequence continues at coordinate 719,722 of CM077161.1, forward strand.
TCATCTGTCTTCTTCTTCCTAAGGTCAGAGCTTTGTCGGATTTCTCCTTCAAGTCACCTTCGAGCCATAATCTCTCCACCAAAAATCTGCCCAAGTCCACAAGTTAGCGGCGAGAAATAAATTCCTGCTACAATAAGTGTCAGTTCGCTAGAAACGCCCCAGCAAGTAACCTCACGCGGAGCAACCCGTTGTTCGTCGTGAGCCAAAATAACTCTCTCTCACCTCAAAAGTGTAACGAGCAGCGGTTTGTCATCCTCGATTCTTCAAGCAAGTTGTAACCAAAAACAAATAGTAGAGTTTGACCGGCACAGATCCAGTCACGTGATTTTTTGCTCGGATGAGGGGGTTTTCCATGTCAAAACATCGTGGGCATAATCTCACTCTCTCATTGTCTGTGTGCGCGCTCGACCGCTCGTGAGCTAAGACGGTCTAAGTTAATTCGGTTCGACCGGGGCGTAAAGTTTGGCCGCAACAAGTACGAAGTTCTAACTTATATGCTACAAATCCTACTTTTTCTAAATATTTTATATGAACTATAAAAAAAGGTTAAAACGTTTGCATTTCTTGTTTTGCAGGGAAATTTGTTGATATGGATGCAATTTCAAGAGTACCAAATCTCCTAGATGGAATTCAGTTTCTTTTCTATTTTTGTCTGTCATGACTTTCATTTTTGATTGTGCTTTTTGTCAATGATGTTGTAGGTGTAACAGTAGGAGAGATCTCGATGGGATAGCCGGGTCTTGAGAGTCGCTGGTTGGCCCTCCTGCATACTAAGGAACAAAACATGGTGGAGGTCGGTTGAACATTTCTTCAAAAGGCGACATTCCGACCGCTGAGTGATAAGCGGTGTTATAGTAGTATTTTGCCTAACTAAGAAGATGAGCTCATCACTTAGGATGTTGAAAAGAAGATATTTGTAAATATTGGTTGATACAACGGTTAACACGTTGGGTTTGACCATCGATCTGTGGATGGTAAGCCGAACTAAATCAAAGTTTCGTCCATTTGTCTTAATTTTTTTTAACCAAAAATAACTCAATAAAACTGAATCCCCATCCTAGATAATTGACTCAAATATGCCGTGTAATTTTCCACAGTAGTCCCAAAAAACTTGGGCTACTAGAGGGCCCGTATAGTGAGTTGGAAGTAGGACAAAATGCGCTCCATTTGAAAAGCGATCTACCATAACTAAGATAATAGTGTACGATTTAGTAACTGATACATGTGTAATAAAATCGATTGAGATATTCGTCCATATTGGAGTTGAGATATTTAAAGGCTGAAGTTAGTCGCATGACAACACATTTCTGTCCTTCGCCTTTTGACAGAGGTCCCACCGACGAATTTATTGGTCCACATCTCGCTGGATACTGGGCCAGTAAAAGTATTGCTGTATATGTTTGGTGTGAGTGTTTATACCCGAGTGTTCTCGTGCACCTCAGAGATTAAGGCTCCGTTTGAGGGGACTTATTTTCACCGGTCAAACGGTTACGACCGCATGAACCGGATCTTAAATTAAGATCTGGTTCATGGGATCGTAACTGCTTCACCAGTGAAAATAAGTCCCTTCAAACTAGGGCTGATATTGAGTCGATTTCGATCGATTCCAACCTGGCTCGAAATTGAAATTTTAGACTTGAAGTCGACTCGAAATTGACTCGAAGTAGAAATCTATTTCGAGTCGAGCCGGCTCGACTCAAAATCGATTCGACTCCGAGCCAACTCAAATCAATTTCGAGTCGGCTCAAAATTAATTATTTTTATATAAAAATTAAGTTATTACCCATTTTAAATAATTAACTACATGGCTTTGAGTTGAGTAGTGACTAGTGAGTGCTATTAAAATCAAATTGTTTTTACTTTTTTAAAAAAACTTGTTATATATCATTCTTACACAGTTACACTCCACTACTCGTTACTCCAGACCAATTTTTTCTAAAAGAACAAGCAGGGGCGGATCCAGGATTCGAAGTAGGAGGGGGGGCAAAAAAAATTGTGAATCAAAGTATAATAAGCAAAAAAAATTCTAGTTTGAAATTTTAGCATTAACAATAAATGAAAAATTACAATATGAATTTTATCTTATTTTAGTTGTGCACGCCGTTTTTTAACTCATAGAATTCATCAATGAGCACATCTTTCTCGATCTTCTCTGCTATTTCCCGCTATGTAGAGAGTCATACAATTTGCCAAAAATTCATCCACTATTTTGTTGCACAGTCTTGTTTTAATAAGCTTCATAGCAGAAAATGACAATTCTGTAATCACTGTTGAGAGCAGAAGTGTCAAAATTAAACGAATTAGCTTGTTAACAAGATAATAGGTATTTGATTTCTTCGTTTCGACCAATTTCTCACAAAGTTTAGAAATTGTTGACAAGTTCTTTAAATCAGAATGAGAAAAAACGTCTAACTGATAATGGTTCAGCTGAGGAGAACTTACAGTGAAATTTATGGAAGAAAAAAGAAGAAAACCCAAAGGTAAAGTCTGATTCAGAATTTCCCCAACCCAGCACAGCCGACGTCGCCCAAATCTCGCGATAGCTGGCTGGATTCACGCCAAATAGCACAATACGGCTTTGATTCCACTGAAGGAGGCCGCCAAATCGCCAATCGAGGGAAGAGCTCTTCCTAAGAGGCTCTCAGCCAACCCTAGCGGAAAGGGGAGATGGAGATGACTCAGACGAGAGAAGCGAGAGAGACGATCTATTTTTGTATAGGAGAAAAAAATTGGATCTAAAAATAAGTTTACAGGAGTTATTAACTGTGTATATATATATATATATATATATATATATATATATATATATATATATATATATATATATAATACATAACTTATATTTTATAATTATTTATAAATTTCATCACTTATATTATATACATATTTATATTTTATAATTAATAAAAACTAAACTTACATAAACTTCAAAATCTTTGGGGGGGCCCGGGCACCCCTTGCCCCCCTCTGGATCCGCCACTGAGAACATGGCAAGAAAATTTTTCATAAACATGATTACATCATTTACACGAACATGTTCATAAAATAATTACCCGAACTCAAATCCATACAAAATTTTTTTTGAAAATTAACATACTTTCCAAATTAAGTGTTTGATTATAAATATAATAAAATTATAAAATAAACCGTCCAAAATACATAAATAGACAAAATAGTATAATAAAAGTCCATAAATAGTCCATATTTGACAAAAACATTTCAAAAATATATTAGGCGTTGAGGCTTGGGCCTTGGGCTGATTGTGCTACAGTGTAAAATATGATCTCCACTTCTGCTCCTTAATCTATAATAAGAAAAAAAAAACACAAATATAATTAGCAAAACTTCTAATAGGATGGTAAAAAACTTCTAAAAGAATTAACAAAACTTCTAAATATGATGGTTAAATGAAAAAATGACACGATCCTTACTGCATGATAAAAAACTTCTAAAAGCATTCTGGGTCGAGGAAACTCCAATATATGTATATTTTCTCAATCATGTACCAACAAAATCAAGAAGTACAAATATTGTACACCAAATAGAAGACAACAAGAATATTGAGAAATGCTTAGCTTTTATATGCGAAATAGAAGGCAACAAGAATGTTGAGAAATGCTTAGCTTTTATATCCGAAATAGAAGGCAGCAAGAAGTCAAGCAGAAAGAATCATATTAAAATAGCAGAATTTTAGTTGTATCATTTTAGAGCGTTATTAGTGTTTATAGTTCCTCAAGAATATTTTTCATTATGATTTTTCCTTGTTTGCTTTCTATATTTGACAAGATGTGGTCTTCCAAAATTTGTATTAGATGATTCAATATTAAACAAATCTTCTATTCTACTCTCTTCTCTAACATAGCCCATGCATAGCCAACAACAACTTAGTATAATATCTTTTTTGAGTATTGTCCGAAATTTAAAACATCAAACACAGCTCATTCATATACCTGCTTGAATATATTATTTTCACCGACGTTCAAAATTTTAAACCCTTAAATATATTTTTGGCAACATGTGGTGAAAATATATGAATAATTTTACAAACAATGAAGAGAAAAATTGTTACTTTCTATCATCTAATATGAGATAACTCAACATTTGGGGTTCCTCAGTTTATTGTTCTAGCATTCGTGCACTCTTTTATATATCTTATAAAAACTAAGCATTTCTATATGCTGTTTTGGTATTGAAACGATTCTTTTTGCTTACCTTCTTGAATTCATAGGAAGAAAAAATAATTTATGCATATCATTACTTATATCTGGCAAGGAGCTAAAACTAATCTGAAGAAAACATTGTACCTGATGGTCTCCAGAGGAGCTAAAACGACTTTTGTCATGACACCAACTAATGCACTACTTAGAAACTCTCCTACTTCTCTGCAGCTAACAAAATTCTACAATGATAAAGTATGTAAACTTATGGATTTCTAGGAAGAAAAAAACAATTTATGCATATCATTGCTTATATCCGGCATTGCTAATTAAACAATAGTTTTATCTATGTTGTATTGTTGTTACCTTTCAACGAACAAACAAAAGGCCAGAAGCTTCCAAAAAATTTAATAGATCAAGAAATGATGGAAATATTAATGTGTAGGTGAGAATACCTTAATGTAAACTTAATCATTAGAAGAAGTCCCGATTATCTCATTTAGTAGAGAACTAGTTAAATCATCCACATCAAGCTATGATTACAAAATACACATCAAAATCAAATATTATAATTGAGAACTAGTAAAACATTCATGAGTAAATAAATAAATATACTTACATTGGCACGATGCTTATAGTAGGAACGAATCCAATTTGAAGAGCACACTAGAGCATTCACAGTTTTTGGATTTTAAGCACTTCTATAATCATCAAGTACTCTCCCTCCAGCGCTAAAAACTGATTCCAAAGCCACAGTTCTGATGGGTATTGTAAGGATATCCTTTGCCATCTTAGAGAGCTTCACATATTTCATTGAACATACTTTTCACCATTCCAAGACATCAAATTTATCTCTACTTTCAAGACGAGATTGTACCAGTGCTTCCTCTAGATATATTTCAAATTCATTTTTAAGAGGTTGTGTTGAAGAGCTAGAACTCAGAAAATCATCAAAGCCAAGAAGAACAGAATTTGTTATAAGTTGTTCTTGAGTTCTTGCACTTGAATGTCCCATGACTCCCATTCTACTTGAAGAGGATGATTCAGAACTGATGATTGTAGTGTTATGCTTGATGCTACCACTATCACAATAAGTGTAAAAAAGCTAAAAAAGCTATCTTTTACCACATTCACTTTTTGGGCCGCTTCATAATTATTGTACAGTTTATTGAAAGCATAAGTGATGAATAATAACTTTCTTCGAGGATCAAGAATAATGACAAGAGACATAAGTAAACTGCAATCACTCCAATATTTGTTAAATTTGATTTTCATTGCTTTGACCATACCACGTACAAACTCATCATTATATGTTGAAGATTTGTCCAAAACTTTTTTGATAGCAATCAATGCAGACAAAAATAAGTTGCATGTTGGATAAGAAGTTCCTGAAAATAATTTAGTTGCGGATTCAAAGACTTCCAAAATATTTTTAATTTTATCAAACTTTTATCATGTTTCTTCAGGAAATTCCCACACCAAATCTTTATCTTTTCTAAAGAAATCATGAATGACATATCTATAATGGTAAGCACTATCAAGTAGGACTGTCCAAAAAACCAGGCCCGAGCCTGGCCTGGCGAAAGCTCGATTCGGCCCGGCCCGACGCGAAAAAAGTCCGGTCCGGGCCGAGGCCGGGCTCAGGGCCCTGGTTTTGTGGACTAGCCCGGCCCGATACCCGACCCGGGCCGGGCCGGGCAAAGCCCGAAATTCGGGCCGGCCCAGACCTGCTGGCCAACGGCTCTAAGAGCCGTTGGAAATCCAACGGCTCTTAGAGCCGTTGGAACTTGGAAGCAGCTAGCAGGGCTATTGCTGACAGCCCTGCTGGCTGCTGTGGCCTAGGGCCTAGGCCATATTAAAAAAATAATTTTTTTAATTATTTTTTATTAAAAAAAAATTTTATAGAACCCCCCTACCCGACCCTCTCTCTCTCCCCTTCACTCTCTCTCTCTCTTCCACTCACTTTCTCTCTCTCTCTCTCACTTACTCTCTCCCTCTCTTACTCTCTTACTCCCTCTCTCTCGTTGCATGGCATCGTCCTCCTCAACGCCGGCGTCGTCGACTCAAAACACGACCGAAGTGGTGGAGCATAATCGGAGAGCGCCCGTCTGGGAGCATTTTGACAAGGTTAAAGTCGGCGACGAATTCAAGCCGCGGTGCAAGTTATGCTCAAACTTGCTAACTCTTACCAGCAACTCAACACTAGCGAGACACGTTAAGTCGTGTTTTGCGAAGCAAGCTCCCGAGTAAAGTCAGGGACAAATATCAGCATTAGGACAAATTTGGACGTACGATCAAGCAAGACAGCGAGACCTACAGGTAAAAACGCCATCAGAAGGGGGTTGTCATTCAGTCACTACGACAACGATGAGACGACATAGTACATATACGAAGGGCTTAATTCAGCCCAAATATCAACAGGTAAGTGGATCCACTATTAGATGCGACGCACTTAAATTATATTTTGACGCAAAACAAAATTTAATAAATTTTTTTGAAACTTTCGAGGAACGTGTGAGTTTAACAAGCGACGTTTGGAGTAGTAGCGTAAAAGTAGGATTATCTTATATTTGTATCACGGCTCATTGGATCGAATCCGTTTCATGAGAGTTAAATAAGCGCATAATATATTTTGAAGGTTTTGAATTTCCGCACACGAGTAAGGCTATATATTCGATAATTATTAAATGTTTGCATGAATTTAAAATAAAAGATAAAATAATGAGTCTTTCTTTTGATAACACTAGTAATAACAACACCGCAGTAGAGTGATTAAAACGTGAATTAAAACAAATGCTCAATAGTGCATTTTTTCAAGCTCGATGTGTGTGTCACGTTTTAAATTTAGTGGTACAAGATAGTTTAGAACATTTCATTTATCGACCCTTTTAAGAACCTTCAAAAGTTTATCTCTTTCAATTTCGTACAATTTCGTACAATTTCATTCAATCATTCTTCATTGTATGGCTTAAAATTCTTACATGATTAGGATTTAGAGCTTTAGGGTCCATTTGTTTTAGCTTTTAGGGTCTGGCGCGTTTTGGTGAAACAAAGGTTGTGTGTAATTAGCATTTGTTTTTCCGCCTCCGTTTCCAGCCGCCCTCCGTTTCTCCCGGATTCAAACAGGTGCGGCTCGAAAACCCGCTCGATCACGCCGTTTTCTCGTGTTTTTTCCTGCTGGCGAGGGCTAGGGCGTTGTTCTTCTTCTCGATCGACGATTCTCTCCCCCCCGCCCATTTCACGGCGTCGGCGACTTTCAAGCATTAGCTACCCTAGCGACCCCGCAGTCGCTGTCGTCGTTCTCCCGCCTCTTCTGTTGACGGCAATCGGTCTTCTACTCCAGCATAGGTATTACCCGCCTCTTCTGTCTAGCGCTGAAGTGCTTCTGCTCCAACAAAGGTATTACCGCAGTCCTCTAGGGCTTTCTTGAATCCTATACGAGCTTTTGCAAAATACTCATCACTCTCTTCTCCTCCTTCTTTTGTATTCTAGTGACCCCCGAATCCAAGCAGCAGGACTTCTTCCCTTGACTTTGCAGATCAACAACAGGTATACCTATGATTTTGGGGAAATTTTTGCTACTTCCTATTGTGTATGTGCTGAAATTTTTTTGGTGTGATGTGTGTGTTTTTACAGTGTGCGTGTGTGCTGCAAAGTGTGTGTGTGTGCATTTGCTGAGTGTGTGTGTGTCCAAAATGTGTTTGCTAGGTATGTGGTTGTGTGCTTGTTTGTGTTCGACATGTGAATGTCTGTGTGTTGTAATTTGTGTGTGTGTGTTATGGCATGTGCTTGTGTTTTGGTGTACTGTAAAGAGTGTGCGTGTGTAATAGACCCATACAAGGGCGACGGGAAATTTTCAAACAGGCTCACTCGTCGTTACGCAGTGTTATAGAACGTTCATTCGGCGTATGGAAAAACAGTGGAAGATACTAAGGGATATGCCGACATACAATTTGTCAAAGCAACGAGACGTTGTGATTGCAACAATGACATTGCATAACTACATTCGCAGACATCCATCCCGCTTAGACATTCATTTTCGTGCTTGTAATGTAGACGAACATTTCATTTATCCAGCTGGTCTTCAGAACAGAACTGCTCAAAATAATGTCGGCTCAAGTGGAGACGATTTTAGAGGGATTCAGGTAGGAGTGGATGAGATGGTGGCATTGCGTGACTCAATTGCCGAACAATTATTGCACCGAGCTTGAACACATTTTTCATATTTTGAAAACGTTTACATGTAATGTGGAATATCTATCTATGTTTGAACTGCACCTTATGGTAACAACCATTGCCGGAGGTTAATAAAAATAATTTATTTGTTTCCATTTCATTATTTTTAAAGTTTTAATATGCATATTTATATATGATGTTTAGAAGAAGAAAAAAATTTAGCCGCGGATCTTCATTTCCAAACACAGTAATGTCAAACAGTTCTCGGTTTCGAACAGCTCTGCAAACGCAGACTAGCCAAACAAAACTCCATTTCCAGCATCCAGTTTCCAACAGCTCACTTTACAAACCTGCCTTTACAACAACTTCTTTTACAACCGTCACCGCTAAACCAAATGAAGCCTTAGAGTAGACATTGAAAATGGTTGTTCAACAATCGAGAATGGAAGTTTGGTAGTAATTATGAACTTGGCTAGCAGTTGCCTGATGTTAACCGAATCATAAGATCCAGACACACAAATGGGGGGCATTTGAATATCGTCCTCTACCATATTTACTCTCTCTTGATTGAACGTGGTTTGATTTTTCTTAACATATATAAGCTTATAACATGTTTTAATATATCTTGTACAATTTGAGGTGGATCCAGATAATTGATACTTGTATGTTTTGAAACAATGTTTACATTGCCATTTGGAGACAATATTTCCACTTATATCATTCGTTTTTTCAACTTTAAAGTGCTCTCATACTTCACTTCTTTTTCTTTTTTCCTTTGTTGTCTTTCTCAACTTCAGTAGATTGTTGGCCTAATGAAGACTCAGTAGAAGTGGGGACAGTGGAGATAGTTCCTACTTCCACATCTCTAACATTAAGATCAGTAGTGATTGCATTTGAGTCGGGACTTATGAATTCATTATCCTCCACCAGTGAGAATGACGAGTCACTATAATTCTCTACTAAATTCATAATATCTGAATAAATGAAGATTTGTTAAATTCTTCAAAAAATCATAAATATGATCTACTATACTACAAAGCTCTAAGAGATACAAGAACAAAACTATTTACAAGAATTCAAAGCTCTAAGACATGAAAGAACAAAACTATCTATAAACTACAGAGATGATTGAGTATGCAAAAAATAATAATTAATCATCATTTCAATAAATAATAATTAAATCTATCAACTTAACAAACAAAGATGTCATTAGAACAAACAAAGATGTAACATAAAAACTGTCATAAGCAAAAAAAAATAGTTTATGATGTCAGTAGAACATTAGCCACAGAGATAATAATCAATGCTTGTTCATCTTACCGAGATAACAAAGATGCTAATGTAGAAATTTTTTGAGTTTTTTAAGTCGTGTAACCCAGATTATATTTTTTATTCTTACCGCCTTTGGGTCTATCATGCTTCTATTATATTGTTTTGTTTTGAAATCAACCAATGTAAGGTGCTTGAAAAATATACCGTCATTATTATTGGTGTAAAGGCAAACAACGCTCTGATGAAGAATCTTATTGGACACCTACTTGCAACGGTGCAATGAATGACAGTGTTAATAATAAAAATAATTCCTCTCTCAGTCATCTGTGGTCAAGCAGAGATTACTCTTGTCCTTGCAGTATGTGACAAAGAAAGTATACATACATACACACACACATATATATATGCATGTAATATTATGAACTAGAAATAACAAAAATGCATGATTTAAAGTTCGGTAATTACACGACATCAAAGCAAGATAAAAACAGAGTGAGTTAAACTAACTAGAAGGATAGGGAGTGAGAGAGAGGAACTACCTTGCTGTATGCGTTGGAAGTTGAGTGGACTTCACAGCAAAAGCAGAAAAATGTTGTGGAGACTAGAGATTCAAAATCACTAGCTGCTTCTCCACCTGGGGAGGTTGATAGAACAAAGGCAGAGGAAGGTGTGCGAGACCAATACAGGAAGGTCCAGCCTGGCATCCCACGGATCCTGCCCCTTGTACATTGAAGGAAATTTCCAGCCAAGCCTTGCTGGATATTGGAGGAATAACCGGGCATTCACTGCTTACCTAAAATAGAATCGTGTACCTAAAATTGTTAAAATTACTAAGTTTAGTCACCCTTGTAAATCTATTTATACAGTGAATGTATGAGAAGCAATACAGCTTGTAGTTGGTTTCAAAACTCTTCTTCTTCTCTGCTCTTGTTTCTTATTTTCTTAACATGGTATCAGAGCCAGACGCCATGACTCCCGCTGCAGAAAATATTTCCACCTCCTCCGCCGTTCATACTCCCTCCACCCATGATACTATCGCCATCAACTTGGAGTCTACCCTCCCTACCGTGAAATCAATCTGGCAGGATGTGTCGATTCGGCTCAAATCGACAAACTACCTCCCATGGAAGACGCAGGTTCTTCCCGTCCTCCGTTCGCTTGGACTGGTCGGGTTTATTGATGGATCTGCAACCCGTCCCGACCCCGACGATCTCTCGCCAAACGCTGTCCAATGGCATCGCCTCGATCAGATGGTTTTGGCATGGCTCACCAACTCTCTCTCTGAGGCAGCCGTTACTCAAATCGGCACCTGTGCAACCTCGGCTGAGGTTTGGCACTCTTTGGAGGTGTTGTATGGAACTCTTACACGTTCCCGAATTCTCCAACTCAAAACCGAGCTTCAGTCCATGACCAAAGGAGCTCTCTCTATGGCCGACTACGTCCAACGGGTCAAATCTATTTCCCAAAACCTTGCAAACGCCGGCAAACCCATTGACGAGGATGATCTCGTCATGTGGCTTCTTCGCGGTCTTGGATCTGAGTTTGATCCCATTGTTGCGGCCATAAACCTTTCCCGAGACTCTCACACAGTGGATGAAGTCACCGCTCTACTATTTGATTTCGAGCTCCGACTCCAAACAACACGACGAGATATTGTTCAACCCACTGCGATGTACTCGGCCCGAGATCGTGGCCGAACCCATTTTGGAAATCGCAGTGTTCGTGGTCGCGGGAAATTTGGTGATGGCCAAGGTGGAGGTCGGACTAGCCAGAACCGCGCACCTCCTTCACCTACAACCCCTCGTGGGGGTCGTGGAACACCAGGGCAACGTCTTAAAGGCGCACCTCGCACAACTGATGATTCCAACGTGGTGTGTTTTCGCTGCGGTCATCCCTATCACAAAGCCAACAATTGTTTTGCCCCAGATTCGGTCATCACAAATCAGGTTCAATCTTTTGCCGCTATAAATTTATCTGACCAGGTTGATCACACATGGTATCCTGACACTGGCGCAACAAACCATATGACCGCTGATACTGCTCAACTTGAAGGTATGACCCCATACTCTGGTCTTGATTCAGTAATGGTTGGAAATGGGACTGGTTTACCTATTACTCATGTGGCCAAGGTATCCATCCCACGCACATCAGTCCATCTAGACCGTGTTCTTGTTGTTCCCAACCTGAAAAAGAACTTATTAAGTGTTTCTCAATACACTCGTGATAATGATTGCTGTTTCATTTTCTATCCATGGGGTTTTCTCATCAAGAACTTGAAGACGGGCCAGACAGTGCTGGAGGGAACTAGGCAAGGAGGACTCTATCCAATACACATGGGGACATCACCATCTGCAGTAAGCCTCTTCACCAATAAAACCGATGGGGACACTTGGCATGCTCGTTTGGGACATCCATCCTTTTCTTTAATGAAATCCTTGTACCCGTTGTTAAACATTAGTTTCTCAATTAATAAATTTTTTTGCCGAAGTTGTCAAATGGGAAAAGCGTCCAAATTACCGTTCACTCGTCGTAAGTCCTATTCCACTCAAACTTTACATACTCTCCACAGTGATGTCTGGGGCCCGGCTCCTACCTCCTCCATTGACGGTTTTCGGTTTTACCTCATCATCGTTGATGAGTGTTCCCGATTTTCATGGTATTTTCCGCTTCGTCGCAAATCTGAAGTTGACCTTCTCTTCATACAGTTCATTAAGCTCATGGAAAAGCAACTTGATAAGACAGTAAAATTTGTCCAAACAGATGGTGGTGGGGAATTTATGAGCCATACTCTTCAAGAATTCTTCTTATCCCATGATATTTCTCATCTTGTCTCATGTCCAGGGACACCTGAACAAAATGGTTTAGCGGAACGCAAACATCGTCACATTGTTGAAACCGGTCTTACTCTTATGGCTCACGGGCAAACCCCAAAACAGTTTTGGAATCATGCGTTCTCCACGGCTGTATATCTGATCAACCGGTTGCCAACTACAACGGTTAACGGACGCTCTCCGTTTGAAGCTCTATTTGGTACTCGACCATCTTATGATCACCTGCGCACGTTTGGCTGTGCTTGCTTTCCTGCTTTATCCCCATTTGGCAGAGGAAAATTGGACTTCAAAACTATCGAATGCGCCTTTCTTGTCTACAGCCCGCACCATAAGGGTTATCAGTGCTTGGATCCGGTTTCGGGACGAGTCTATCTCTCTCGCCATGTGTCATTTGATGAGACTCGTTTCCCCCTGGCTCAGCCATCCTCCGCCCAGGGCCCCTCAAACTTGGATTCTTCTTCTTCAAAATATTTTTCTGTCCAACCTATTCACAAATTGTTGCAGGTCACCAATGTTGACACCTCAGCACCAACACCCGGCGCTTCCCCGTCTCCGTCGAGGTCCCCGACAGTGACTCGTCCTCTCCAACACGATTGCGAGCTCGCCGCTCCTCCAGCTCGGGCTCCCGGATCCACTGCTCTCATAGATCCCGCTCTACCGGCGGATCCCCCTCCGACCCCTGCAGCCCCCGCTACTAGCGCCGTCTCACATGACCCTCCTCCAGCACCTGGTGACGGTGTTTCCTGCTCGCCTTCCATCACGCCTCCTCCGTGGCCGGCCCATGCCGCGATTCGTCGTCCCCGAAGCTCTCGTGGCGGCTCAGGTACAACCCCCGTTGGTGCTTTGGTGCCTGGTTCCACGTCAACTCACCCCATGGTGACTCGCTCCCGCGTCGGCACCCGGCGTCCCAAGGCGCTCTATGCCTCTCGCCATCCCATCTCCTTGGCTCTACTGTCCATGGTGTCAGAACATCCTCCCGAGCCTTCTACCTATCGGCAGGCGGCCGCTGATCCCAACTGGGTTCGTGCCATGGAAGAGGAATTTGCTGCCCTTCGTCGCAACCGGACCTGGTCTCTCGTTCCATTCACTCCATCGATGAATGTTGTCGGCTGTAAGTGGGTTTACAAAGTAAAACACAAGGCGGATGGTTCCATCGAATGCTACAAAGCTCGTTTGGTGGCACAAGGCTTCAATCAACGCGAAGGTTTTGACTTTACCGAAACCTTCAGTCCTGTGGTCAAGTCAAGCACTGTGCGTCTTGTTCTCTCTTTGGCTATCTCCCGTGACTGGCGTCTGCGCCAATTGGATGTTAAAAATGCGTTCCTACACGGGGACTTGCAGGAGATCGTCTACCTCAAGCAGCCACCTGGGTTTATTGACCCAACTCGGCCAAGGCATGTATGTCGCCTACACAAAGCTCTTTATGGTCTTCGCCAATCTCCTCGGGCGTGGTACAACAGATTTGCCACATCTCTTCGTCAACTTGGGTTTATTATTTGTCCGCATGATACCTCGCTGTTTCTCTGGCGTCACGGCGCGGACATTATCATCATCTTACTTTATGTTGACGACCTCATCATCACTGGGAGCCACTCGGACTTCATTTCTCGCCTCATTCGCCGCCTCTCGTCCCAGTTCGACATGAAGGATCTCGGCGACCTACATTTCTTCCTGGGCATGCAGGTTGAACGACGCAGTGACTCACTTCTTCTCTCCCAGACCCGATATGCTCTTGATCTACTTTCCCGATTTGGTTTAGACGGTGTCAAACCAGTCAAGAGCCCTCTCGCAACGGGTCTTCAACTCTCTGCCTGTTCCCCGGATCCTCTTCCTGATCCCACCATCTACAGGCAGATGGTTGGGTCTCTACAGTACCTTACTATGACCCGTCCAGATCTGGCTTACGCTGTTAATTATGTTTGTCAGTTTATGCAGAAACCTTGCGCTTCTCATCTTGCTGCGGTCAAAAGGATTTTTCGCTATGTCAAAGGCACACTGGAATTTGGTCTCAAGTTCTCTAAGTCTGCTTCCCTTCAACTTCGCGCCTTTTCAGACGCAGATTGGGCCGGCTGTTCCGACAGTAGGCATTCCACAACAGGGTATGCCGTCTTCCTAGGGCCGAATCTTCTATCCTGGGGGCTAAGAAGCAGCCCACTGTCTCTCGGTCCAGCGCTGAGGCTGAATATCGCGCTCTGGCATCCACGACGGCTGAAGTTCTTTGGCTTCTTCATATGCTTCGGTTTCTTGGCCTCCGTTCATCAGCTCCCCCTCTCCTTCTTTGTGACAACATCAGTGCCCTTCACATGTCCAAGAACCCCGTATTCCACAGCCGGACGAAGCATATTGACATCGACGTTCACTTCATCCGTGACCATGTTCTTCGTGGTGATCTTACTGTCTCACATATACCGGGACGCGATCAGGTAGCTGATATTTTCACCAAGTCCCTTCCCAGTCCTCGGTTCACTTGGCTTCGAGACAAGCTCGCCTTCCGGATTCATCCGTCATGAGCTTGAGGGGGGATGTGCGAGACCAATATAGGAAGGTCCAGCCTGGCATCCCACGGATCCTGCCCCTTGTACATTGAAGGAAATTTCCAGCCAAGCCTTGCTGGATATTGGAGGAATAACCGGGCATTCACTGCTTACCTAAAATAGAATCGTGTACCTAAAATTGTTAAAATTACTAAGTTTAGTCACCCTTGTAAATCTATTTATACAGCGAATGTATGAGAAGCAATACAGCTTGTAGTTGGTTTCAAAACTCTTCTTCTTCTCTGCTCTTGTTTCTTATTTTCTTAACAGATGGCTGCCATGGAAGGAATGAGCTTCAGTCCAATGCTCATACCAAAATCTAAATAGAAATTCATTCCAAAATAAAAATGGAAAAAACTTTAACCTGCGTGATGTTCCCTTCGTCACCGAGTTCGGCGTGCCGCGTGCTAAAACCCACAACTACTTTGCGGAGTGGATGCATCGGTGAGCTTCAAAAGATTGCAGGCAGCGAAACTTGCGGCTTGCGGTGCCGTCAAGCTCGTCGCTCTGTCGCTCGTGTAAGCTTCAAAAGGCCCCTCTGCATCTCCGCCTGGAGAGGTTTAGCCGTTTAGGACCTTAGGTTTTGCTTAGAGTGTAAGCTTCAAAAGGTTGCAGGCAGCAGACCTTTGATTTTGCTGGTTTCTTTTTTTCTGGCGATGTGCAAACTGCAGAGTGAAAGAGAGGCAAAAAACAGACTGACGACACTCTGCGGTAGCATCTGTAAAGTGAAAGCTTGAAAGACTGAAAGAGACAACACAGCACAAGTAAAGTTAACAAAACATATAATGATTTTCTAAATTAAATCTTTGGTGAGACAACACAGTGCCAATATTTTTGATTAAATTTAAAAATCAAAGCAAAGTAGCAGAGTATAGGTCCGACTTCCGAGCTTCTGTGCGTAGCCGTCTGCCTCTGCTTTGCATAAAGGAAGATTTTAAAAATAATATTTTTAATTAAATTTTAAAACCGAGCCTGCTCGAATCATTATTAGTCTCGAAATTGACTTGAAATTTATTTCGAGTCAATTTTTTTTCGATTCAATTTGATTCGATTATTTTATTTCGATTTCGAACCGAACAAAAACTCGAGCGATTTTTGAGTGACTATCAATTTTCAATTATTATGCTCACCCCCACGACAAAGGCAGCCTAAAATCAATTCTGGCCCGGCCACTCTGCAACCGACGCCGGGCTCGGCCGGTGGTCCAATAGACCGTGAGATTCCCTTCCAAGGAAGACGATTGCAGCAGCAGCAGTCGGGGCCCATCCTTGCTGGTGTCCACTGATGAAGCCACTAATAACGCCGGCAACAGGCACGGCCACACAGTGACCTCTGTTCTCTGCTCTTCTTTCTCTGTTCTGCCAGCGTCGACCCGTCCCTCTCCCCCAACAGGACACTCAGCCGTGGTCGCCGGGAAAAGACACAACGACGCCGGCCCCCAATGCAAAACACCCGCCTTTTTATGAAAACTCATCACTTTTCCCGGCCATATATCTTCACATTTCCGTCCATTCATCAATGGCCACTCCGGCTCTCCCCCGATGGCTTTCAAACCCCAGCAGCAACACCGGCCAGAACCCGCTTCTAACCCTCACCCTCTCTCCCTCCGCCGCCGGCTCTCAGAATATGGAAGAGGAAGCTCGGCCTCTGTTCGACGTCCTGCTCGCCGACTGCTGCCGGGAGCTGGAACAGGGGCACAGCTCCTGGGCCGCTCACAGGAATGAGACGGCGTGGCGGCTCCGGCGAGTGGAGCTGCAGGTGGAAGCCGAGAGGGCCTGCAGGAGGAGACAAAAAGTGGAGGAGATTGAGGCGAAGGTAACAGCGCTGAGGGAGGAACAGGCCGCCGCTTTGGAGCGGATCGATGCAGAGTTTAAGGAGCAGCTACGGCTTCTGCGGAGGGACGCCATTGCTAAGGAGCTCAAGCTTGAGGAACAGTGGGCCGTCAAGCACGCTAGGCTTAGCAGAGGGCTGGAGCAGCTCGGATCTCGCCGCCGCCGTTGAGGAATATGCCGTCGTCACAGGCGGCGGCGACGGCGGAGGAGGAGGATATGAGAGTACCATCGAGCTCCTCTCTGTTTGGTTATCACTTATCAGCCTCTCTGTTTTTTTATTAATTAATTAGTTGGCTTTCAATTGGTGTGCTTCTAGCGTGGAGGTGTTGTTTTAGGGTTCGTTTTTGGTGGTTTATTTGGGAATTTTTTTTGGTGAGAGTAAGACTTTATTTATTTGGCCTTTTCGCTGCTCTGTTTTGGATAAATATTGCCGGAAGTAGGGTAAACAAATGAAACTCCAGCGGTGTTTGCTCCGTTTTCACACACCCGCCTTGAGAAACGCCTCAAAAAGCTCTGTTTGGAGCAGCCACCTCCCCCCTCCGATTCGAATACTCTGTTTCCCCCCGCCGGATCTACCAGCAACCGCCAAAACAAATGAAGCCTAACTCGCTTATTAATAGGTGTAAGAGAAGCGCGGATCGGGCCGTGGGATTTGACTTTTTTCTTGATTCCAATTGCTGAGATCTGACCGTATCTAGTTGCACGGTACATCCAATTGTATCTCTAGCAGATACGGCCGAGATCCCGTCGTTAAAATCAAGATCAGATCGGATCTCATCTCGCACCTCCCATGGGTGTTGCACCCCAAAAATTCCTTTTTTGTTTAGGTGAGTTTGGTAAAAAAAAAACATTATTATACTAGAATACTAGAATGTATGTTTTGAACTACAAAAAGATTATGGTCGCTATCATGAAAATAAACTAATTTTGAGCATAAAAACATAAATTGTTTTAGGCGAGGACAACCAACTATGGTTCATGACCACTGTGCCGCCACCATTGCGCCAAATGGAGCCGTTTGGCACCGTGGTAACGATCATAAATGAATGAGTTAAATTGTCATTCGTTAAGTAAGGATCACCTAACAAACATCATCTGTTTGAACATAAAAGTTGAAGTTTCCTAGGTGAGCGTTAACGAATGACAATTTAGCCCCGATGTTCATGACCGCCACCAACGTGCCAAACAGAGGCTTATGCTTCATTTGGAGGAGCCGTTGCGGTTTAAAAATGAATTGTTGTAAATGCAGGTTTGTAAATTGAGCTGTTGAAAACTGTTTGCCGAAAATTTCACCGGCTCGGCGCCGCAACCGCCACTCGCGGCCCCGCGTCTCCTATCAAATATAAATAAAGTGTTAAGGGTGCCTAGAGAGTGACAAAACTTTGGCCAAAACCTCCCATGTAGTAGACATGGTGACAAGTTCGATTTCTCCTTTTGTTGTCTAGTTCTCTCGTGTCTTCCATTGTAATAGCTCTGTAAAAGCCAGTTGACAAGTTCGCCCCGACTCTTTGTGGTAGTGTGTGGAGGTTGAAGATATTTTGGCCCAACAACCAGTAGACCGTTGCACTGTTCACCCGCATATATTTTAATTAAAAAGGGTATAAAAACTCCTCTTTGACATTTAGACTTCATTTGTTTCGGCGGTGGCGGGTCGATCTGGCGGGTGGAAACGGAGTGTTTGAAACGGAGGGAGGAGGTGGCTGCTCCAAACGGAGCTTTTTAGGGCGTTTCTCAAGGCGGATGGATGGAAACGGAGCAAACGTCGCCGGTGGTTCATTTGTTTACCCTCCTTCCGGCGCCATTTGCCCAAAACGGAGCACCGAAATGCCGAAACAAATAGAGCCAAAGTGACCCTTAATCTGTATAATTTATCATTTAGATCTATATAATATTAGAGGTCACATGCTTAGTTTTTTTTTTAATCTTGTTGGGCTTCCACTACTCTTCAGGAAGACTTCCACGAGCCTTTAGAACTGGCGTAGGTTCCATTTGGGGGGTACTTTTTTTCACCGATCAAGCGATTAAGGTCCGGTACATGCGGTCGTAACCACTTGACCGGTGAAAACAAGTCCCCTCAAACGGAGCATTAGGCTCCGTTTGGCAAAGTGATGGCGGTCATGAATATGGGGATTAAATTGTCATTCATTAATGTCCACCTAAGAAATTTCACACTTTTATGTTCAAGCAGATGATGCTTGTTCGGTGATCCTTAACGAATGATGATTTAACACATGCATTCATGACCGTCACCACCGTGCCAAATGAAGCCTTATGCTCCGTTTGGGAGGACTTATTTTCACCGATCAAGCGGTTACGACTGTATGAACCGGACCATAATTAAGGCCCGGTTCATGCGACCGTAACCGCTTGTTCAGTGAAACTAAGTCCTCACAAACAGAGCCTTAATCTCATAGATGCTTGAGTTAGTTTATTCCATTTAGTAGACTAATGGTTTTAGCTTAGCCTACAGTTTCGCTTGAGATTTTTCACACTTGATGAGGACAAAATTACAATTTCATATCATAGAACAAAATTATAATTTCATATTGTAGAATAATTGTAACTTAAAAATAATAGCATATGACATCTTACTATAATACGTGTAGGAGCTCTAGTAAAAAAAGTGAATAAAAGAACAATTAAATTAAATTTTAATTAAATTCAACAGTTGTGATCGATTTAGGTGATTGTTAACCGCAACCCGTTGTTTTGATAGTCGCACCCCAAAATCTTTCAATTTTTCGCGCCTTTTCGAAATACGCCTTGTACATGCAATATCAGGAAAAGTGTTCAACACGAAAGTTGTAGATATCGATGTGATCTACAACTTTCGTGTAGATCACTTTTCCTAAAAATGCATGTACAAGACGTACTTTAGAAATATGCCCAGGTTTTGCGCCTTTTTGAAATACGTCTTGTACATGCAATTTCAGGAAAAGTGTTCTACACGAAAGTTGTAGATCTCGTCGATATCTACAACTTGTGTTGAAAACTTTTCCTGAAATTGCATGTAAAAGGCGTATTTCAAAAAGGGGCGAAAATTGGAAGATTTTGGAATGCGACTAGCCAATTACGGGTTGCGGTTAACAATCACCTTTAAGGGATATCTTTACACCGGTCCGACTGGGGCAACTAGTTTGGCCGCAAGAAGATGATTTTTAAGTGTAAATGTGGAAAATATAAATGATTTTATGAATATGTATTAATATTCAGCATATAACCGCCTTTAATTATCACTGGGTTAACACAGAATGAAAGAAAAATTAACAGCAGGTTATGATAATAGTTATTATAATGCACAAAGAAAATTCATAATCTGTATAAGAAAACAATAAGATCTTAACATTTTAATAAAAATAGGCATAATTTTAAGAACAAAATTTATGTGTGTGGAGCGTATACGGAGTATGATGCGTGGGATCCATCTGCGCAGCTCATCAAACAAAGACACAACTTGACGGACGATGCGGATGTATCCTGCGCACCATGCTCATATACATTGAGCGCACATAAAATTTGCTCTAATTTTAATGGTGTGCATACATTTAGTCATCAACAAAGAACACATGCATTATGAGTGACAATGATTCAATCAGAGAGCTATAATACTTGAAAGCTAGCTGATTGAGCTTAAAATACAGAGAGAAATCACAAGAATCCATCTGCTACAATTCATATTGTTCCCAACAGAGACCGCCAACACGGAAGTAGAGAAGCGAAATTATTAGAAGAATGGAGGAAGAATGAGCCATCGCCGTGGATATTTCTTCCTACCTTCCCTTCCATCAAACAACTGCAAGGAGAATGGTGGTGGTAATTAGAACTGGAAGCAGGCTATCTTTCTGTTTAAGGTAAAACTGGAACATATAAAACTGCACCTAATGCCTCTACCAAACATAAAACCAATCTTGTGAATTAAATAAGTAATGAAGTTCCATTTATATACATATATATATATTGTTTGACAAATCATTTGATGATTCAAATATATAATTGGGTTTAATTCCATGAAAATTTATTATAAAAATATTTTTTATGAAATTAGAAAATGATAGATGTGCGCTATTGTCAAACAAAACAAAAAGATTAATTGAAATTGAAATACAATATATCGAGATACACTCATATCCAACTCTTGAAGACAATTCTTCTAAAAGCTTACTCTCCAAGAGAACCCAAAATACCTTATGATCCTAAGCTAAAACTCACTAATCTCCCTTATACAAAATACCTTATGATCCTAAGCTAAAACCCACAAATCTTCCTTATATAAGTGGGAGTGAGACGTACATAATTACGGTTACCCTAAGCTATAAAGATAGATAGAGGAAAACTTGGTAGGCCCCAAAAGTCGTCTTTGCAGCAACACTCCTATCCCGAAAAATCGACCTTGCCTTCAAGATCGAGGCCCGTAAGGGTCATCGGCGGGTGTCAGAGGAACCAAGTTAACAATGTCACGATAGTCGTCTTCAACACCGAGCATCAAGCATGAGTCCTTCAGAGAGCTTTTGTGGGTGGGTGAGTACGGCTGGTGGTAGCGGAAACAAAGGCCCTTTCGGTGAATCTCAAGGTATTGCTGGTGAGATCAGCATGGGGTGGTGGAGATACCAGTGGAGACAGGATCGGAAGAACTGGCGAGGTGGCAGCAGGCCAATCAACGGGGGTCCAGATAGAGGTGGGTGACCTAGGAGAGGCCGTGGTTGAGGTTTCGGCACTGGCTACGCCTGATGGGGTGGCTGAGTAGAGATGGATTGGTGGGTCCCAAAGAGTTCATCATCGAGGCAACAAGCTTGATTCATGGCCAAGTAGAGTGTTGCCAGGTTGAGGACACGAAGGTATGTCCGCCGGATGTGGGGATGTCAGCTAGCGAGGAAGTACCACAGATAATGGTCATGGGATAGTCCGATGACGCGCATGACAACCTCAATGAACCTAGTGATGTAGGTGGTGATGGTGTCTGATTGGCGAACGGAGTTAAGTCTCTCGTAGACATTACCCACTTGGCGTGCATTACAATGGCGTAAGAGATCCTCCTTCAATGTGGTCTGAGAGAAATCAGAGACATGTTGGCGCGTCCAACGCACCCAATGGAGAGCAGGGCCCTCCAAATAGATAGTCAGTCGTCATGGGAAGCTTCTAGTTACCATGTGTGCACTGGAGGTCGAAAAATTGTTCAGCGCGGGAAATCCAACATAGGTGGTCGGTGCCATCAAACACCAGAATCCCAATTTGGCACAAGTGGGTCAGGTGGATGTCCACAACAAGGTGAAGGAACCCCTTGTATTCAGTGGCGAGCCGATTGGGGAGCGACTGGGGGAGGGGGGGAGAATAGATAGAAACAGGCGCTGCGAGCTCGCGAAGAAGAGTAAGATCTTCAAGTCGAGCTTCGAGATCCAAGCGAGTAAAATCGGCGAAGGCCAAAAAAAAGGCGTCCATTTCTACACATAGGTCCATGGAACGAGTCCGGGCATGTAAGGATGATCCGCAAAAGAGAATGTAACGGGAACCATCAAAAGAGGCGAACTGTAGTTGTCGCAGTATAGGCAGACTGCGGCTCGTCGAACAAGACATGTGAACCGCTAGGCTGCGCGCAGAGGGGAACACCATAGGAGGTGTGCCCATGGCTAAAAGGCAAAGGAAGAGATGCACATAGGAAAAGGGGGGGGGGATGGAACAAAAATATGGCTAGGAGTCAACAGCTTGGTCAGTCGATAGTTGGGGTCATCGGGGAAGTGAAGGTGCTAGGCCAGAGAAGTGGATAGGGCCGAAGACTGGACTAGGAATCAGATGCAATGCTGGCGCGAGGAAAAGTACTGCGCAGGGGAAAAGAACTGATGGACGCATCTCAGGGAGACCAAAGGCAAGTAAGGTCATCACCAGTCATAGAAGCAATTTCGTTGCTAAAGTGGGGATGTCACAAGTGTTGCGGAGCGAGATCGTTACTGAAAGTGCTGATGCGGGGTAGTCACGCGGTGAAGAATGCAATGGAAGAAGACGCACTGGCTCAGGGTAGTCATGTGGGGAAGAAAATGCACTGGCTTAGCGGAAGAGGCAAAAACAGTATGCCGATCCACTGAGTGGAGATCTGAAAGCAAGAGAAATTAAGGCTCTGAAATGAACCATAGGTGGTGGGGCAGGTCAGACCAATTGATAGACGTGCGCTATCACGAAACCAAATAAGAAGATTAATCAAAATCGAGAGACAATATATTGAGGTATGCTCGATATCCAACTCTTGAGGGTAGGATCCCTCTAGATCCTACTCTTCAAGAGAACTCAAAATACCTAATGATCCAAGTTAAGCAAAAAACTCAGTACAACACTCTATTATAACTGGGAATGAGCGTACATAATTACGAAAATTCCCTAAAGCTACGTAGATAGATAGGGGGAAGCGTGGCCGGTCCGAGAACTAGGCTTTGTATTAGGAATTAAAGTCTACTGAGTAGTCTTTGTATTAGAAAGTAAAGTCCAAGGAACAAAAAATATTATCTCAAAAAGATATGATCTGAATACCAAGAAAGTTATTTGGTAAACATGAAGAAGAAAACATGTGTGAGAAATAAATTAGAAGTAGTAGAGGGACAAAATAGTTGGCGATCATATTAGAAGCACATCAAGATCAATACTGAGCTCAAAACTTTTTATATTAGTTATGGGACCGTTATTAGAGATATTCAGGAATTTGGTGCTTAGATATAAGCTATTGTAGATAACACAGTTTTGATGATCCCCTACAGAATCCTAATACCCGTTTTGAAGAAAAAGATTTAAATATTTTTTAAAAAAAATTTAAGACAAGTCTTAACAAGTAAAACAATGATCATTGATAAATTACATAATATGAAATTTAATAGGTTTAAATTTATAATTGTTCGTAAATATCGCTAGAATATAAAATGAAATATATTGGAGAATTTGACGGCGCGCCACGACCGACACGCGTGTACTTCCGCAGGAGGCAGTGATCCGCTGCCCGGGCGGACGATCCGACTCCGTGGTTGCGTCTGGATGCTCGATCCGAATATCATTTATATTTTACTTTTAAATTTTTGAGTTATATTTGGACCCCAATCGGCCTAAACAAATATGCCGTCCGATTTGGGGAGTTGTGATATATTGCAGTTGGCAGTGGCTTATTTTTAGGGTTATAAAGAGGCTGGCAAGCGGTTCGAGGGAGGCATCAAAGGTTTTGGCATTTTCCCCGGAACCATCTTTCTTCCTTCCGGTGTGACGCCGGAAAGCCACTCCTTCGCCTCGTCTCCTCCGGTGTGATGCCAGTAAGCCTCTCTCCGCCTACTCTTCCTCCACGATAAGCCCTCCTGCTCTTTCTCCGACCGGCCCGTAAGCCCAACGCTGCAAACCTTCCTCCCCTACTTCGTCTCCTGCTCCTGTCGAAAACCCGCCCCTCCACCACCAAAGGTTGCCGCAGCCTTGGCCGCCCCTTCCCTCCTCCCTTTCCCCCCACCGCTGGCCTGAGGAAATCCCTCTTCCTCACTACACATTCCCATACCTGTAGCCTCCACGCCCTCCCATCAGACCCACGCCAACTTTATTCCCAACACAGTCAGGCCACCACTATCTCCTCATCCCAGTCCCCACACAACCGAATACTCTCATAATTAATATTTCCCATTAACCTCTGTTTCCCTTATAACTATTCCTCCTCCCTGTAGTTGGCCGACCAAGCCCACCCCACAGCCCTAGTTCAAACAAGCATCTTCATTTCTGTACTCTGATGTTGCAAGCACCTTGGAGGCCCTCCGATGACCACCGTTGCCGCCACCTGCACGTGTAAATTGTGGTTTGCAATTTTATTCTCTTCTGTTGTTTATTTCAGAAACTCATATTGTGGTGGATATTTGTCTTATTGTGCTATTAGTTCAGTCGTTATGCAACTTGCATGATTTATTCCACTTGTGCTTTAAATTATTGCGCCTCCTTCGCTTGCAAAATTAATAGTTTGTTCTCCTTAATTATTTAATTGTGACTGTGCACGTGCCTCTGTTGATAATTTTATAATAATTAGTTATTTGTTGCAATTTTGGAGTGAACCACTGCGCACTTGCATTACACCGCATTTAAATTAGGTTTGCATTTAGAAATCCCCTTTTGATTCGACCTACCACTGCATCAAATTGGTATCGGAGCACAAGGTTTGAGCCACATTTATATGTGCAGAGGTAGGTTCGGGCTTTATGTTAGCACGATGTTGTTGGGTCTCTAGATTTCGTCCTATGTTGAGCTATTATCATCAATACACTTCTCCACGACCTTATGTTGGTAGCGTTGAGTATCGTTCAGTTCATCGTCGCCACACATCTCTATTTGGGAAACCCGAGTCTAAATATGTGCGTCCACCACTGCACGTTCGTAGGACCCACGCACCCCCACAAACACAATCTGGTTATGTTAGGAACTACCGCCTAGATGACCCTCAGGAACCCTATAGAGTTCACTCACCATCACCAGAAACACAATATATGTCAAGACCCTCCTAGTGTACCACAAATAGAGTTACATGAGCCTGAATATTAGCGATTAGTTCTTGACTGCATTGACCTCTTAGATGCTCAATTTGATTACCTAAGATCTACATTACAAAAAGGGCCTAGGGATTTGGGTCAAACCACCGATGCGTCAATTAGTGCTCCCCCCGAGATAAGAGACCCGACACCTGGTTTTGATCCTTCTCAGTTTGATGAGACTCGGTGCTCATGTGATCTTGAGGTTGAATCTAATCATGACCTTATGATACATATAGAGAGTGATACTAGTATGACTAGTGAGCGTGGTCACGTGAGTGAGGACGAGCGACTAAGTGACGTTGTGATGGTATACCACCCACATTTGAGTTTGAGCACTCACATATGAGAACACTACCTCTTTCAACGATACTTATTTGGAGGTTCATGAGGATAACATTGACTTTGTTGTAGATGACCTACTTGCTCCCACATATACTATTGTTATTGGTGTCTTCCTCCTGGTGGACTATCCTATCATTAACGACCTCCGCGGGTTTAAGTCACCGAGAGGCTCTTTTGGCGAGCTTCCCTGCCTGCACTTTAGTGATGGGTCATGTATCCGCGCTAGTGGTCATCTCACACGTGATGACTTTTGGTATACTCCACCTGGTGAGCCCTCTGACGTGCTTTATCATTTAAAAGACACCCATTACACCCCATGCGTCACACTATTTTGTCACAATCTACGACGTCCCCACGGGTAATGACGTTAGTCACGTTGGATTTTTCTATCGACCACCTAGTAAACCTCCAGATAGGTTGTCCTATGTTATTGTTTTCCAAGTCATTGTCAGGCTTTTCTTTAGGAAGTCTGTCGAGTATGTTGTGCTCCATTCGCATTCTTCACTTCATTTCTATGAGTCGGTTGAATCATTTACTTTTCATTTGCATGCACTAAACAAATCGATTCGTAGTAAAATTGCAGCTTGTAATGATTATTATAAGGATCGTGCAGACCAGCATAGGCAGGAACAAAACTTTGAAGCAGGAGAACAAGTATTGATTCACATTCGATCTGAGAGGGTCCCACAATGACCAGCAAAAAAATTAAGCACACGCAGAATGGACCCCTATATAGTGGTACGGCGAATTGATACAAATGCATATGAGATGGACATCCCTCATGTTGTGGGAATCAATCAAGAAACGTAGAGGATCTGACCCCTTACAACAAGGAGCACGTGTATGTGGACCTCTTTTCCACACCTCTACCCGAGCCTCCTTTTATCTTATCCCCTCTACCTGAGCCTTCACCTCCTATAGCCTCCACCAGCACCTCTTTGTTGCCAGCCGCGGAGTCGCGCCATGCAGATCACATTGCACCATCGACGGTTCCACTGACACCACCGTCAGCCGGAGATACGTTACAGCTAGAACCACCTACTTCTACAGATGGCATACTTCATATCATCGACCGCGACTACTACACCGCAGGTGGATGAGATGTGCGTCGTCTTGTTCGTTGGAACGGTTAGCCTCTACAAAGTACTACTTGGATATCATCAGAGGAGCTCGAGAGACTCGCCCCGCAGCTATACAGCGAGTATGACCACCCACACTCACCGGAGTTGAGTGCTTTTAAGCTGGGGAAGTTGACAGCGCGTCATGACTGACACGCGTGTACTTCCGCATGAGGCAGTGATCCGCTGCTCGGGCGAACGATCCGACCCCACAGCCCTGGTTCAAACAAGCATCTTCATTATTGTACTCTGATGTTGCAAGTAGCTTGGAGGCCCTCCGACGACCGCCATTGCCGCCGCCTGCACGTGTAAATTGTGGTTTGCAATTTTATTCTCTTCTGTTGTTTATTTCGAAAATCATATTGTGGTGGATATTTGTCTTATTGTGCTATTAGTTCAGTCGTTGTGCAATTTGCAGGATTTATTCCGCTTGTGCTTAAAATTATTGCGCCTCTTTCGCTTGGAAAATTAATATTTTGCTCTCCTTAATTATTTAATTGTGACTGCGCGTGCCTCTGTTGATAATTTTATAATAATTAGTTATTTGCTGCAATTTTGGTGTGGACCACTCGCACTTGCATTATACTGCATTGCAAATTAGGTTTGCATTTAGAAATCCCCTTTTGAGTTCGACCTACCACTGCATCAAATTGAATTGAGCCACATTTAAGTGCATAGGTATGTTAGCACGATGTAAAGGTAAATTTACAATAATTTTTGATCTCTACCATATGGATTCAAACACCCACGCACCCCCACAAACACAATGGGTAGATTTTTTTTTATCACCAGAGAAACACAATCAATGCTATATGGATTCAAACATTGGACTATTACAAAAAGGGCCTTTCTGTTTTTTTTCCACTATGATATATGGATTCAAAAATTGATACTTATTTGGAGGTAATAAATATGAATGAGTGGATACTCCACCACCTGGGTTCTCAAATCCTACCCAAAATAGGTAAGGATTGTTCTTTAACATATGCTGACCCCTTACAACAAGGAGCGTTGAGGTCATTAGTCTGTGTCTGTCCGTTGGAATCAAATGACTTCCGCCGCCTGCATTATGGTGATCATTTTGGTGTGGAACTTGAGGGGGCTGGTATGCTATAAAGTACAGGATCAATTTTAAATGTGGTTTATGGGCAAAGTAGGCTCAGAACTTATGAAAAAGAGATCACTAAAAGATCATGATATGACAAAAACATATGCAAAAAAGGTTTACATAAAGTGGAAAAAGCACTACACAAATCAATGGTAAAGAAGCATTCATAGAACCAAATTCATGTTTTCGAAATAAGTTTAGAGTACAACAATAATGATGATGATGATTTCTATACTTCCTGGCTTTTAACCATGCTAGTTATAAAATATACCGAAGCATATAAATTTACAAGTCCGTAAAACTTAGGCTCCGTTTGGAGGGACTTATTTTCACCGGTCAAGCGGTTACGACCGCATGAACCGGACCTTAAATTAAGGTCTAGTTCATGCGGTCGTAAACGCTTGACCGGTGAAAATAAGTCCCCCCAAATGGTGCCTTAGTTAGAGAATAGAACGCAGAACATCAAACTATTTTTGCTACACATGAAGGACCTAACCATAATATAGCAAGAAAAAGCTATCTAAGATCACCTTTTTTAATCTACGGTGCTTCGCAATGGCCCAATTAGACATAATACCAGAAGCAACCAATAGAAACAAGTAACCAGCCACCGTTTGTGTTGCAATATTGAACCCAAGCCACTGGTATATCTCCGTGGTGTAGTTTGCACAAGTCACAATGTTGAACAAGAAGCCACGAGGGATTTGATAACCTCCGCTGCCATCAGGACTTCTGAGATTCTTCAATATAATATGGCAGTAAAAATTCGAGAGTTGGCATAATAAACCAATACCAAAACCAATCTTCCACTGCAGTTCACTCACAGGAGTGTAAAGTGGGTGGTTAACATAGTAAGCAATGTATGCACCGAAACTCCAGTAATAAGCACAGTTCCTGAACACGTTGGAGAGAGGTGAAGTAGCATGGCTGAAACTATGGATGAAGAAAGTCTCCATAATGCGTTTGAAGTAATGGAAGCACCAGTAATACAGGGCATAGGTCTGCACAGGATGTATCACCTGCTTTTCCCCGTAACCAAAATATTTGTAAACGGGAAAGAAGTAAAAGATGGGATAGATGACTAAGGGGCCTATATATTCCCAAAAGAAGAGTGTTTTGTATGACACTTGGGGCCCCAAATCCTTCAAAACAATTGTCAAACTTTTTGCATTCCCATCAGAATAATCTGAAAGGGTCTTCGTTGGATTTAGTACAACAGGTTTTTTTTGCTCTCCGGGAAGTAAAGGAAGGGTAAGGCGCTGACGAGCAGGATAGAGCTTCTTGGCTGTGTAAGATGAAAGTGTCAAGCCAACTAGTAAAATTGAGGAGACGTATTCAATAACGAGAAATGAGGGATCAAGCTGGAATAAAAAAAAATTCCTTGGATTTTGTGTAGTTTGTTAAAATTTGCTATATAATATGATGTTATTAGCATAATTGAACCATTTTATTACCAGCTTCTACATATAATGTTAAAATGTAATGAAAAAGCTCATTAGGAGGAGCCCATGTATTCTATTTAGTCCCACATTGTAGATGTAGAAGGCTCTACCTATCTTTCTCTCTATAAAAGTGTATGTACCAACGTTTTGAAATCCGGACCGGTCATCGAACCGGTAAAGCGAAAGGTTCAAGGTTCAACCGGTTCAACCGGGTCGAACCGGTATATATAAATATATATTATTATTACAAATATATTTTAAGTATGAATATGTACATTATATATAAGATTTTTTTTAAATGCATTTGAAGATTTATAAGGTTTTAAGTATGAATATGTACAAATATATTTTTCAATAAGATACTGAAGTCAAAGAGCATGTCAGACCAATGAAGAAAAAGTATTTTGGTTCCTTTGTATAAGAACAAAGGAGATATATAAAATTGTGTTAATTATAGAGGAATTAAATTGATGAGTCGTGTCATGAAACAGGGCTGTCATAGGAGAGCAGAAGAGGATGTAAAGCAAGAGAGCTCTTTCACAGAAGAAGACAATCATGAACTAAAAAAAGTAAAAAAATTACCTCGATATATAAGCTCAGATTCCAGAATTCAACTGAAAACGTGAAATGCTCAAATGCCCAAATAAAATTATAAAACTTAGCCCCAAATCTCAAATTCAACTGAAAAAAATAAAAAATGCTAAAAATTGATAATGAAATTGGTTGTATGATAGACTGGTAGAGAGATGAGAGATTAGACTTCAGAGATCATAGAAATTCTGAAATACCCAAATAAAACTTAGCCTCCGTGAAGAACAAAGATGATCAAAGGGAGATGCTCCCCTCGTCGGGTCGAAGTCGTCGGTCTACCGTATACGTGAGGAATAAGACAACCATTCCGATTTCCGGACGCTCGCCTTCCAGTCGTAGTCAGCGTGAGGAAGAAGAAGGCGGTTTTCTAGCTTGATGTCGTGACTGCCGTGAGCATGAATGGAAATAAAAAATGAAAAGGCAAAGACAAGGAATAAGTATAACCCTAAAACAGCATGAATCTCAACCGTTCGATTGAAAAGTAGTGGTGAAATGGCCTAAACTTATTGACCGCCGGTTTCCTGAAAACCGCCCGGTTTCCGGTAACCGGTCCAACCGCCCGGTTAGCCGGTTCCGGGCCGGTTTTTAGCTGGAGCGGTTATAAGAGCCTGACCGGACCGGGCGGGGAACCAGTTGGCGGTCCAACCGTTGAACCGCCGGCCCGGTCCGGTTTTAAACATTGGTATGTACTCCTTTATTTACAAATAATAAAAAATATGAGTTATTTTTCTCTCTCCTGCATTTCTCTACATGGTATCAGAGTCATCGGTCCTGATCTAGGCGGTTAGTGTTTTCCTAAGCGCGGTCTCTCTGCCCTAACCGCCCATCGGTCTTGCTTTGGGCAGTCTCTCTTCCCTAACCGCGGACATTCCTTCCTAATCGCTACTGCGGTGTCCGCCTCCTGCTGCGGCTTCTCTTTTCTCTAACCGCTTCTCTCCTTTTCTCCACGTCCTTCCCCCCTCTCCTCCGCATCTCTCTCCATTTATAGAGGAATCTCTGGGCCCCGCCTCTCTCTTCCTGGTGTGCCCTCCTCTTACTTGCTGCTCTTGTCGCGCGGTCTTCCTCATGCTTGTCGCGCGGTCTGCTTGCCGCACCCTCTTCCCTGCCGCTACTTGTCGTGCGGTCTGCCACCTGCTTATCGCGCGGCTTGCCTTCTGCTTGTCACGCGGTTAGCCCGCTGCGATCTCTCTCATCTACTCTCCTGCCAGTGTTCGCGCGGGTAGTCGCGGTTCTATCCGCCCCGTTCTCCTACCCGCCGCGAGCTCTTCTTACGAGGCCTTGCAGAATAGTCCACTGCGAGCTCCTCTAGCTCTAGCCACTGCTTCCTGGATCTAGCCGTTGTGGGCTCTCCTAGCCTCCCTACCACCTTCCTCTAGTCGCCAGGCCTGCTTCCTGGATCTAGCCGCTGCAGACTCTCCTAGATGCCCGACCTCTTTCCTCTAGTAACCGGGCCTGCTTCCTGGATCTAGGCGCCGCGGTCTCTCCTAGCCGCCTGACCTCCTTCCTCTAGTGCCAGGTCTCTCTTCTAGCCGCCCTTCTCTTGCTACTATGGGCTCTACGACAACTCCCTCTCTTCCCGCACGTGTTGCTTCCCCGCCTTCTGAAGTTCGGGATAAGCTTCGAATAACCACCATCTATCTCAGCGGGAAGAACAATTTTGTCGAATGAGTCCATTCGGTTCGTCGTGTTCTACAGACCAAAGGTTTTCTCCATCATCTCACTCAGGCCAAACCTGTTGACCCTATAAATGACTGGCTCCGTGATGACGGCCGGGTCTAATCCTGGATGCTTAATTCCTTGGACACTGAGACATACTGCATGACCATGTACTATGAAACGACCAAAGAAATGTGGGATGAGCTGCATTTTATCTACTCCGGCAAGGACAACTTACAATACCGGTTTGACATTATCCCTGCTCTTCAAT
Organism: Platanthera guangdongensis; assembly: GCA_039583875.1. Lineage (NCBI taxonomy): Eukaryota > Viridiplantae > Streptophyta > Magnoliopsida > Asparagales > Orchidaceae > Platanthera > Platanthera guangdongensis. Next base: position 751,580 of record CM077161.1, read on the forward strand.
CACTGGATCCTAGAAACGCGGACGACTTGACTTCCTTTGTTGCTAAGGCTAAAACTCTGGTAGAAAGCCTAGATACAACATAAACCCCCTTCCACAAATCTTGCTACTCAACGGGCACGGAAGAAAGCTGTTGAGATCGTTATGATGATGGCACGTGTTTTCAATCATCTTTACAGCGTCAGGACTCAGATTCTTTCATCCTCCACTACGCCCTCCTTATCTGATGTCTGCTCCATGCTGCTTAAGGTTACACCACCACCCGAGGCCCCTACCAGCTTCGCTCCAGCTCTGCTCCAACAGCCTCTTTTACCCACTCCTGCTCCTCCGCCAGGTTGTTCTTCTACTCGGGGAGGTCGCTTGGGCCGGGGACGTGCGGGGCGCTCTACTCTCAAGTGTAATCATTGTGGTCGGGATGGTCATCTTGAAGCCACCTGTTACAGCAAGCAAGGTCTGCCGCCTCATCTTACTGCTACAACTGATACTGCTCCTCATCACCCAGGCTCTACTCCTACTGGGTCCCACTCGTCTACCCATCAAGATATCAACGACCTCCGCCTGCAGCTTCAGTAGCTCCAAGGCATGGTTAATCGCTCATCTGGCATAATTAACCACTTTCATGTTATCCTCTTCTTTGTAGGGAAACTCCATACCTTTCAGTACATTGAATGTGACATGTTCATTGTTTACTCTCATCGTCAACTCTACCTTTTGCACATCAATTAATGTTCTCCCGGTTGCTAGGAATGGTTTACCTACAATAATAGGAACCTCCCTATCCTCTTTCATATCCAAAACTACAAAATTCGCTGGAAAAATGAATTTGTCTACTTTGACCAACACATCTTCTATTATCCCCTTTGGAAATGCGAGTGTTCTATCGGCTAGTTGTAAGGTTATAGATGTTTTTGAAATTTCTCTTAACTCTAACTTCCTATAGATTGATAGAGGCATCAAGTTAATACTCTCTCTAGGTCACACAACGCCCTGCCTTTAAATTAGCATCCTATGGAGCACGGTATGGTAAAACTTCCCGAATTTTTAATTTGGGTGGAAGTCTCTTTTGAAGTATGGTACTGCACTCTTGAGTGAGTGTCACTGTTTCATTCATTCCAAATTTTCTCTTCTTAGATAAGATATCCTTCATAAATTTCACATAACTAGGCATTTGTTCTGGGGCTTCCACAAACGGGATATTTATTTATAACTTCTTAAAAAATTCAACAAATTTTTGGAATTGTTGGTCCAACTTGCTTTTCTTTAACCTTTGCGAAAATGGTGGAGGCGGGTAGATCATTGGATTCTCTTTCTTCTTTATCGTTTCAATATTAGGTTCCGCCTTCTTCTCTCCTATAACTTCTACTTCATCTTTTTTTTCATCACCAATTTGTTTTGTCTTTATCAAGTTCAGAAGGATTAATATTCACCACATTTTCTTCAACATTATTTGTCTTAGCTAGTTCATTTCTCGGCTCGCGTACGAACTCTTTTCCGCTACGCAAGGTGATAGTCTTGCAATGTTGATTGTCTCCTTTAGGATTTGGAATGATATTGGTTGGAAGTGTCCCTTGGGGGTCAGAGGGGTAACTATGCTATTTACTTGATGATTCATTTGGGGTTGATTTAACGATAAGACATTTAACCTCTTATTCATCAAATTAAATTGAACAGTCATTTGTGCGACAAAAGAAGTTAATTGGTCAACTTGATACAAGCCACCCGTAGACGAAGAAGAACCTTGTCGATCGAAAGATTGATAGTTATTGGATGATAGATCTTCGAGGATAGCATATGCATCCTCGGGATATTTATTCATAAGGGATCCCCCTGCAGCTCCGTCTACTTGAATCATAGTAGATGTCTGGAAGCCATTATAGAAGGTACATATTTGTTGATGTATAACTAAGCTGTGATAAGGACACTTACGCAAGAGTTCCTTATACCGCTCTCACACGTCATACAGAGTTTCACAATTCACTTGCAAAAACGTAGTTATGTCACACATTAGTTTAGCAGTTTTGCCAGGTGAGCAATATTTTGATACGAATTTCTCTACCACTTGTAACCAAGTGGTGAGACCATGTTGGGAATCGAACCACTTTCTTACCCTTCCTACAAGGGAAAAAGGGAACAAACAGAGTCTTATTGTCTCATCTGATGCACCATTGATCTTGAATGTATCGCATATATCTATGAAAGACCGCAAGTGAGAATTGAGATTCTCATGACTAAGTCCACTAAATTGTCTTTGTTGAACTAGTTGCATAGACATGGAATCAATTTTAAAATTATATGTCTCGATGGCGGGCTTAATGATGTTATAATGCAATACTCCCCTATAAGGCATGTTATAATCCAGCCATGTTCTCCTAACTTCCGCGGCTTGACCATTTTGTTCTACCTGACCCTCCTGATCTTGAACCTCCTGATTATACAAATAGTTAATGTTTTGATTATTAGAATTCAAGGTCGTTGACTTATTACGTTCTAACTAAAATGTACTTCTATTTAGTCTACACGTCCGTTCGATTTCTAAGTTTAACGACAACAGTTCAGGTGGCCTATAACGGAACATGAACTAACAGAGCAGCAGATAAAAGTAAAAACAAATAAAATAAAACAGGAATTAAAACTTGAGCTCTAAATACTAAAGATTACTAATATTGCAAGAAATAAATAATGAACTAAAGCACATCACCGGCAACATCGTCAAAAAATTGATACACCCGAAATAGGTATACGTAAATTACGCAAGTGCATGTGCTAGATCAAGTAATATAAAGTGAATAAAGATCGTTCACACGGAGATCTGTATCTCTCGATATCGGAAATCACTATATCTCTCATTTTTTATCATCTCTAACTCAGACAAAACGAAAAATATTAATAATAATAAAAATCAAAGTTGTTAATGTATAAGTGTAATCTCTTTCTCCCTTTTTACGTTATATTGAGCTGATGATACACTTACGTCTCCCTTCTCTCGAATCTCGAACCGCAGTAAAACAGATCGAAAACTTTGGTTAAATATTTACGCAACTCATCTCTCCAATCTCGCTGCATAGTAAAATAATTTCCGTTTATATTCTCACATGTCTTATCTCTTGAATCTTAAAGCGGAAAATAAAATGAAAATATAATCAAAAACTTTTACCATCAAGATCAAAAACTCAATAAAGAAAACACCAAAATTCTCATAAACCAAAATAAAAATAGAGAGCACATCAAAATAGAAGAAAGTACTTTCAAAATACAAAACTTAGGGAATTAGTTCATGATTTGAGAAATCCACTACAAAATAGAGAGATATTACAAGACATGATATTTAGAGATCTAAACGCTGCAGAAAATTCCTCTCAAACGCGCGCAAAATCCGTCTTTAATGAAAATCCGTGCGGCTACTCTTGCAAACCATAGTTCTCCTCTCTTGAATAATGATGAAGATGAAGAAAAAAAAGATCCATTTTAATTCTCCTAAACCCTTTTATAGATGTTCCTCCCTCAAATGAATATTTTAAATGTTGAATATATGTCTCCTTTAGCCTTTGAAAGCAGTCCAAATTTGAATATTTTCAAAATTCGAATTTTTATTCCCGTCCAGATGTTGTAACATAATTTTTTCACTATGAAAATATGTTGCAACATATTTTCTGCATTACTAAAAACTGCTTCAAACTACAATCAACTTGCGACAACTCATCTGCAACTTTTTTCTAGACTTCAAATAAGCACTGCCCTTGACTCCTTGGGGTGAATACTTTGAAAATTCTACATCAAAACAAATTAAAATGACGATAATACCCTTACTTTAATCAAAAACCAAATTATTTTTTAAAATGACAGTAATACCCTTACCTTTTTGAGAAGTTATCACTCGTACTGTTGGACCATTTCCTGTTTCAGTTCGCCCCAAAAAATGTGGGGATGGGATTGGCGTAGCCACCGCGCCCAATGCAGAGCGGATCCGTCAAGGTCGACCACGGTGGTGAAGACCTTGTCCTCCTCGAGTGTGGGGTAGAGGTCGAAGTATTATTCCTCCTTGGCGATCCACCCCATGAGATCAATGTCGGAGAAATGCAGAACATTTGAGGGCGAGGGACGAGCGACCCGAGAGAGGTACGACAGTGGCTGGCTGGGATGGTGCGCCAAGGAGCGAGCCCCCGTCGATAGAGGACGCACAGCCACCGTTGGTGGCAAATGCATGAGAGACGGGGAGGGCATCCAGGCACGCAAGGACGGCCTACAACGTAGCCTGGATGGAGCCGAACTGAGAGTCATGGGAGTCGAAGCGGCGCTGGACACTGTTGTCCGGGGCCTCGACGGCCGGGGTGTCCGAGTGTGGGAGAGTGGTGGGGGCATGCAAGAGACAACACGACAGAAGGATGAGCAGCAGGTTGGAGAAAAACACCGGGTGAAATCGCTACGGTAAGCGATGACACGATGCAACGAGGACAGAGAAATCACGTGGCGGAAGCGCGACTTGTTGCAGAATCGCGCGACGGAAGCGGCGACACAGTGCGGAAGGGCAAAGAAACTGTGCGGCAGAAGCGCTGGACGCTGTCGTCGGGGACCCGATCAGGACGACCGCGCAACTCGAAACCGCAAACAAGGAGGGCACAAGCAGGGATTCAAACGACCTGCGGCTTCCAAGCGGGCGACACAGCAAGTCAGACCAAATATTACTGTTCAGAGAGAAGATCCGGGCAAGGGGGAAAGGTCGGCGGCAGGGGGAGAGAAGGAGGAGGCAAGGGTTTAGAGGAATACCAGGAAACATCCCTTTTTCATATTACTTCCAAGATGAAAATAACAAGTCCAAACCAGCCCCTCTTATAGTGGAGGTGTGCCAATAATAAAATCCCAAAATAACATAAACAAAAAACAAAACATAAGATTGAATATTAATTATCCTCTGCGTCGACCCCGCCTAGGTTGTTCTCGTCGGTCCGAGCCACTCCCGACGCGTTTGGTTCCTCTTCATCGGTCCGTGCCACGCCTGTCGCAACCTCTTGACGCGGTTCTTGTAGCTTGTAGACCCGCCATGGCCATTCATCGTCGTAAATATCCTTAACATCTGAATAATACTTTAGCTAGATAAAATACAATATAAAATTGAAGTAGATCATGAGTTAGAGGTGTAGCAGTGAATTATGGAAACCCTTATGGTACGGTGAAGGGGAAACTCGATTGGTGAAGGGGAAACTCGATTAGGGTCTAGTAATGATGGACATGCACTTGACAACAATCCAAACAATATATTTTAAATAATAAAAGAGTACTTGGGTCTAGGGCACGTGCATCATAATTGATTACAAAGTAATAAAGAAAGCTTGTGATTTCAAGTTCTTAAACACATGGTGAATAAACACAACAAAGAGAGCAATTTCAAGTTGAAAACAACTATGAGCACGCATATAAAAATAAGACGTCATGGACATGATGTCACTATGGGCACAGATTGTCCAGATGATGATTCTATGTTTATCTTCTATGAATGTAGATCTGGGCAGGATAATCAGCTCTCAAAATGTGATCCCCAACAAATAGCCCCATTAACCAAATGTTGTAACCATGTAAGAAGTTTCTCGTGTACTCTCCTCACAATGCAAACCTAGACACAAGTATGTTTGTTAGCTCTGAGCGTCACTTGATAGAGATCAAACGAGCTATATTTGAGAGATTAACGAGATCAGTGACTTTCGGATCATCAGATGGATGATTGGAGACTGTCACCGTGTTCAATGTGATTTTTCATATTTTATATTTTACTTTTTAATTTTTGTACTTGTATTTTGAGATTTACGTTAACTTATTTGATCATGCGTTTATGACTGTTGGATGATTTAACTTAAATTTTCCTCTTTTATATCGCACGCGGCTAGGGCATTTGGGTATTGAGAATTACGATTGAAGAAAAATCTGAAGCTCTTGGTCCAGGAGGGGCGTAATGGGGATCACGACAAACACGATGATTAGAGCCATCCATTTTGTGTGAATCGACAGTCCATTAATTTTAGTTAATATATTTGTATTTCTCAAATATTTTTGATGTATTTCGAAGGCCGTCATGATCGAAGAATCATGACCGTTAATGATAGATCCTTAGTCTATAACTAGGGATGGAGGGTTTATTTAGAGGCGTTGAAAGTTAGAGCAAAGAAGTTTTCTTTTGATCACCCAGTGTCGAAGTCGGAACTCAAAGTGCGCAGCTTGGACGCTACCTCTACTCTCCCCTCACGTCTCCCCACCTCCTCTGACACCTCCATCCAGCCACCCCTCCCACAACTACCTTCCTTTGCATGGCCCGCCAATCCCCCCCACCCACCTCCAGCCAGCCCCCATCCACAACCACCTTCCTCTACATATAGGGCCAATGTCCTCCACGGCTCCCCCCCCCCCCACACACACACACCTCCATCCAGCCGGCCTCCACCCTCAGTTCCCCTCCACAAAATTCCTCAACTGTTTCCTCCAACTAAATTCTCCTCCAGTTTTTTATCATCAGACGCCACCTCCGGCCACCTCGTCAAACCTCCTCCACCTCAACCTCCTTTCATTTTCAATTTTCCCGCGATCGCCAGAAACTACCTCCGGCCTCCAACACCACCACCTTCGATAATTCCCTCCATTCACCTCTGTCCGCCACTTCCATCCCCACTTCCCAACCCACCACAACCAAATTCCTAAAATTTAGGCCACTACCCCTAAATTTCCACCACATCTCTCATTCACCTACTTCTCCCAACCCCTTTACAATCTCATGTGGATCCACTTTTCCTAACCAAGCCTCACACTACCTCCAGCAGGCCACCTCACCCCACACCAAGCCCCACTCCACATCAAACTGAGCCCCTTTACAATCTCACATTTGATCGTGTGTTTATGACCGTTGGATGATTTAACTTAAATCTCCCTCTTTTATATCGCACACGGCTAGGGCATTTGGGTATAGAGAATTACGATTGAAGAAAAATCTGAAGCCCTTGGTCCAGGAGGGGCGTAATGGAGATCACGACGTACACGATGATTGGAGCCGTCAATTTTGTGTGAATCGACAGTCCATTAATTTTAGTTAATATATTTGTATTTTTCAAATATTTTTGATGTATTTCGAAGGCCGTCGTGATCGGAGAATCATGACCGCTAATGATAGATCCTTAGTCCATAACTAGGGATGGAGGGTTCATTTAGAGGCGTTGAAAGTTAGAGCAAAGAAGCTTTCTTTTGATCACCCAGTGTCGAAGTTGGAACTCAAAGTGTGCAGCTTGGACGCTACCTCTCCTCTCCCCTCACGTCTCGCGACCTCCACTGACACCTCCGTCCAGCCACCCCTCCCACAACCACCTTCCTCTGCATAGCCGGCCAATCCCCCCCCCCCACCTCCAGCCAGCCCCCATCCACATCCACCTTCCTCTATATAGAGGTCCAATTCCCTCCACGGCTCCCCCCGCCCCCACACACACAACTCCATCCAGCCGGCCTCCACCCTCAGTTCCCCTCTACAAAATTCCTCCACTGTTTCCTCCAACAAAATTCTCCTCCAGTTTTTTTATCATCAGACGCCACCTCCGGCCACCTCGTCAAACCTCCGCCACCTCAACCTCCTTTCATTTTCAATTTTCCCGCGATCGCCAGAAACTACCTCCGGCCTCCACCACCATCACCTTCGGTAATTCCCACCATTCACCTCTGTCCGCCACTTCCATCCCCACTTCCCAACCCACCACAACCAAATTCCTAAAATTTAGGCCACTACCCCTAAATTTCCACCACATCTCTCATTCACCTACTTCTCCCAACCCCTTTACAATCTCATGTGGATCCACTTTTCCTAACCAAGCCTCACACTCCCTCCAGCAGGACACCTCACCCCACACCAAGCCCCACTCCACATCAAACTGAGCCCCTTATTTCGCCCATTCAACCCCCCACCCCCCACCCCCCAACACACACACACACACTTCCCACATACGTGGGTCCACTCCTCCAACTGATCCCCACTCAAATCCAGCAGCTGACAGCCCCTCTACATCCTCCTCATCCACCTTCCATCTGCCAGCTACACTGTTTCACATCAATCCAGGGTTGTATTCTTCAATTCCCGGCTCTCCAGAATCCCTTCCAAAGCAACCCCAACTACTGAAAATTCATTCCAGACACCTAAAAACAACTGCTCTGCATTCTCAGCACTCCAAAAATTCATTCAGCTCTGGAATCGGTCACTAAAAGTGAAGATAGCACCCATTCAGCTGTTGTAGTCACCCAGCTTCCTGAAATAGACCCCATTTCAACACAATCCGCTGCTGTCCACAGTCATCCAGCTTTGCATCTGTAAAGTTCCAGCAAATCAAGCTTCCCCGGGGGACCTGATTCTGTCCTTTGCTACCTATCAAGCCACCTGAAGTTTGCCGGAGACCCACCAAGGCCTCTACTATCTAGTTGTGTAAGCTTTCCCAGTTGGAAGTCATTTATTTTGTGATGAAACTGGTTTTAGCTCTCTACTTGAGGAATATTTATTTGTAATCATTGTTTCTGAGTTTTAAAACATTGTACATTCTCATTTACTTAATTATTTGATTTCAAACTGTCTTACATTTATGAATTTCCTTGCTTGTAAGCTTTAACTAATGTAGTTTATCTTATATTTTGATTCCTGAAATAACTATTATTGCAAGTTTAAATTCGTTGGAATTGTGTCTCCGTTCAGAAAACCATCAATTAGTCACTAATAAAACCGTCTCACGTCAGTTTGGTATCAGATATCAGGTTCAAGCTTAGTTTAAGATACGTGGGACTAAAGTCTACATGTTATATCATAGTCGTCATTGCTACTTATATCCTCTTTTTGAGAAACAATAGTCCACCAATGTTCAAGCCCAAACAGTTCCATCAGGGAGATCATCGTACTAGTATGATGATTATCCTCGTCCTGACCCATCGCTCATAGAGATCGTGTTGACCGTTCGACAAGACTCGATTATCGTAAAAGGAGCTACAACGGTGATCACTGTTTTCAGGAGAGCTTAGAGTATAGATTTTGTGTGACTGCCCCATCGTTTGATGGTTTGTTGAATCCCGAGGAATTTAGTTATTGTCTTGTGGATATGAGATATTATCTAGACTGTTTTGAGTTATTCGGTGAACATCACATCAAATTTACGAAGCTTATGTTGCTAGGTTAGGCGAGAAAGTACTGGGATAAAACTGAGAGTACCCTTGTGCGAAATCAACTTCTCTAACTCACTAGTTAGGCGAAGATGAAGCGGAGATTGTGTCTTAGGAATTTTCCAATGTCATATAAGAGTCATCTTATCGAGCAAGTATTTTCCCTACAGCAAAAATTCATGTCAGTTGCAGAGTACAAAAATTACTTGACAAGTTAGCGGTGAGGAGCGACATTCATACAAGTTGCACCATGAGCCAAATGTCTCCTTATGCAGACTAAATGAAACCTATGAAATAAAAAAAAAGCTTTGTATTTCAAATACATGAGACTTCAACCTACAGTCAATAAGTCAATCACAAGATAGTAGTTTCAAAATTGGGCATTGGCAACCATTTTCCTTCCATATAAAAAAAAAGGGAAAACAAAAATACCCTAATTAATATGTTATATAACCAATCCCCGCAGTTATTTTTCATTCCTTAATCCTTTCTTTGTCTCCCCATCCTCTTATCAATCTTAATCTTGTACTCCGGTTCAATTAAAAGTGGGTAGGTGTGTTTCATATATCACCTGTTTATCTTGGTGAACTCCAAAAATAAATTGAGAATAAATAGGACATTACTTAAGAAAAAAAAGTAGCACATTTCTTCAACATGTCCATCAAACACATTCAAACTTGGGATTTGGTGCTTACTATCAGTTCAGTAACCCTACTTCACTTCCACTGCTTTTCACATAAACCACAAGCCAAATCTCTGTCTTATCCCCTAACCAAAGCAGCCTAGAATCACTTTTCCACCGGCTTTTTGGCATTTTGCACCCCCGAATTATCCTATTTTGGCACTTTGTACTTCCGAATTACAGATACTTGGCAAGTTGCACCCCAAGGCTAAACTTTTAGGAGTATTTAGGTCCATGCACCACCCAAACTGCTCATTTTGGCACTTTGCACCCATAACTATCTTATTTTGGGTATTTGCAAGGTACCAAAATGAGTATTTTTGGGTGGTGCCCGGGACCTAAATACCCCTACAATTTTAGCATTAGGTGCAAAGTGCAAATTTTAAAAATTTATGGTGCAATGTGCCAAAAAAACCCTTTCCCACCTAAGAAGATAATAAGAAAATTCATGGCAAAAAAAAATTGTGTTCCGTGAGTGAGTTATCACAGAACACCAAGTGAGAAGCGATTGAAGAAATTATACGACTGAGTACACAAAACAATGGAAATTTTTTGGGCAATAATTCGTTGCCCGCAACCCTAAAAAAACAGATAGGCGGCAAAATTGACAATAAGAAACAAGGGCGCCACTTACTTCGTGAGTGAATCGCATGATGCAGATCGCTCACGGTCGCCTGCAAACAAGACATACAATTTAGATCTCAGATCCGTTTTACAATATAAACACAAACCCTAAATCAGTAATCTAGTGAAAAAACGTAACATACCGAAGCATTGAGCTCCATTCCGCCCTTGATGATCTCCCGGCCGCTGCGAGAAATGACGGCGATCTTCATCTCGCCTGGATCCCAAGTAGAAGCCAAGTCGACGAAAACTTTTAGAAGATCGAAATCCTTCCGATAGAGAAGACGCTCTTATTACTCAGAAACCGGACCTGGGGGACTTTTTCTTCCAGCTTCGAGGTATAATATATTCATTTTTAATGTGGATTTTAATGGCGATTGGCCGAAGGTTTTTGTTGAGCAGTAATGGCTTCTAGTTGGGGGTAGGACAGCTAACGCCGGCCACATCAAATGTGGTTGGTGAATGTTCAAAACAAACACGGCCTCCTAAATTTAAATTGTAGGGTTTCTTAAGAAGCCCAAATCAATCCAAAAATACTTCTTAAAAATAAATATATACAAGTGACAGGTACGGGCCTTCGGCCCTGGGGGCATTCGGCGGAGGTGCAACAATCGGCGGAGGTGCGACATTCGGCTGGGTGCGACATTCGGCTGGGTGCGACATTCGCCGGGATGCGACATTCACTGGTAGTGCGACATTTGTCGTGGGGACGACATTTGTCGGGGGCGGCGACATTTGCCGTGGGCGGCGACATTTGTCGTGGGCGGCGACATTTGTCGTGGATAGTACCCGCCCATATGACCTCGCGCGACAGTACCCGACCGGCGACGGCGGGCTTCGCCCGCACCCGACGGGCTTCGGTCGCTCCCGGCGGGCTTCGCCCGTCCATAGCTGACTCCGCCCGACCCGCAACATATACATATGAGTACTCAAAACGACCGTAAAAAAATATAAATCAAGAATACAATTTTTATTTTGTAAAACAAATTATATTTTAACGTTAAAACATTAATATGTCCTCCGGCAAGATGACCACCCGCCAACATATACACATGAGTACTCAAAATGATCGTAAAAAAATCTGAATCAATATTACAATATTTAATTTGTAAAAATATATTTTTATTTCAAAAAAAAATTTATTTTTTCTCTCTATTCCTATTCCTCCCTCACTCTCTCTCTTTCCTTCTCTCTCCCTCTTTTTGATTCTCTCCCTCTCTTTCTCTCTCCCTCTTTTTGATTCTCTCCCTCTCCCCTCTCCCCCTCTCTCTTTCTCTTCATCTCTCTCCTCTTTCTCTTTCTCTAGATTTTAAAGTAGTAATTTTTCTAAAATATAGGGATATTTTGGGTAGATTGAATGTTGCACCAAAGGCAACTTTTCCTTTATAATATAGTATAGATATAGATATATATATATATATATATATATACTAGCATCTTCGAACGGGCTCCGCCCGTTCTCGATGCGTAGCTGCGGGCTTAAGCATCGCTGCGGGCTTCGCCCGCAATCAAGCGGGCTTCGCCCGCAATCAAGCGGGCTTCTCCCGCTTGACCCCCCGGCGGGCTTCGCCCGCCCCCCGGAGGGCTTCGCCCGCGGCCCAGATTTTAATAAAAATTTTAATAAAAAATTTAATAAAAAATTTCTATTAAATTTTAATATAAAATTTAATAGTAATTTAATAATTTTATAAATTATAAATAAATTTAATTAATTAATAATAAATTTAATAAATTATATAATTAAAAAAACTGAAAAGAAAAAAAAATCCCCCCCCCGCTTCGGCCTGCTCACGCAGGCCGATCTTCTCGGCGGCCGGCGGCGCAGGCCGGCGCCCACGCCGCCGGACAAACCCCGGCGGGTTCGCTGGAGGCCGGCGAACCCGCCGGTGGGCGCCGGGCAGGCCGCCGGCGGCGGGGGTGAGCCCGTGAGGGGGCGGGAGGGAGAAAGGGGCATCGGGATTTTTTCGGCTGTGAACAGTGCCAGGGGAGTGGATTTGGATATTTGCAGATCTCCTTTGTTGAATCCAACGGCCCGTGTTTGATGGAGCTTGGTCGAACGGTCCAGATGAGTTTCATGATGTGCTTTGAGATATGCTTATTGTTTTATATGATAAAGATATATATATACTAGCATCTTCGAACGGGCTCCGCCCGTTCTCGATTCGTCGCTGCGGGCTTCGCCCGCAATCAAGCGCCCACTTGGCATTCCGGCAGGTTCGCCCGCATTTCAGCGGACTTCACCCGCATTCCGGCGGGCTTCGCCCCCCAACGGGCGAAGCCAGCCCCCCCCCCCCCCCCACGGCGGGCTTCGCCCGCCCCCAACAAAATTTAAATAATTATATAATTTAATAAATAATTATTATCAAATTACTTATTAGTTTTAAAAAAATGAAAAAATACCCGAAATCCCCCCCCCCCCCCCGCTTCCGCCTGCCCATCTCGCACCCCTCCACTGTCGCCGGCGGCGGAGCCGCCGGCGGCCTGCCCGACTGTCACAACCCGCATTTCCTCAATGAGTTTGTTTATTTATGATGAGCTCCTATATGCAGGCTATAGTGATACTACTATAAGAAATCCTCTTTGTTTACGTCATTTGGCAAATACGTCTTAGTTGATCAAAACATGTATGCATGATATACAATAATAGGTTTTGTGTAGCTTCGAAAATACCTAATGCAGCCTACCATAAATCCTTCCCAAGAGCAAGAAGACATCATCCAAATGAGTCACATAGCAGTCTATTATTCATACGTCACAAGTAAAGCAAACCACCAATGGGCGTCAACAAGCTGACACGAACCCATTGGGGCACATGTATGTCTGTACAACAAAGAGAAGAACTACCTCGCTAAGTATGATCGGCCAGCGCCCAAGAAACGCCACCAACCAACCTAGCCGCTCAACCGGCTACAACCTGCACCTGAGGCATTCAAAAAAGAATACCTCAGCAATCAACCAAGCTATACAAAAGAGAGCATGAATTGCATAATCGATAAAGAAGGGGCTTACCGACCCCGTAGCAATGTTTCATATAAGTAACAAGAGTGCATAAAACAAGTACGTACAAGTAGTAAACAATGTCATTCCAAAGTGTCAACCGCACCAAGTGCGTACAAGTTCAACAAGTCCTGCTCCACCCGCAGGAGAAAAAGGGCAATACACAAGCCCAAACTCAGCATCTTACAAACAAGAAACAACCAAACGAGTGAAACATAGGCAGCGGTTAAGTTCAATTCCGCAAGAGTCTTTCGGTGGCGGCCCTAAAGTGGAACGCACCAAACAAAACCAGCCCAAATCGGGGCCAAAGTGGTCTCTCTAACCACAAAAACCAAAACCCGGTGGCCACAGGCTGAAACCACACCACCCCTTGCAGAATTCTCACACAAACGCTCCTGCCATGGTTCACAATTCGCCTCGCAAAACGCCCCATAACCCAAGCTAAACATGTTCCTTTCATCGTTCTCACGCATGACGACAAGTTGCTAGAAAAGTAATTAAGTTATAATCTACATGAATTACATGATGAGGAACAAGAATAAATCACATGATTAGGCAAGAAAAAGGTTACATGAACATGAATAAATCGAGCTACATGAGTCACATGAACAAGAAGATTGGCAAGGGTGAAAATGAGACTTGATAACCAATGAAAACTAAGCATGGAAATCATATTCATGGAGTATAAGATATTCAAAAGCATAATCATAAAGCTAGTGAGGAAGAACTCAACACAAGAAGAACAAGCTATAAACACTAGCTACGTTGGCACAATCAAAATCAAGAAAGAAGATTGGCAAGGGTGAAGAACACCGCTTGCCTGAACCGAGACGATGCCGCGACGGCTGCTCCTCTCTTTCCTTGCCTTGCTTGCTCCCTTGCTCTCTTGCTTTCTCTTTGAGGATGAAGAAGAAAATGAAGAGAAGGTGAAAATGAGAAAGACAATTCTCTGTTTCGGCCTTATTTCCTCCAGAACAGAGTTGGACCGTTAGATGCAGAATCAAGGAAATGGACGGCACAAAAAAATCAGGAAAAACTCGATTTTTGGGCCGGTCACGCCCTGTGTCACGCCCGTGACACAGGGCGTGTACCATAAGCGGCGCAGAAAGTCGGCAAATCCAAGTTTATCCACACGGTACACGGCCGGGTACACGCCCGTGACGGATCGGTCACGCCCGTGACCTAGGGCGTGTAGCCCGTGTCTCGACACCTCGTCGACACAAAGTGTCGACACTCGACACAGCTTGACACGCCCTGTGACACGCCCGTGTCACAGGCCGTGTCCCCTCTCTCGACACCCGACACTCGATACTCGACACCCGACACTCGACACTCGACAAGCTGAACACGCCCTGTGACACGCCCGTGTCACAGGCCGTGTACCCTCTCTCGACACCCGACACTCGACACTCGACACTCGACAAAGCGGGACACGGCCCGTGACACGCCCGTGTCACGGGGCGTGTACCCCATTCGTCGAGCTCAACTCGACGCAAGAAAAATTCGTCGAGTCAAGGAGGTCACGCCCAGGTCACGACCTGGGTCACGCCCGTGCCAGGGGGCGTGTCTCGCACAAAAACGACCATTTTTCCTTGTTTTGAAAAATGTTCCTGTGTCGTCCTAGACCATTTTTGCCTTAAGAACTTTTTACCCTTTTTTGTTTCCTGTACCAGCAACTCACTTTCAGCAACATTTCCCGGGCGCGAAAAAGTGCAAACATTCCTAAGAGGCCTCACCGAGTCCCCAATTTGGACTCCGGTTTGCTGGGGAATCATGCAACTCGGCAACCAAAACATCCACTCGCAAGCCCGCGGGAAAAACCATGCTCGAACAACGTTCAAAGCCAACGTAACGCCCATCATGCGTACGCAATCAAAAATCTGGGGCGTTACACCGGCGCCCACCGGCGGATTCGCCGGCCTCCGGCGAACCCGCCGGGGGTTGTCCTGCGGCGAGCGGGCAGGGCCACCGCCGGCGGTGGCCCTGCCCGCTCGCCGCAGGACAACCACCGGCGGGTTCGCCGGAGGCCGGCGAACCCGCCGGTGGGCGCCGGGCAGGCCGCCGCCGGCGACAGTGGAGGAGTGCGGGACGGGCAGGCAGAAGCGGGGGGCCATCGGGCTAACAGCAGAAATGAACAGTGCTTTTTCGTTGGAATTGTTTAATTGCAGACCGCCATCTATGAATTCAACGGTTAGATTTGAGTTCCTCGAAATCGGACAGTATAGATGAGATCTATGGTGTGATTGAAATATGCATATTGTATTATATAATAAAGATATATATATATATATATACATGCATTTAGCACGGGCTTCATTCCTGTGGAGATGCTCTTGGGCGGGCTCCTCCTGCATTCAGGCGGGCTCCCCCCGCATCCAGATTCCAGACACGCTCCACCCCCATCTAGGCGCGCTCCGCCCGCAAGGTTGTGTTCGCTGCTCTCGGGCGTTACCTTGCCCCCTTGCCCGATCACGACCATAGCCCAGACACCACATCGCTACCGCCACTCGCGTACCCAGCGCACTCTATCATGGATGTCATTCCACGGTCATTGTGCTCGGGAACTCCCCTTCCTCCTCTGCTCGCCGGGTGGCTCTTGAAATCGATATCCCAAGGTCGCCCTCCTCGAACAATTTCAGAAGCGGACGCCTTCGCTGATCTTCCTCCTTCCTTCGCTGCTCAAAGTGGAAACGTTCTCTTCCTCTCTGATTTCAAGTACTCCGGCAGGTTTGTGGTTTGATCTTCGTCGGCGTGCAGACGGCGACTGGGAACTACTCCGACACAGGTAATCTAATTCATCCATGTTTTGCAGTGCTTTCTTGCACACTGTTTCAATTAGGGGTTTAATGCGAACTTCCTCTTCCAATTAGGAGCATCTCGACTTCGAATTGTTGGTGGTGCAGAGATTTTCGCGGATCCCTCCGGCGCAGGTAATCTACTTCATCCCCGGTTTGCAGAGCTTTCTTGCATTTTGTTCCACTTAGGGGTCTAATGCGAACTTTCACTTCCACTTTGGGTGCAGAAATTTTGACTTCCTGGAAGCAGATGTATATTCATTAACTGTTATAGTTTTTTTTGATCTCATTAACTGTCACAGTTTAGTTATAGTTTTTTGATCTTCAGTTTTGTTTATAGATTTTCTTTCCGGTTAGGACTTGGTCATCTTAAGTTTTTCATCCTCAATGTCACTTCGTAGATTAACTGTCATCTTACAAGATTCTCTCACATCATGTAATTTTAACCTTGGAGTGATCGGCAGTCTTGGTCATCCTCACGTTTGCATCTTTGCAGGTTACTCCATGCTTATTTGCCCACTTGAATTCAAGAAATTATATGTACTTTTATAAAGTTATGATGTCTTCTCAATTCAAAAGCATATAACCTTCCTAGATTGATTTTTTTTGCTAATTATCTCCAATCAACGTCAGCGATAAATCACTTTTATCTCTCTATACCTCTGCACAGATTATGAAAGCTGATTGCAACTTTCCATTATGAAACTTTTTAAACTGTGAGTTAAGGTTTTTGGATTTTATCTCTCTATACCTCCACATGAAAGTTGAATTTTATTTTGTTTTCTTTCATCATTTCATCAGCATCCTAAGATGCGTGTGCTGTTACCCAGTAACTTTATATTTACATTACAAACTACTAACTAAGGTTCGCCATAAAAGGCTTATGTTGTGTTATTATGGATGATAACAAATAATGCATGAGAAAATTTATTTTGAATTCGTTATCAAGTGTGAAATCATAAAATGTGATGCGCGCCGCGATCGTAGGGGCGGAACGACCCGTCGTGGGCTCGCAAATAATGCAACGACCCGTCCTGGGCTCGCAAATCCAGCCGGGTGCGGGCGAAGCCCGCCATCTCCGGCCGAGTACTGTGCCACGTAGCCATATGGAGTATTTAAACGCTATAAAATAGCCTACTCATGAGAACACAACAAATGTTGTCACTGATTTTTTTTAGTCTTTTAAGATGTCAACTGCTGAACAACGAGAAGCACGTAACATGCGGAGACGTGAGCTTCGTCATCTGCGGGAGGATGCCCTTCGAGCCCAGCTAAACATGGTTGAAAGGAGTTTGAATATACCACCTCCACATGGTACCTCGACAAATATTGTCTTGAATACAACAACAAACATCCCACCTATCACATATCTCCCTATGGGAAGACGACCACGGGGGCCAAGACAACTACCACCAGAAACACAATCTGGCCAACAACATTATCCGTTAGGTGGCGGACGACAACCAGTATATGTGTTACACCAAATGGTAGATAATTACCAACAGGAAACAGGTACTAAGCTACACTTCTCACCATTACACCTTCGAGACTTCTCTAAAAAAGATTTATTGAAACTGCACGCAGAAGAAACAGAACACACTGCTTCTATTATTCATATTACTTCAGCTCAACAACTAAGCAATACCGACGTGCCGCAGCGCGATCCGACGCACATTATACCTGTCGCAGCGCGATCCGACGCACATGTAGACGCGGAGCATGCTACTGCACCTCAACAACTAGATAATACCGACGTGACAATCCCCGAAGGTACTGCGGTTTACAACAGGTTCAATTCACTCTAACAGGCTTCACGCTTCAACCATAGTCCATTTATCAGACTGATCTGCACGTTTTCAATTTTTATTAGGTTCATTACGAAGAAACTACATTCGTCGTAATATTCGACAGACACAGCTACAATTGCACGGTCAAAGAAGGAGTGCGCGTATTACAGAAAGACGATTACGCAGTGTACCTACTGTCATGAATCCAAACACCACCCGCGTAGCGACCAGTGATTGTCCAGGTGCACTAACGTTACCACAACCTAACTTGGTCGAAGAAATATTGCCTCGACCGGTGCAGGATTTACGACATGAAGCAGGTACTACACTACGCCTTTGGGCTATCCTTATCATCGGTACATCTTGAATACTTTTATCTTCCAATCAGTATTCTAAGTACATCCAGCTTCTACTATTCACATTACAGCTGCCCAACAACGCTCTCTTGCTCACAATCCAGTCATGACAACTGCCACAATGCGGTCTGACACACATTTAGGCGAGGGACAACCCTCAACGAGGATGAATGCTCGACAAATGCGCAATAGCCACGTGACAATCCCCCAGGTACTGCAAATTACAATAAGTTAACTTCTACGAAATTTTGTTTATCAGGCAGACGATCCCAACAGCTAACATCAGAGCGTTGTTAGCTACAATCGTCGTAATCTCAGGCAGACACAACTACAACTGCAACATTAGAGAAGGAGTGATCGTATTCGAGAAAGACGATTAGTCAGTGTCCCTACCGTCATGATTCCAAACATCTCCTACGGAGCAAACAATGATTTTCCACCTATCTTGTCGTTTCCACAAAATCAATTGGATGAAGGAACGTCTACCGAAGTTCGTCTTCCCCCTACCAACCCATCAAGACGCAGCCCATGTGCAAAGAATTGTTATCCCGCAACTCGAGTTCCAGAGCCTCATCTCTTGCGCCCATCTGCATGTCCATACTGCCATGCAAAGCTATTCCACAAGGAGAGTTCTGCTTTGTGCTGTTCTGGAGGTAGGGTAGATGTTAACCACATTCCAGAATCCAAAGAATTGCTTAATCTCTTTACTGAGCAAAGCACAGTGGCGCGCACTTTTAGACAACATATACGTGCTTACAACCACGTCTTCTCCTTCACATCGTTGGGGGTCACGCTTAATGAACGTATACCAGCTGCTAATCACAGAGTATACAGTTTCAGGGCACACGGTACAATGTATCACCGAATTGGTTCTCTTCTACCTGCACCTGGAAGTCGATCACGGTACCTACAAATGTTCATTTACGATACTGAACACGAATTAAATAACCGGTTGAGTGAAAATTCAGCTCTCGATGCAGGACTGATTGAAAGGATCACCAACATACTTAATACAATTAACTCATTCGTCCAAATCTTCAGGCAACTTGCAGGGCACCCTAACATACAACAGTGCAGGTTACTGATTAAGGAAAGACCATCGGTAGAGCGACAATATTCGCTTCCAACTGCCTCACAAGTCGCTGCAATATTAGTTGGTGAAGAAGATTTCATGGAAGCAAATGAAAGAGACATAATTGTCGAGACAACTGATGGTCACTTGGTGCCTATCAAGGAATATTCCGGCTATTACGATCCTTTACATTATCCATTGTTACTTCCTTACGGAACTTATGGGTGGCGTGGCGACGAGCGAATACCTCGAACAGAACGAATAAGCTGTTGTGATTACTACACTTATTTGCTGCAGGTGACCTCATCAAACATCAATCTGATGCGTTTACTGAAACTTTTTAATTTTGTTTGCTTACGATAAAATTTTTTATTAGATCCGTGGCAGTACGCCATCAATGCTTCTCCACTCAGGACGTTTGCTACATCAATACGTAGTCGATAACTACATTAAAATTGAAACACAAAAACTCAGGTGGATTAGGTCACATCAGAGTGATGTTCGTGCGGAGCTCTACCAGGGTCTACAGGATAGTTTAAATGTCGGAGAAAATGACACATGTACGTCTTTTAATCAATTGTTACATATATAGCCACCTCCGCATGCGATAACATTGCTTTAATATACCTCTAATACATGACGTAAATTATTTTCAGCTGCAATCGGACGAAGAACTATTCTACCGTCTTCTTTCGTTGGAGTCCGCGTGATATGTACCAGCGGTACCAAGACGCTATGGCTATCGTGCGCAGTTATGGCAGGCCAGACGTCTTCCTAATGATGACCTGCAATCCCTCTTGGGGGAAATAACAAAAGAGTTGTGCCCTGGACAAACACATCAGGACCGTCCGGATTTAGTATGCAGGATTTTCAATGCTAAATTTGAATGTCTGAAAGATGACATTTTTCATAAAGGTATTTTTGGTATGGTTATCGCACACGTCCATGTGGTCGAATTTCAGAAGAGAGGACTACCACATGCACACATGCTCATTATTTTTCAAGACAATGATAAGTTAAATAGTCCCGATGATTACGACTCTATCGTCAGGGCGGAAATACCAGTTCAGACTGAAGAGTCGGATTTATATAATGCAGTAATAAAACACATGATACATGGTCCATGTGGTCATTACGTGCCAAATGCACAGTGCATGCGAAATAATAGTTGCAAGAAGGGCTTTCTAAAATAATATGCAGAGCACACTACTCATGGCATGGATTCATACCCATTATATCGTCGTCGGAATGATAATAGACGCATTGCCTGGGGCAGGAATGTGGATTTGATAGTCGATAATAGATGAGTTGTTCCGTATAACCCTTGGCTATTACTCAGATATGACTGTCATATCAACGTTGAAATATGTAGTAGCATAAAGAGCATCAAATATCTATATAAATATGTCTACAAGGGCCCAGATTTAGTGTCCTTCGAGGTGCGACCAGGTCCCAGCTATGACGAAGTCAGCAAGTATGTGGACGGCCGTTGGATTTGTGCACCAGAAGCTTTGTGGAAATTATTTAAGTTCCAAATGTATCAAACCTACCCATCTGTGGTGCGTCTGCAGATCTACTTGCCTAATCAGCATCAAGTTCAGTATTGTGTTAACCAAACCGTTTCAGAAGTGTTGGCTGATGATAGAAATTCAAAAACTATGTTAACTAAATTTTTCAAAATATACAATGACGGTCTAGAAGGAATTGCATATTTGTACATTGAGTTTGCAAAACACTACAGATGGTTCATCGCAACTCGAAAGTGGGTGAGAAGGGCCAGAGCTCGAAAGGTTGTGGGCCGGTTATACGCCGTATCGCCCGCTGAGGGTGAAAGATTCTATCTTCGTCTTCTGTTGAATCACATTCCTGAACCTAAATCCTTCGCGCACCTAAGAACAGTTAATGGCCGTGAATGTACGACATTCAAAGCAGCAGCTGAGCATTTGGGACTTCTCGAGGAGGATAGTAGCATTTCTAATTGCTTGGAAGAGGCACGAGGCTTCAAAATGTCATCCGCTCTACGAAGACTTTTTGCAACTATTTTACTGTACTGTGAACCAGTTGACGTTCGGACGTTATAGGATGATAATTTCTCTGTTATGATAGAAGATTATACGAGCACAAGCACTACAAATACTACTTTTTTAACTAACAAATTACTTCACGATTTGGATACCATGTTGCATCAGTATAATAAGAGTACTCTATCTTTTGATTTGCCCCGCGCATGCGGGGACATGCTGGATTTTGCTAACATTTCGAGCATTATTGAAGACGAACTCTCTATCCTAGTGTCAATAGCCGATTTAGCAACCGTCGACCATCTTAATGATGGACAACTTGATGCTTTCCATATTATTAGTGATTGCATGAGACAGAAGAAGAGTGTGATATTTTTTGTAGATGGACCCGAGGGAACAGGTAAAACGTTTCTATATCGAGCATTATTGTCGACCTTTCGACATGAGGGGAACATTGTTCTAGCAACTGCAACCTCGGGCATTGCAACAAACTTGCTTCCGGGAGGGGGCACTGCTCATTCTAAACTGAAAATTCTGATCAACCTCGATAAAAAACAATTTTGCGATATTAGCAAACAATCTAAAATGTGTGTATTAGTTAAACGAGCATCTGCAATCATTTGTGATGAAGCTCCTATGGCCCATCAAAAAGCTTTTGAGGCAGTTGATCGTACTTTTCGAGATGTGCTTGGTAACGAGAAACCGTTCGGTGGGAAAGTGGTTATATTGGGAGGAGACTTTCGGCATGTTTTGCCAGTTGTGGTCAACGGTACGAAACTGCAGATTATTCGTGCTAGCATCATTGAATCGTTTCTGTGGTCCGATGTCCATTTGCTGCGGTTAACAGACAACATGAGAGACCGAAGTGATGTTCAGTTCTCCGAATACTTACTTAGGGTTGGGGATGGACATGAACCTTGCCTTAACGATGACATGATTCGAATTCCGGGCAATATGACTATGTCGTGGGACGGAGAGAACTCTATTCTTGATTTAATAAATTTTGTTTTCCAAAATTTGAATGAATATCACTTCGACTGTGATGACTCCACTTACATGGAGACAAGGGCTCTCATTACTCCTCTTAATGAGGATGTCAACAAGCTAAATACAATGTGCCTACATCTTTTTCCTGGGGAGGAGACCACTTACTATTCTTTCGACACTATTAGTGACGATTTTGGAAACTTATACCTGCCTGAATTTTTGAACTCTATTAATCTGGGGAATCTACCTCCACATAGTTGACCTTGAAAAGGGGCGCACCTATTATGCTTCTCCAAAATGTCGACCCAAAAATCGGATTGTGCAATGGCACGAGGCTTATATGTAGAACTTTTGGGAGAAATGTCATCGAAGAGGATATCTTAGGAGGTAGGTTCAAAGGCCTCAGAGTGTTTCTTCCACGCATGCCCCTCAAGAGTGCGGAGGACGCTAAAATGCCATTCGAACTGACACGGAAGCAATTTCCAGTGCGTTTAAGTTTCGCACTTACAATTAACAAATCTCAGGGTCAGACAATTGGTAATGTCGGAATATTCCTGCCAAACCATGTGTTCAGTCATGGCCAACTGTACGTTGCATTGTCACGTGGGGTTTCAGAAAGTACAACAAAGATTTTGGTCAAAAACTCTGCAGTCGATGGCCATGCAGGCGTGTACACAAAGAACATCGTCTACAAGGAGATCTTTGATCTTATTGCGAGGAGATTGACAAGTTTCTAAGATGTTTGATCGTATTACAGAGAGATTGACAATATTCTAAACCTTACGCGGGGAGGATTCATTCTACGTTCTCATACACAGGTAGGCCCCCGTTCACCCAATGTAAACAATCCATTCTTAATTTTGTTATTTATTCATCAACATTTACATCTATTGTTTCCCCGTAATTAAAATTTATTAATTTCTGTGACGACAAAGTTTACCTGATCCTTTATCTGTTATGTGACCGTATATGATTGTGACTTTGAGATATATGCTCACTGTCATTTTTTCTGAATAGATTGTTATGCTCTGCTCCATTCTTAATTTTGTTACTTATTCATCAACATTTACCGAGATTGTAATGAACGCTTATGCGGTGTGTATACTAACAGTTATAGTCAACTTTGTTCACGAATAGTACTAACATAATTTTGTATCAAATCCATGCAGATGGCGGACCAAAATCACACTGCGTTAACGTCGTCAATGCCAGCCCGGAAAGTGCCTAACCAAGGTATGTGCCTTAAAGTGTACGGATCTAAATCGGTGAACTTTGAATAGTGTAAAATAGTGTGAGAAGATAACTACTATCGCTTAATTAAATCGTATCAGTTATTCCTCAGGTTTGCCGGACTCGGCGGATAAAAGCTGCAATACCAGTGCAGCCAGCGACACTGATTTTGATTACTACGATGAACTTTTTCCCATGAGTCCAACCAGGTGGTCTGATCTTCCGCGTACTAAAGTTGAAGGTTTTAGACTACTTATACTGGCAGTGCCAAGGGGCTTGAGCGCCAAAGAAGAGTGGGAATTTGTTTACGATATGATAAGGAGGTAATGCTTGACAAAAAACATGTACAGTAACTTAAAACTTTCTTTCATTTGGTACGTTACATTGAGTAATTTGATGATTTCTCCCTTTCTCCATGAAAACAAGGTCTCTCGTGGACACTAGGAGCAACTAACAGCGGTATGGTTTCAATATAATTTTGTAATGCTATGATTTTAGAATTTCAGGTTAGTCTTTCAATGGTACTTATTGACTTTGCAGTTGTAATCATGTTGTTCGATGTTATCGTATTTATAACTTTGGGGTTATGCTGCAGCTTCTTTAATGAGTTTAAAACTTGAGTAAATGTTGAATTGGTATCTGCTTTCAATTTCAATGTAGTCATTAGATGGTACTCATTATTTTTTTTCTAAAGTCTCCACTGTAAGGTGCTCTTCGGTTGCTAGAGACTTTCTGCTTGGAATTTATTACTTCCTGTTTGGAATTTATTAGTTATCCTTAACAGCTTCTTCATGTTTACTTGCAATTTCATTTTTTTGGCGCATCCGGTTTTTGCAATTTTATTTTTTGTTGCAATATCATTTTTGGGTGCATCCGATCTTTGCAATCTC
The DNA here is from genome assembly GCA_039583875.1 of Platanthera guangdongensis. Taxonomy (NCBI): domain Eukaryota; kingdom Viridiplantae; phylum Streptophyta; class Magnoliopsida; order Asparagales; family Orchidaceae; genus Platanthera; species Platanthera guangdongensis. The sequence goes on from CM077161.1 coordinate 776,180, forward strand.
ATTAGTGACCAAAATGTAAATTCTTGCTAGAATTGCAGGTTGTGGTTATTTTTGGAATGAGGATTTTTGCAATTCATATTGTAGCTGGTTTGTGAAATATGCTGGATGAATGTCAAATTGGCAATCTATATGGTGCATTACCTAAATCGGACCGTTGTTGATTTTGGTGAACTTTAAATCAACCTGCATGATAACATGCTCATTGTGCATGAGTGCTTAAATCGACAAATTGGCTAGCCCTATAAATCACATTTTTATCATGCTTAGTATTTACTTTCACCATGATTAGGCAATAATGAACTGAATAATCAAGGGCTTACTCATTCCCTTAATTGAATCTCCTCTTTTGTTCATGATAAAGATAACATTAGGGCGAAGCCAGTTGTGGGCGGGCGAAGCCCGCCGTCACTGGTCAGCTACTGTGGTGCATAGCTATAAGGGTGGAGCCCCCAAACTTCCTCAGCAGGCGTTGAGTGCACTCAACACCGCCGCAGCAGCCAGGGGGCTTGCGACGCCCGCCGTCGTTGCATTAGGTTACTGTCGCGAGGCGACCCACAGGGGGCGGGCGAATCCCGCCGTCGCGGGCCGGGTACTGTGGCGCGTAGCCATATATATATATATATATATATATATATATATATATATATATATATATATATATATATATATATATATATATATATATATATATATATATATATATATATATACGAGTGTCTGACCCGGGGCTCCGCCCCTATGGCTACGCGCCACAGTACCCGGCCCGCGACGGCGGGTTTCGCCCGCCCCCTGCGGGTCGCCTCGCGACAGTAACCTAATATAACGACGGCGGGCGTCGCAAGCCCCCTGGCTGCTGCGGCGGTGTTGAGTGCACTCAACGCCTGCTGAGGAAGTTTGGGGGCTCCGCCCTTATAGTTATGCACCACAGTAGCTGACCAGTGACGGCGGGCTTCGCCCGCCCACAACTGGCTTCGCCCTAATGTTATCTTTATCATGAACAAAAGAGGAGATTCAATTAAGGGAATGAGTAAGCCCTTGATTATTCAGTTCATTATTGCCTAATCATGGTGAAAGTAAATACTAAGCATGATAAAAATGTGATTTATAGGGCTAGCAAATTGTCGATTTAAGCACTCATGCACAATGAGCATGTTATCATGCAGGTTGGTTTAAAGTTCACCAAAATCAACAACGGTCTGATTTAGGTAATGCCCCATATAGATTGTCAATTTGTCATTCATCCAGCATATTTCACAAACCAGCTACAATATGAATTGCAAAAATCCTCATTCCAAAAATAACCACAACCTGCAATTCTAGCAAGAATTTACATTTTGGTCACTAATGAGATTGCAAAGATCGGATGCACCCAAAAATGATATTGCAACAAAAAATGAAATTGCAAAAACCGGATGCACCAAAAAAAATGAAATTGCAAGTAAACATGAAGGAGCTGTTAAGGAGAACTAATAAATTCCAAACAGGAATTAATAAATTCCAAGCAGAAAGTCTCTAGCAACCGAAGAGCACCTTACAGTGGAGACTTTAGAAAAAAAATAATGAGTACCATCTAATGACTAAATTGAAATTGTAACCAGATTCCAATTCAACATTTACTCAAGTTTTAAACTCATTAAAGAAGCTGCAGCATAACCCCAAAGTTATAAATACAATAACATCGAACAACATGAATACAACTACAAAGTCAATAAGTATCGTTGAAAGACTAACCTAAAATTCTAAAATCACAGCATTACAAAATTATATTGAAACCATACCGATGTTAGTTGCTCCTAGTGTCCATGGGAGACCCTGTTTTCATGGAGAAAGGGAGAAATCAACAAATTACTCAATATAACGTACCAAATGAAAGAAAGTTTTAAGTTACTGTACATGTTTTTTGTCAAGCATTACCTCCTTATCATATCGTAAACAAATTCCCACTCTTCTTTGGCGCTCAAGCCCCTTGGCACTGCCAGTATAAGTAGTCTAAAACCTTCAACTTTAGTACGCGGAAGATCAGACCACCTGGTTGGACTCATGGGAAAAAGTTCATCGTAGTAATCAAAATTAGTGTCGCTGGCTGCACTAGTATTGCAGCTTTTATCCGCCGAGTCCGGCAAACCTGAGGAACAACTGATACGATTTAATTAAGCGATAGTAGTTATCTTCTCACACTATTTTACACTATTCAAAGTTCACCGATTTAGATCCGTACACTTTAAGGCACATACCTTGGTTAGGCACTTTCCGGGCTGGCATTGACGACGTTAACGCAGTGTGATTTTGGTCCGCCATCTGCATGGATTTGATACAAAATTATGTTAGTACTATTTGTGAACAAAGTTGACTATAACTGTTAGTGTACACACCGCATAAGCGTTCATTACAATCTCGGTAAATGTTAATGAATAAGTAACAAAATTAAGAATGGAGCAGGGCATAACAATCTATTCAGAAAAAATGACAGTGAGCATATATCTCAAAGTCACAATCATATACGGTCACATTACAGATAAAGGATCAGGTAAACTTTGTCGTCACAGAAATTAATAAGTTTTAATTACGGGGAAACAATAGATGTAAATGTTGATGAATAAATAACAAAATTAAGAATGGATTGTTTACATTGGGTGAACGGGGGCCTACCTGTGTATGAGAACGTAGAATGAATCCTCCCCGCGTAAGGTTTAGAATATTGTCAATCTCCCCGTAATACGATCAAACATCTGGCAAACTTGTCAATCTCCTCGCAATAAGATCAAAGATCTCCTTGTAGACGATGTTCTTTGTGTACACGCCTGCATGGCCGTCGACTGCAGAGTTTTTGACCAAAATCTTTGTTATACTTTCTGAAACCCCACGTGACAATGCAACGTACAGTTGGCCATGACTGAACACATGGTTTGGCAGGAATATTCCGACATTACCAATTGTCTGACCCTGAGATTTGTTAATTGTAAGTGCGAAACTTAAATGCACTGGAAATTACTTCCGTGTCAGTTCGAATGGCATTTTAGCGTCCTCCGCACTCTTGAGGGGCATGCGTGGAAGAAACACTCTGAGGCCTTTGAACCTACCTCATAGGATATCCGCTTCGATGACATTTCTCCCAAAAGTTCTACATATAAGCCTCGTGTTGTTGCACAATCCGATTTTTGGGTCGACATTTCGGAGAAGCATAATAGGTGCGTCCCTTTTCAAGGTCAACTTATGTGGAGGTAGATTCCCCAGATTAATAGAGTACAAAAATTCAGGTAGGTATAAGTTTCCAAAATCGTCACTGACAGAGTCGAAAGAATAGTAAGTGGTCTCCTCCCCAGGAAAAAGATGTAGACACGTTGTATTTAGCTTGTTGACATCCTCATTAAGAGGAGTAATGAGAGCCCTTGTCTCCATGTAAGTGGAGTCATCAAAGTCGAAGTGATATTCATTCAAATTTTGGAAAACAAAATTTATTAAATCAAGAATAGAGTTCTCTCCGTCCCACGACATAGTCATATTGTCCGGAATTCGAATCATGTCGTCGTTAAGGCAAGGTTCCTGTCCATCCCCAACCCTAAGTAAGTATTCGGAGAACTGAACATCACTTCGGGCTCTCATGTTGTCTGTTAACCGCAACAAATGGACATCGGACCACAAAAACGATTCAATGATGCTAGCACGAATAATCTGCAGTTTCGTACCGTTGACCACAACTGGCAAAACCTGCCGAAAGTCTCCTCCCAATATAACCACTTTCCCACCGAACGGTTTCTCGTTACCAAGCACATCTCGAAAAGTACGATCAACTGCCTCAAAAGCTTTTCGATGGGCCATAGGAGCTTCATCCCAAATGATTGCAGATGCTCGTTTAACTAATACACACATTTCAGATTGTTTGCTAATATCGCAAAATTGTTTTTTATCGAGGTTGATCGGAATTTTCAGTTTAGAATGAGCAGTGCCCCCTCCCGGAAGCAAGTTTGTTGCAATGCCCGAGGTTGCAGTTGCTAGAACAATGTTCCCCTCATGTCGAAAGGTCGACAATAATGCTCGATATAGAAACGTTTTACCTGTTCCCCCGGGTCCATCTACAAAAAATATCGCACTCTTCTTCTGTCTCATGCAATCACTAATAATATGGAAAGCAGCAAGTTGTCCATCATTAAGATGGTCGACGGTTGCTAAATCGGCTATTGACACTGGGATAGAGAGTTCGTCTTCAATAAGGCTCGAAATGTTAGCAAAATCCAGCATGTCCCCGCATGCGCGGGGCAAATCAAAAGATAGAGTACTCTTATTATACTGATGCAACATGGTATCCAAATCGTGAAGTAATTTGTTAGTTAAAAAAGTAGTATTTGTAGTGCTTTGTACTCGTATAATCTTCTATCATAACAGAGAAATTATCATCCCATAACGTCCGAACGTCAACTGGTTCACAGTACAGTAAAATAGTTGCAAAAAGTCTTCGTAGAGCGGATGGAATTTTGAAGCCTCGTGCCTCTTCCAAGCAATTAGAAATGCTATTGTCCTCCTCGAGAAGTCCCAAATGCTCAGCTGCTGCTTTGAATGTTGTACATTCACGACCATTAACCGTTCTTAGGTGCGCGAAGGATTTAGGTCCAGGAATGTGATTCAACAGAAGACGAAGATAGAATCTTTCACCCTCAGCGGGCGATACGGCGTATAACCGGCCCACAACCTTTCGAGCTCTGGCCCTTCTCACCCACTTTCGAGTTGCGATTAACCATCTGTAGTGTTTTGCAAACTCAATGTACAAATACGCAGTTCCTTCTAGACCGTCATTGTATATTTTGAAAAATTCAGTTAACATAGTTTTTGAATTTCTATCATCAGCCAACACTTCTGAAACGGTTTGGTTAATACGATACTGAACTTGATGTTGATTAGGCAAGTGGATCTGCAGACGCACCACAGATGGGTAGGTTTGATACATTTGGAACTTAAATAATTTCCACAGAGCTTCTGGTGCACAAATCCAACGGCCGTCCACATACTTGCTGACTTCGTCATAGCTGGGACCTGGTCGCACCTCGAACGACACTAAATCTGGGCCCTTGTAGACATATTTATATAGATATTTGATGCTCTTTATGCTACTACATATTTCAACGTTGATATGACAGTCATATCTGAGTAATAGCCAAGGGTTATACGGAACAACCCATCTATTATCGACTATCAAATCCACATTCCTGCCCCAGGCAATGCGTCTGTTATCATTCCGACGACGATATAATGGGTATGAATCCATGCCATGAGTAGTGTGCTCTGCATATTGTTTCGGAAAGCCCTTCTTGCAACTATTATTTCGCATGCACTGTGCATTTGGCACGTAATGACCACATGGACCATGTATCATGTGTTTTATTACTGCATTATATAGATCCGGCTCTTCAGTCTGAACTGGTATTTCCGCCCTGACGATAGAGTCGTAATCATCGGGACTATTTAACTTATCACTGTCTTGAAAAATAATGAGCATGTGTGCATGCGGTAGTCCTCTCTTCTGAAATTCGACCACATGGACGTGTGCGATAACCATACCAAAAATACCTTTATGAAAAATGTCATCTTTCAGACATTCAAATTTAGCATTGAAAATCCTGGATACTAAATCCGGACGGTCCTGATGTGTTTGTCCAGGGCACAACTCTTTTGTTATTTCCCTCCAAGAGGGATTGCAGGTCATCGTTAGGAAGACGTCTGGCCTGCCATAACTGCGCACGATAGCCATAGCGTCTTGGTACCGCTGGTACATATCACGCGGACTACCAACGAAAGAAGACGGCAGAATAGTTCTTCGTCCGATTGCAGCTGAAAATAGTTTACGTCATGTATTAGAGGTATATTAAAGTAATGTTATCGCATGCGGAGGTGGCTATATATGTAACAATTGATTAAAAGACGTACATGTGTCATTTTCTCCGACATTTAAACTATCCTGTAGACCCTGGTAGAGCTCCGCACGAACATCACTCTGATGTGACCTAATCCACCTGAGTTTTTGTGTTTCAATTTTAATGTAGTTATCGACTACGTATTGATGTAGCAAACGTCCTGAGTGGAGAAGCATTGATGGCGTACTGCCGCGGATCTAATAAAAAATTTTATCGTAAGCAAACAAAATTAAAAAGTTTCAGTAAACGCATCAGATTGATGTTTGATGAGGTCACCTGCAGCAAATAAGCGTAGTAATCACAACAGCTTATTCGTTCTGTTCGAGGTATTCGCTCGTCGCCACGCCACCCATAAGTTCCGTAAGGAAGTAACAATGGATACTGTAAAGGATCGTAATAGCCGGAATATTCCTTGATAGGCACCAAGTGACCATCAGTTGTCTCGACAATTATGTCTCTTTCATTTGCTTCCATGAAATCTTCTCCACCAACTAATATTGCAGCGACTTGTGAGGCAGTTGGAAGCGAATATTGTCGCTCTACCGATGGTCTTTCCTTAATCAGTAACCTGCACTGTTGTATGTTAGGGTGCCCTGCAAGTTGCCTGAAGATTTGGACGAATGAGTTAATTGTATTAAGTATGTTGGTGATCCTTTCAATCAGTCCTGCATCGAGAGCTGAATTTTCACTCAACCGGTTATTTAATTCGTGTTCAGTATCGTAAATGAACATTTGTAGGTACCGTGGTCGACTTCCAGGTGCAGGTAGAAGAGAACCAATTCGGTGATACATTGTACCGTGTGCCCTGAAACTGTATACTCCGTGATTAGCAGCTGGTATACGTTCGTTAAGCGTGACCCCCAACGATGTGAAGGAGAAGACGTGGTTGTAAGCACGTATATGTTGTCTAAAAGTGCGCGCCGCTGTGCTTTGCTCAGTAAAGAGATTAAGCAATTCTGTGGATTCTGGAATGTGGTTAACATCTACCCTACCTCCAGAACAGCACAAAGCAGAACTCTCCTTGTGGAATAGCTTTGCATGGCAGTATGGACATGCAGATGGGCGCAAGAGATGAAGCTCTGGAACTCGAGTTGCGGGATAACAATTCTTTGCACATGGGCTGCGTCTTGATGGGTTGGTAGGGGGAAGACGAACTTCGGTAGACGTTCCTTCGTCCAATTGATTTTGTGGAAACGGCAAGGTAGGTGGAAAATCATTGTTTGTTCCGTAGGAGATGTTTGGAATCATGACAGTAGGGACACTGACTAATCGTCTTTCTCGAATACGATCACTCCTTCTCTGATGTTGCAGTTGTAGTTGTGTCTGCCTGAGATTACGACGATTGTAGTTTCTTCGCAATGAACCTAATAAAAATAAAAATATTATGGATCTGTCTGATAAACGGAATTTCGTAGAAGTTAACTTATTGTAATTTGCAGTACCTGGGGGGATTGTCACGTGGCTATTGCGCATTTGTCGAGCATTCATCCTCGTTGAGGGTTGTCCCTCGCCTAAATGTGTGTCGGACCGCATTGTGGCAGTTGTCATGACTGGATTGTGAGCAAGAGAGCGTTGTTGGGCAGCTGTAATGTGAATAGTAGAAGCTGGATGTACTTAGAATACTGATTGAAAGATAAAAGTATTCAAGATGTACCGATGATAAGGATAGCCCAAAGGCGTAGTGTAGTACCTGCTTCATGTCGTAAATCATGCACCGGTCGAGGCAATATTTCTTCGACCAAGTTAGGTTGTGGTAACGTTAGTGCACCTGGACAATCACTGGTCGCTACGCGGGTGGTGTTTGGATTCATGACAGTAGGTACACTGCGTAATCGTCTTTCTGTAATACGCGCACTCCTTCTTTGACCTTGCAATTGTAGCTGTGTCTGCCGAATATTACGACGAATGTAGTTTCTTCGTAATGAACCTAATAAAAATTGAAAAAGTGCAGATCAGTCTGATAAATGGACTATGGTTGAAGCGTGAAGCCTGTTAGAGTGAATTGAACCTGTTGTAAACCGCAGTACCTGCGGGGATTGTCACGTCGGTATTATCTAGTTGTTGAGCTGCAGTAGCATGCTCCGCGTCTACATGTGCGTCGGATCGCGCTGCGGCAGGTATAATGTGCGTCGGATCGCGCTGCGGCACGTCGGTATTGCTTAGTTGTCGAGCTGAAGTAATATGAATAATAGAAGCAGTGTGTTTTGTTTCTTCTGCGTGCAGTTTCAATAAATCTTTTTTAGAGAAGTCTCGAAGGTGTAATGGTGAGAAGTGTAGCTTAGTACCTGTTTCCTGTTGGTAATTATCTACCATTTGGTGTAACACATATACTGGTTGTCGTCCGCCACCTAACGGATAATGTTGTTGGCCAGATTGTGTTTCTGGTGGTAGTTGTCTTGGCCCCCGTGGTCGTCTTCCCCTAGGGAGATATGTGATAGGTGGGATGTTTGTTGTTGTATTCAAGACAGTATTTGTCGAGGTACCATGTGGAGGTGGTATATTCAAACTCCTTTCAACCATGTTTAGCTGGGCTCGAAGGGCATCCTCCCGCAGATGACGAAGTTCACGTCTCCGCATGTTACGTGCTTCTCGTTGTTCAGCAGTTGACATCTTAAAAGACTAAAAAAAATCAGTGACAACATTTGTTGTGTTCTCATGAGTAGGCTATTTTATAGCGTTTAAATACTCCCTATGGCTACGTGCCACAGTACCCGGCCGGAGACGGCGGGCTTCGCCCGCACCCGGCTGGATTTGCGAGCCCAGGACGGGTCGTTGCATTATTTGCGAGCCCACGACGGGTCGTTCCGCCCCTACGATCGCGGCGCGCATCACATTTTATGATTTCACACTTGATAACGAATTCAAAATAAATTTTCTCATGCATTATGGCGAACCTTAGTTAGTAGTTTGTAATGTAAATATAAAGTTACTGGGTAACAGCACACACATCTTAGGATGCTGATGAAATGATGAAAGAAAACAAAATAAAATTCAACTTTCATGTGGAGGTATAGAGAGATAAAATCCAAAAACCTTAACTCACGGTTAAAAATTTTCATAATGGAAAGTTTTAATAGAGAAGGGTAGAGATAAGTAAACAAAGTTGCAATCAGCTTTCATAATCTGTGCAGAGGTATAGAGAGATAAAAGTGATTTATCGCTGACGTTGATTGGAGATAATTAGCAAAAAAAATCAATCTAGAAAGGTTATATGCTTTTGAATTGAGAAGACATCATAACTTTGTAAAAGTACATATAATTTCTTGAATTCAAGTGGACAAATAAGCATGGAGTAACCTGCAAAGATGCAAACGTGAAGATGACCAAGACTGCCGATCACTCCAAGGTTAAAATTACATGATGTGAGAGAATCTTGTAAGATGGCAGTTAATCTACGAAGTGACATTGAGGGTGAAAAACTTAAGATGACCAAGTCCTAACCGGAAAGAAAATCTATAAACAAAACTGAAGATCAAAAAACTATAACTAAACTGTAACAGTTAATGAGATAAAAAAACTATAACAGTTAATGAATATACATCTGCTTCGAGGAAGTCAAAATTTCTGCACCCAAAGTGGAAGTGAAAGTTCGCATTAGACCCCTAAGTGGAACAAAATGCAAGAAAGCTCTGCAAACCGGGGATGAAGTAGATTACCTGCGCCGGAGGGATCCGCGAAAATCTCTGCACCACCAACAATTCGAAGTCGAGACGCTCCTAATTGGAAGAGGAAGTTCACATTAAACCCCTAATTGAAACAGTGTGCAAGAAAGCTCTGCAAAACATGGATGAATTAGATTACCTGTGTCGGAGTAGTTCCCGGTCGCCGTCTGCACGCCGACGAAGATCAAACCACAAACCTTCCGGAGTACTTGAAATCAGAGAGGAATAGAACGTTTCCACTTCGAGCAGTGAAGGAAGGAGGAAGATGCGAAGGCGTCCGCTTCTGAAATTGCTCGAGGAGGGCGATCCTTCGGATATCGATTTCAAGAGCCACCCGACGAGCAGAGGAGGAAGGGGAGATTTAGAGAGGGAGAGCGACCTTGGGAGTTCCCGATCGATTTAGAGAGTGAGATCGAGGTGACGGGCTCTGGCGTGGAGGAGGCATGATGGATAGCGGGTGGCAGTCGACGGTATGGGCTCTCGCAGCAGAGAGACGATGGAGAACCGAAAGGTTGCCATGGAAGCGGTATGTCGCCGTGGAGGAGCAAGTTCGGGGAAGCTTTCGTTGAAGCTTTCCGCCAGCGGTCCGCAGCAGGGGAGGACGGAGAAAGGCGCTTGATTGAAATCCGGCTGTAAAGTGTATAGCAGGGTAAACAATGGGTGGCAGTCGAGGCAAAACTGAAGGATTTGGAATCCGATATTTGGAGTCCGGTTTTTGGAAGTATATGACATTTCAAATTCCTGTAGTTTGGACGATTGTGATCTATTTTTTGGATTATATTGAATGGCTCGGATGTGTTTTACAGGTCACATGGATTTCAAACATACTTCTTTATAAATGGTATATACACACACACACACACACGAGTGCCCGACACGGGGCTCCGCCCCTATGGCCATGGGCGACAGTACCCGACCGGCGACAACAGGTTTCGCCCGCAACATATACATATGAGTACTCAAAATGACTGTAAAAAATATACATAAATATTATAATTTTTATTTTGTAAAATAATATACGTTTTGACGTAAAAATATTAATTTTGATTTTAATAAGTTGATTGATTTAATGTCATCACCTCGAAAATACCACTGATATGTCTAATGACAACTTTCCTTGAATAGACTGCTGACATGCCTAATGATAACCTATCATAGTAGGTGTAGGAGCTCTACTTAAAATTTTTTTGAATTTAAATGAATTTAATCATTACTTCTAATTTTTTGATAGTGTAATTACTTGAATAGACATTGTATTTTAATTTTTTTGAAATACATTATAATATATATCAAGTCATTAAAATATAAAAATGATGGCATAATTGATATTTTTGAATGTTCCACCAAAGACAACTTTTTCCTTATAATAGTGAAAGATATATATATATATATATATATATATATATATATATATATATATATATATATATATATATATATATATATATATATATATATATATATATTACATGGTTGAAATGAACATCGATCAGCAATATACACTGAAGCTCCAGAAAAATTGGAAGCCATTAAAAAATCTGACCAATTGGAATTGTTTG